>JAHLJT010009419.1:95799307-96067486 GCA_031308135.1 Acheta domesticus
GAATGGAATTGAATTGTACAATTTGCTTCCTTTTATGGCATTAATCTTATTCCAGGAGTCTTTGATGTTGTTTGATGCTGAATAGATGATACAAAGACAGTCCAAGATTTAGCTTTGCTTTCTTTGATGATCCTTCTTGCCTTCGCTCTCATTTTTTTGTACTCAATCTTGTTTTCTAAGGTTTTGTGTTTTTTGTACTTGTTAAAAGCTCTTTTGGATCTTTTTATTGCGTCACCGCATTCGTCGTTCCACCAGGGAACTGATCTTGTCTTATTCGTAGCCTGGTGTATTTAATGGATTCATATGTATCTATTGTTATAACATTTGAGAAGGTCTGAATGATACGGTCGATATTGTCGTTTTCTTCAAATATATCTTGCTGATTTAAGAGCTTGCTGATACATTTTTTGTATTGTTCCCAATTTGCTTTGTCGTAATTCCATTTGAGAGATCGTGCAAAGCTGTCAGGAATACTGTGGGGACAGTCCACATACAGGAGTATTGGGAAGTGATCACTGTCGTGTAGCTGTTCGAGAACACCCCAGTTGCATTTTGGGGCAATTGCAGTGGAACATAAGGTAAGGTCTATTGCACTAAGACGTCCGTTGCTCATGTTAAAATGAGTGGGTTGTCCGTTGTTCAAGATAATTAGGTCCTCTTCATCAATAATATTTTCCATCTGGCGTCCTCTTGTGTCGGATTTGTTTGATCCCCATATTGTGTTATGGCTGTTGAAGTCGCCAAGTAAGATAAAAGGTTTTGGAAGTTGTTTAATCAAATCTTTAATTTCATTAGCATCGAGAGATTGGCTATTGGGAAGGTAAATGTTACATACACTGATTGTCGCTGGGGCTTGGATTTTAATAGCTACAGCTTCAAATCTCTGTTTGTATGTCAATTTGTTCTGCAGGCAAGTATTCTTTTGCAAAAATGGCAACACCACCGCTAGCTATATTGGAGTAGTGACGGTTTTTATTGTAGCATTTGAAACCTTTTAATTTACCTTTGCTGTTTGCCTTGAAGTTAGTTTCCTGAATGCAGATTATTTCGGGCTGGTGATTTTGGCATAGTAATTGTAGCCTTTCATATCTTGTGTAGAAACCATTTGTATTCCATTGTAGAATGTTCATTTCAGCTTTGAGAAGGGTTAGGTTCAGATATTTCTGTTGTGGTGGCTACATTTTGTAGTAGCCACCACAACATTCTCTCATTATCTTGTTGGTAAGTCTTTTTGGATTCTTGCTGACAAATATTGGCCGAGTCAAATTTGTTGTATAATGGTTGTGGATACTCAGGTCAACAATGGTGTCCAGTGGTATTCCTTAGAAGTATCTTCGTTTGTTTGAATTTTTATTTAATAATTGCAGGTTGATGCTTATCATGAGGTTTGTATTAAAAAGAATTCAGTGTCAGATTGTTTCCATGCTAGATTCTGAGGTCGGATGTATCTGATTCTGGTATGTGTTTTAACAGCTTTTTCTTTAGTCTGGTAACTCTGCCTTTGATAACTCTGTCATTTAGTACAGAATGGATGTCGTTGAGCATTTTTTATGACAGGCTGGGATGTCATTGGAATAATCTTTGACAATGGTAAGAGGGTCAGCAGAGCCCAGAGCATTTTCTAGTAGTAGATGGAGTTGATTTTCTGACAGTGGAAAAGAGTTTTTGTTCTTTTCGAACAGAGCTTTAGTTGGACTGAGCATGTCCTCAAGAGAAGTAGCAGGGTTACTGTCTTGTTCCGTTTCATCTTGTTTTGCAGAATTCTTTTTCTGTTTCTTTTTTTTTGTCTTTTTCACATTGTTGTCTTCATTGTGGCTGTCATTAGCATTGTTGTTTGTTTCAGAGGGGGAGGAGGATTCATTTGGGAGGCTTCTCTTAAGAAGGGGGGGAAAATTTATAGGGTCACTGGTTGGGGAGGCAGTGGGTGAGTCAACTGTGATAGGTTGTACTTCAATGTGATTTGTGGGGTTTGAAGATATATTTGTACTTGTAGAATCCAGAAGGCAATTCTCTTTGTGGTGATTTTGGGGGCAGTTACTAGCAGTATGGCCTTCCATTTTGCAATTGAAACAGGTGATGTTTTCAGCAGAGAAAAAGATTCTATATGGAGTACCTTCATATACAATCACTGATGACTGAGGGAGTTTGTGAAGTTCTTCAGGTTGGATAAAAGTTTGCCTTCTGAAGCTCATAATGTGACTGAGATTGGGGTCAGACAGGCCAGCTCTGATGAAAGATATACTGGAGGCAGTTTTAATGTCATGGTTCTTAAAAATATTTGTGATTTCCTCGTTTGGAATGAATGGGTATACATTTGATATTATGATTCTTTTGAGTTTGTTAATTAGGGGTCTCACATTAACAGTTGTATTTTTAATGATCAAGTAGGGTATTTGTTTGTTATAAAATCAGCATTGGTCTTGGAATTCAGAAACACACATATTCTATTATTGGATATTCTTGATATAAAAGTAATAGCACTGGGGGAACAATTTCGGTTAGTTTACTTATATAGTCTTTGACAGTTAGATTTTCGCATGCGTCCAGTAGTATAGATTGTTCTTTTGATGGAAAACTCACAGTATTGGCGGCTCCGGCGTACGACTTCGTGGGTTGCTCCTGGAGGTTAGGTGACGGATTCATCTTGAGGTTGGATGGTACAGCTTTATTCATGTAGAGGCGTCGAGCCAGCCGGCAGGCCGGCCAGAAAAACACTGTACACTGCTTTCAACACTGATAGCACTTTAAATAACACTGTAAGGTAATGTTAATACTGAAATGTTTTGATTCGGAGATGTGGTATATCGATAAGCTGATAGAGCGCAGCAGTAGTTGTTGCCTCGACCGCTGTCGAACTACGAATGATTGTTCTTTTATTGTGCGATTCTAACACCTTTTACGTTCCAAAGTTATAAGGTTGTTAGATTCGCTAGCTCTTGTACAATTTTTGTAGACGCATTAGGCTTACGGATTCACTCTTGTCTTTTAAGCTTGGCAGCATTGCCATGTTCGATTTTCTATTCTAGATATTGTTATTGATGTATGTTCCTTTTCATGTATGCAAAAAATATTACAATACTGAACAAGGCTCATATCTTTAAGACCACAGTACAAAGCATAAGTACCTACGGAGCTGCAACATGGACATTGAACAAAAGGAATAAATGCAGGTGGATGGCCCTTGAAAAGGACCATTGGAGAAGGTGCTGCCGGGTGTCCAGGTTGGATCATATTAGAAATGATACAATAAGAGAGATGGTGAACGTAGTCAGCAGCATCTTGGATTCAATTGGCACAAACGGTTAAATTGGTATGGACATCTTCAGCGTATGGGAAGTGATAGGTGGCCTAAGGAGATCTGGGCATGGACACCTCCAGAGCGGAAGAAGCGTGGAAAACCAGCAAGAAGTTGGAGAAAGGACATCCAAGAAGAAATGAAGGCAAGGGGATTCATAGAATGAGACTGGGAAAAACGAAAGAGGTGGAAACGGAACGGAAGTGTGTGTGTGTGTATATATGTATATATATATATATATATATATATATATATATATATATATATATATATATATCCTTTTAATGTATGCTTCTCAACTGCAATATTTGAATCACATGCTGGCCTCAATACAAATTTAAGTATTTAGAGACCGTTTTTACAGAAAATGAAAGCAGAAAGACACATGATGTATGGCTGAAGAAGTTGAAAGTTTGCTACAACACAGCTTACAAACAAATTAAAAAAAATAGAGACGAAGCAATGCATAGAAAATACGAATCTCCCTCGAAATAAGAGACTAATAGATGAATTAACCCAAGATTAACCATATTTATCACATAAACCTTTCAAATCGCCACCGATAGAAATATAATTCGCCGAAAATTGAAACGTGTTCAGATATTTCCGAAAATTTTAGGCATGATTTGTCTTTTATGACATCAAGTTTTCCAGTTCCAAATTCTAATACTTCCACAATTGGATTATGAACCAAACCTTTCTACGTACCTTTCTAGCTGCAATGAACACTTACAAATGACGAGACCAGAAGAAATAAATTGATCAAGCTCAACTAAAGGAACATGTTCCGTAGGGATTAAATACTATCTAAATAATTAAAGTTTTTCACCAACTAAAACAATAATGCAGACGACCGTTGAAATGGAATATTTTATGATTGATTATCTCGTGGTTCTGAGCGCGTCAACTGATATACCGATATGATTAGTACCGTAAGTGTAGTGGATGCTTATATCACGGGAGGTCAGTGTTGTGTAGTGATGGGATTCGGCGCAGACCTGCACGTCGTTTTGTGGTTTTTTCACCGCCCTGGTGCCTTCTATCAGCGGTGCACCCCCGCTGTCAGGACAAGCTCTAAGTTCGCCACTGGTCCCCCGACATGGTGGTAGTGTAGTGAAAGTAACTGTAAGTGCGCGTAAGTGCGGACTAAGTTTAGGACAAAGAAAATGAAGGAAAGATCGCGCGCGGTCCTGGGCCTGTTTGTTAGGGTACAGCTCCGACATTCTGCCGGTGCTGTTCGGAGAAACCACGCAAAAATTCCGATGAGAGCAGCCGGCCGCTAGTAGAATATTTAAAGTCTGCTGCAACAGAATGTGTTACCAGATTTATTGAAAATTTCAATTTAAATATCTTCAGCGTATGTAATTAAGATAGTTAAACTCAGGACTTCGCTTCGTCTCGACTCACCCCGCTTCATCCCGATTCACGTTGCTTCACCCCGATTCACCACACTTCACCCCGATTCACCACGCTTCACCCCGATTCACCAAGCTTCACAGCGCTTCGCGTGGCAGGGGGTGACTAGCCGGCCCGCCGGGGGAGGGGCGGACGGACGGAGGCGGGGGGAGATAAGGGCGGCGACGGTGGTGGTAGCGGCAGCAGCGCTGGCCCCGGCGGCAGCGGCGGCGGCGGTGGCGATGATGATGATGATGCCCGACGCCGTCGGGGCGGCGGCGGCGTGGCTGAAGCCGCATGGGGGAAGAGGGCGTTCCATGCGTAGAGGCGCGGGGAACAATGATTAATTAATTTTCTTAATTAATTAAGTAATTTTTTTTAAGTGAGACGCGCGGATTTTGTGTTCGCGTCCCCATAACACACTGGTGCAGCATGGAACTCCCATTATTTGGCGGGAATACCACAAAGAGTGCCCAGATGGGCGGAAGTCACAGGAACTTTGTCCGCGCCGAGAAAAATGTGCTAACAGGTGGTTCACTGTGGACCACTCTGTATTGAAACCGTTTGCCTTAAGAAAGTTTCAAAATTCCTCGCAATGTTCGTGGCTTCAAAACCAAGTTTCAATTAGTTTGGTAATAACATATGAAGAAACTTTAAACATTTACATAGCTTAAACTTAATTTAAATAATGTCGAACAGTTCAGTATATCATCGGACAATTTTTTGGTACGGATTTTAATTGTTGGCTCATAGTAGTATACTTTTTAATAATTTACAAATTATTAATAATAAAATAATTATTGAAGAAAAAATATGTGTAACCTTTTAGAAAAATATTTCTCTACTAGCTAAAGAACCCCGCGTTGCCGGGGTATTTATCATAATTTTGTAATCAACAGAAAGAGGAATTCCATCTATTTCCGCTCTATGGCAGAGCCTACATGTATCTATTCTGCTGCCCTATCCCGCCTCTCACTGCTTTGCTCCAATATGGTAATACCTGGCCTTCCGTAAACATTAAAACACTTCTCACTAATCAATATTTAAATTTTAGTCCTATTGGGGTTCCCATCCCCGAACTCCTTTCTCTTTATAACTGAAAATAATAAACAAATCTAAACTAAAAATTAAAATGCATGTACTTACGTATATTCTGTTTGTGGAATTTTATGTATTATACCAATACTTTCAATCAATTGCCACATTATAAATCTTACCCATTTTCATATTTTTTCTCGCTTATTTATAAAGCAAAGTTTGTAATTGAATTCTAGTACCTGTTTCAGGATCCTTGGTAAGTTGTGGCTGACCGAAAGGAACCACTGAGCACTTATGCGATTATAATATCTCCAAACAACCGAGATCATAGTGACTCCCGGCTTGACAACACTTTTTCTATTATTTAAAATAACACCCTTGAAAACCAGCGTTGTCACGCGTTAAATTCCTCCAAATACCCATTTACCAATACTGTTTTAGTTTAATTGTACTACGGTTTTACTAAAAATTATATTATTGCCGAACTATCATCAATTTAATCATTCCTTCAACACCCAAAGGTACTCTCTACTATATTAAAACACTTATCTAAACATGTATGATAGAATAGTCAGTTTCAGAATAACACGTAAATCGCACTGTCACTCGCCCAACCTGCAAATAGGTAATACTTAGGCTTAATTTACAACTAAACATGTGTGCACTCAAACTTTTTTTACGGCAATGTTAACCACATCCATTAGAAAATGATATCTTCCAAACATTTAGTCTCTTGTACACTTAATGCACTCACACCTACGCGCAATTAAAATCAATATTCAAGTTACTTTTATAAATAAAGCGGAAAAAATTCAGAATTATTTCGGGTTAGACAAATGACTGCGAAAAATAAACAAACAGTCCTCTAAATACGCAATTCTGTACATTGATGAAATCAGTAGTAGATCTGAGACGTAGTCTTCTGGTGACGCGCACCTAAACTATTGACATTGATGCACTCTTGAATCTATAATGTAACGCTAGGCTAAAATTGTCCAGAAATGTATTTATTTTGTAAATATATCAAGGTTTGTGGTTATAAATCATAACCTATAGTACTCCAGATTGTTAAAGGAAGCTATCACAAAAGTTTTATCGGTATTGTTTCTGTAGATTTAGAGATTATCACGCTGTAAGTCAGTGCAGTTCTGTCTTTGTATATAGATAGAAGATAGATTAACGCATGTTTTTGCGCTTGACTCGTTTGTGAAATAAAGTATTCAATAAGAAAATGTAGAAAAGTAATTAAAAGTTGGCTTCTTCTTTTGGCTAAAAAATCAGTGCTTGTGAAATCAACAATCTTAATCTTCCAAGAAGTGTTGGGCATCGATAATGATATTCTTATTTAGAAAGCTACCTCAAAGGCAACAAGGCCAGTAAAAAATATTAAACAGACATGTGGATGCTCAATATGTGAGGCCCATGCGTTCTATTCATGGGACCGGCTGTTTTCGTTTTTATATGTGCCTTCTGATGGACAATCACAGTGTGAGAGATGCAGCGTGCTGTTTGCATCGCGTTTGAATCCTACTGCATCAAATTCGACTGTGAATATCAAATACAGTATTGTTCACTGCCCATATTTTGTGTCCGCCGATATCTGTCAGTTTGCTCCGGTCCACTTACAAGCTTAAATCACGCTATAATGTGAACTTATGTGAATCTGTTTCTGAGGGTGTTCCAATATAAACTTCTAGAAGCGACATTTTCTCTAGATAGTGTACTGACATATGTCATGAGAAAAAATATTAGAATATTCAATATTTAGCCATATTATAATTCCCTATTCGCTAAATATTCGCTATGTTGTTTGTGAATAACGAAGACCGTAGTTAAATTAAATTAAAGTTGAACATTTTTCAATTGTGTGAAAAATAATGTCTTCTACATTTCACAAGTTCTACGAGAGTAAAACGTCGCTTCCCAACTCCTGTTAAGCATGAAAGGTCGATACCACGGCCTCTGGACAATTTTGTGATCAATATACATGTTAATTATTTACTTAAGTATTAGTCAGTTTAATGTGAAAAATTGTGAATATTTAGATTTTCTCTTCGATTACCTGAATATTTAATAAAATCCACTATCTTTGATTACACCTTTTCTCCTGTTATGTCATGTTTTTGAACTACATTCTTAACTCAGAATTTCTTTGGCCTTATCAAATTCTAGGCATACTGTTTGGGAATAATTGCCGCACATTAGAAGTGTGTTCAGTATCTTTACTTATAATATTTCTAATGCTGGTAAAAGCAGAAGACAAATTACTTATTTTTGTGTGTTTTACATTTGAGAAGCGTTGTAGAAAATAATTTGTTTGCAATACATGCTTAAAGGGAAGTATATTGCACACTCGATATGTTAATAAATATGAATTTTCACATATCACTCTCATTAATTTCCACATTTTGTGTTAAAACGAATCTCGTGTTAACATGTTACATCATTTTCTATTTTTTGTTGACATATTGAAACGTTACGTATATTTTAAGGAAAATAACTCTCTGTTCAGGGTCTGAATTGAGATTTTCCGCTGAACAGCCACGGTAAAAACTTGATAATCTCTGTCACGAAATGACGATCTCTTCGCGGATCAAATAAAAATGTAATTCTATATCTCTCGTTGTATTAATATATTTACAATGTTGCATTTTTAATTATTTTATTCTTTAGGAATATTGAATTTTTATGAGAGTAAACATAACTCATTTAGTATACGTGGTGAGAATCATTCGGCAGTTCAAGCTTATTTTTTTGCTTTTCAATTCCATTAAAAATCTGTATGCATTAACAAAACGTGAAAAACCATTTCTGTATTGCATTGTCACACATTTTGTTTCTGAATAAATTGCAGAGTAAGTGGGCATCAATGAACTGAAATAATTTGGCGTTTTATTGGTGGTAACTCACAATTATTCTGACATATAAAGCTGAGTACTGCGCCGTTTACTTCTCGTTTTACGCCCAGTTTTACGTCTTTGCACCTTAGTACCTGACGACGTTCCACATCGACTGACACTTCTTACTTCAGGTGTGGACACCGTAGATAGCACTAGTCTCCCTCACCTATGTGGCTTGCGAGATAGCATCTGTCATTCTACATACTGTTGCTAGGACATTAAGCTAGATCCTGTTTCTAAGGGAGTCAGTCTACACCAGGCATTGCTTAACTTTGTTTCTTTCATCTTAACCTTTTGTAAACAAATTGCTTCATCGACCCCTTCGACGCAGGATTTTGCACTCCATTTACTTTTGTCAAATGATGAATTTATCTGTAGGTAAGGCATCAATGGTCATTTATGGGTTATCTATCTATTTTAAGAACCAGGTTTTGAATACCAGCAAAATATCAGGTGCCGCGTTGCCGAGGCTCTCGACATATCCAGTCCTTGTGAAGGAGGAGAAAGATCAATTTTATATAAAGCATTGTCTTTATGATAATAATTTTTAATATAATTGTTTCAAATTTTATTAAAACAAAATAATTTTCTTTCATTTTCAGTATATTGCTATTAGATTTTGATCTGCTCTACATTCCTCAGGGTCTCAACGGTTTTCTTAAAGAGTCTCTGTTTAAATGTCCATACTTCTTTTTACAAATACATTTTTTCAAGGAGCTTTACAACGTTTGATAAAATATTTTTCAATATATGTTTTTATGTATGAAAAATACTATCTTTATCTTTCATCTAAAAACGTATTAACAAACGTTAAACCAGCTCATTTAGAAGTGATTCAAAATGTATTAACCAAATTAATATAAACTTAACATTAACATAAACCTAATTAGTATGCTAACTCCCACGCCAATAAACAGTTCGGTCAGTGCTCGGTGTCGGAACTGCTTGTGATCAGAATCGTCTGTACTGAACAAATACAATACATCAATGATACAAGCACTGCACTTTGTGACGACTACATACACTCCACCTACGGTGTATTACATGAACTACTGCCGTGTGAACGTATTTAATTTGTTTTGTTTGTTAACAATTGTACAACTGCTTAGTTAACAATGATGTTACATTTTATTTAATGGTTCAACAATTACAATGTAAAAATCTTAGAATCTTTTTACGTGATCTTATATACCGCTACTGGCCTCTGGCGGTATATATTAGGAACCAATCTGCTCTTAGCGATAGGTGAAAAATAATTGTGGTACCAATACATCATTAAAAATTATTCATTTTCCACATTTGTGTTATTAATCTTTACCAAACTTTGCAATGACACTGCCACAAGCCTGTAAACAAGAAGAGCGAGTAAAAATTCGTCTATATTTGTACACTACTTTTTTGTGGTATCGACGTCTCTTACATATCGTTGAATTCACCTTTGTATAGATTCGATTTTACCATGTGAGATGCCATTATAGTTTAAAATTATAGATCACCAAACAGCTTCCCCTTGTATAAAGCGAATTCTGTTTTTTTTTCTTTGCACAGGATAATGAAATGCAGGTAACGGGGATCTTAGTGGTTTAAATTAACGTTAGTGCGTGATTATTTTCAAGCTTTCATGAATTGGCGCAGTGCTGTGCGCGTGAGTAAACGTCAGCGTAAACGTAAACGTACACGTTAACGTGCACGCGCGTTGCGTAAACGCGTCGGAGCGTTTGCACTCTGTGTATTTGGGCGCGCGCGTCTGCACACACACCTTTGTGGCCTTTCGCTCCCATTGGCGGTGCGCGCTCTCTCTCATTGGCATTCCCTCTCCAGTTGCCCTGGAGAGGCGGGAATTTATTCAAATTCGGGTGAACATATTTTATCTCCAGCCGATTAGGCTTGTGGAGAAATGGGGAGGGCTTTGACTTAAATAAACTAATTAATACTATCTTAAAAACTAACTAGAACTATAACAGCATTGCCGCTTTCGGCGTAACCTAGTTTTATTTACAGATATTTATGTTGGAATTTCTTAAAAGTTCTTTAAATTGTTTTGCCTTGTTTTCTTTTTTCTTTTGTCATTCACTCTCTCATTCGTACTTATTTATTCTATATTTACAACTCATTCGCTTATTCATTCACACATTCATACACACAGCACAGCACTATATGCATACGTATTTACATATCACTATATTCGCCACGGCGGCGCCGACTTCACTCAAGCGTCCGTGGCGCCGCGACGTCTTCGAACGCAGGCGGCCCAGGCCCGGCGGAGCGCGTTTCCGCTGTGCCCGTTCCGTGCCCCTCGCTCCAATCTCTTTTTGCAACGTCTTTGCATCGTCTTTTTTGCTGCATCTTCCGCTCAGGATTGCCAGGTGTTTTGCGAGCTCTTTCCCCACCACTACTGCGGAATTTCTCCAAATAACGTCTACAATGAAACAAAATTACCTAACTTAGAGTTGAAAAATATTCTCCAAATTATGACAAACGACATGAACTGTCCCTAACGGTCCCATCGGTTGTACACTTAAATTCAAATAATTCAAGTCAATCAATCATCGTCCTTTGAGCTGCTCGAAACCATAGAGGGGGAATATTTGGGCTGTATGCTCGAAAGCCTGTACTTTCTTCGTTTCTCTCTGTGTACGTCTGTCGTTTGTTTTTCTCTTTTTGATACAAAAAATGAGAGAGAATAACGTCTTTCGTTTCTTTTTGATTCATAATAATTGAGAGAATAATATTTCTAACTCGACTTTGGATGAAAATAATTTCCCCCAAAAAATCCCTAAACATTTTCCTGGTCATTTATGTACCCAATTTTTTCGCTACAAAGAAAACTATTCCCCATTTTGGGGGCAAAATTCCCCAATGTGGCAACCCTGCTACTGTTAAGTAAATCGCTAGGTGCCTCGCAGAACTCCCGGCAACAAGGAGCTCAACCATTGCCGCCTTCTGTTCTTCGTGCTGCTCTGAACTCCACATCTCTCCTAAACTTCTGACTTTGGAACCAAAGGAAATCCAATTCCATCCACTTAAACAGCATTCTGATTTTCTGCTCTGTATAACTTTCCTATTTGGACGCAAACGTGTTGTACGAGAGATAACACAAGTCCTATCTCCTGCTATCATTTAGCAAGACGGAATTTATAAAGGGTTTTCATTACTGCTACTTGTTAATCTGCTATTGTACATTATAGGAGAATAGAAAACAGCAAATAGAAATAATAGTATGAGGTATTTGAAATTACAACTTTTTAAACGAGCCTGTACTTTTATTTTCACTAACAACGATAACTAGTGATGCTACAGAATGACACAGAATTTCTTTACTAGTTACTTTTTCAATTCTTTAGTCCAGTTTACCTTTTCGGATTTGCCCTCCTCTCTTCCCAGTTGCCATCTCTTTCTGTCTCGAGGGCATTTTTTCCCACATTTTCTCAATTTTTGCTCCTCTAATGTAGAAATGAAAGGTGAACTTAAGAATGCTATAGAAGAGTTAAACCTGGCCATATATGCAAATTTTCGTTGAAAAATTTGGAGCAGAAACGTTTTGTTTTCTACTGATTAGTTATTAAGTTTTCCGGCCGTTTCAGTTGCCAAAGACATTAGTACCGTTAGTTTAGTGAATGGGTGGGCGTTCTTCCTCCGCTGGACGGTGAGATCCAGCGCCGACCTATGCACACGTTGATTTTCCCCAACCAGGTATCTCCCACCAACAGGGTATTGCCCCAGCCGGGAATAGTTCGCTCCCAATTAGCCTCCAGCACGTGTGTAGTTCATATTAGTGTGTGTGTTTGTGATGAAAGGGGAGAGATAGGACAAAAAGGGGAAGGAAAGATCCCGCACGGTTTGTGGAGCGTTTGTTAGTACCCTGCTCCAGTAGTCGCTTGGTATTGACAGAAGAAACCACGGAAAACTATCTGAGGAGCTGGCCGTTAGAATTCTTCTTCAAAAACCTATTCAGCTATCTAGCTAGTGTCGAAAATCTTGCTACAGCCAGGACTCGGCCAGAGGTACTGCAGGCATGGCATTAGCTGATGCCCTAAGCCAACTAAAGTCGGTTTGTATTTTCAAGAAAATGTGTATCATTTGGAGAGTTTGTCATCATAAATGCAATAATGTATTCAAATTGCTGGTTCTGTAAATATGAACGACTTGAGTGGAACATTAACAAATAAATTTGTGGTGTGATTTTTTAATAAGCAAAAGAATACAGTAGAGCTGTCTTAATGTCATCTTAAACTTAGCACTATCAGTCCAAAACGTTTGAAGAAAAAATTTAAAGACGGTTTTGATAAAATCTTTGTTTTTAATATTCTTTAATGTTGCTCGTATTTTATTCAAAATTACGCGACAACTACAAGTTTCAAAAAAATGTTCATGAAGCTCATGAAAAACCAAATATTGTGGATAACAGATTTTACTTGGAGAACAAATTTCCAATAAAATTACCAATAATTCATAAAACATTGAAATAAAAATTTTGCTTATAACATACATCATCAATAATATATTTACAAAAGCTTAATACTTAAAGAATTTTGTTTCCACTTCTTTTGCGTTTCTCTTTCGCCATTCATAGCCCGTTTCTCATCATCCCGCCCTTCAACATACCTACAGAGAATGCACTCTGCACTTCTGTCACGACGTGTCAGTTCCCGTCATTTTGCATTATCACTGCTCCACTGCGTCAGAATTTCGCTATTCAGAGGCATTGCTAGGAGTTCCAGCTATGAGGCGTTTTGCCTGACTTTACCATTGTTCTTACGTTTAGCTATCTGTATCTCGAAGTCCGAAATCTGTAATGTAAATGTGATAAATATCGGGCGTAAATAATAATTTAAAAAAATATTTTGAAAACGTCTGCTCCCATTTCCCGTTCTCACTTCCATTTTCCATTCTCATTCGATCGATGGATAACCCTGGTTGCTAGAATTCAGGAAAAGCTGAATCGCATGTTCTTTCCAGGACAACCATCACTTCCACGCCGTTTACAGAATGACAGATTTTTTTACTTTCTCGTATGTATACTGTAATCCTACTCGTGTTTTTTACCTTACTGTTTGGTAGCTTGTCCGGCTGCCAGTCAGTAGACGTTGCTTTGACCTCTGGAATCTTGATAGGGAGAGGGGGCGCATGCATTCCAGGGATCTCTAATTCTCTACCAGTGATAAGTAGCCTTTCTTTTAAACATTAATTTAATAGCTACTAGCTTAATTCATACAATATTCCCTTTGTAACAATATTCCCTTTCATTAACATACTTCTCGTTACCGTTTTCTACAACACTTCCTTTTTGATACAACTCTCATAACCTCGTTCAACAATATCACTTTCCGCCGTCTTTTAATTGTTCGCCCGTTGGGCGATCTCACCAAACCAGTCATCATGGCCGGTGCAGATGTGGTGGTGGCGGCGGCGAGGTCCAGAGATCGGCGGAGATTGTTCAATCTCCTCGCAGGGCACGTCCAAAGTCCAGGCTCCGGTGCACTGCATGGGCGCAGCGACTTCAATCGTCCTCTCCGGCGCGGGAACAATGAACGTAGTGGAGATGCCACGTGTCTTCCGCGATAAATAGCGTTCATGTGATAGTGACTGGACGCGAACGCGTTCATTGGAGCTCAGCGGCCGATTAATACGATCATTAAAACTCAGAAAAATGTTTAGCAACAATTATGCTGACGTCTTTCGAATACAGCATACTGGTGAACACTTTGAAAAGATCTCAGTTCATGATTTGAACCACCGCAAAAAGCAGACCTTAGTTCATGACTCGAACTACAACAAGAGGAAAACCTCACGTTGCGAATTTTGAGTCTAGAAAACCTCACGATGCAGAATTTGAATCTAGAAGACTGATGACTTGCGGTCACCCGTATTTAAAGGCTCTCCGCGGGTCACTTCACCCGCAAATGACGTGGTGGACCCGGCGCCAATCACGATCCAATCGCCGGTCCCGTGACTTGGGCACATCCCAGTTCGCGGCGCCCTCTCGCGACGCCGATAGACACCTGGCGGGGGCGCAGTGGCGACGCTGCCGAACCGCCCGCATACCTAAATGATGACAACGGCGCTCCCTCGCCTGCTCGGAGCAGACAATAGGGAAACGTGCATAGGAGTCGCTTGGTTGCAAGGGATTAGTATCCGTCGAGGCGAAAAACGCTCTTTCCTGGGACCTTCGTTCTCCGCTCGCGAGAACATTTCCCAATGGGCGAGGCGTGAAAGAAAATATTCTCGTATTTCCGACTGCTATACGGCCTTTATAAAATTAATCACCGCTATTTATTAGCTTGGTTATGTTACAATACTTATACGTGGAGTAACATATGTAGTAACAAAAAATTATGAAATGTTGAGGAAAATTGATTTCAAGATTTTAACGGAAATACGTTTTGAGGTCTCCTGATACTGAAAGTTTTTTTAAAACGTCTGTCTGTAAATATTTTGTGCCCAACATCGGAAACAAACTTCTAAATCCTTTTTCTTTGTATTAAAGTATAAGATAGTGGCTATAGTTCCATTCACAAACATGAGTTTTAAAATTAACAGTATTCTTAATATGAATTTTTTAACGAGATATGCCCATCTTCAGGAACAATTGTTTGTATTTTTAATAGCGAGGAAAGCAATATTTGAAATGTGACAGATGAAAAAAACTATAATTTGGTCTTTCTATCTTCAGTGACATCCATGTGTCCCATGATGTAAGAAGAAAAATTTTTAATAATCAGTTATTAAAATTAGTTATTTAATTATTTGTGTGTTTCATATATTTCTCAAACAAAACTTTATTTTACGTTATACGTAGTATATATAATACTATTTAGTGTATGTAGATAATAGTATGTAGTATATGTAGACTTTTGTAATGCTGAAATTAATGTATGTCGAGGTTTATAATCACAAATAAACGTCTTTTTCCGGGAGATAGTTGGTGTTTTTCAAGAAACTTGTCTTTCCTTTGGTGGACAATACTTGCTCGCATTTAAAGTGAAAATAGGGTTTTCCCAAAATTTAATATTACTCAGTTGATCTGACTCGTCTCAAAGCTCTGGAAAACTGAAATTTATCACGTGGCACTTGGGCCAGTTGAGCGAACTACTGTGGGTATCTTGGCCTCATTCCTTTCATTCGAGCAGCCTTTCTTTAAGGCGCTGCTCAGTGATCTACCCGGAATTGGTGAGAGGCTATGACCGAAACAGGAAATCAGAGAACCAATTCCCTCAACTACAATTCTTATCTGAATGTCGATGGCTTCGACGCAATTTACTAGCTTGGGTCGAAATCCGCGATCATCGGGATTGCCCAGTCTATGAAGACACAATTGCGGCCTGTGAACTAGCAACTTCTTACGATTCCGCATCGTGTAAAACATACTAATAGGTTGATATTTGTTTACAGAAACTTCTCGTTCGTCTACCTCTATCTTGGTTAATATTTGTTTTTTCTGAGTAAATATTAAGGAATAATTTTTCTAAGTGAACTTGTTTTGATTCCGTTTAAATATTTGCAAACTTTGTGAGAGTACTTTGAAACCATTCTATTTCGTAAGGGAAACATTATCTCTAGAGGTGCGTTTCTGTGAGAGGTGTGTGCGGTGATATAATCCAGTTCTAGGAAGCAGTACAGAGAGCCCAAAGTGAGAGGTTCCACTATCGAAGTTTTTATATCTATTTTAATTTGAATATTTACAGAGTCAATACGGCTGTGGAAAAATGTATTCGTCAGTTACCTTGCATCGCTAGGGTCCTCACGAATACCCCTCGCAAGCCACCAGTTCGCCACCCCCGCCGCAGACTCAGTCGATGCGTACGTAGTCCTCCACCCGTTACGTCCACCACTCCCGTATCTTTATCGTCGGCGCCTCCCACTCCTCCCTGCGTTCACCCCATCCCCCCTCGAACCCCTTAGCCCCGCCCCCGCCTCGCGCTCCGCTCGCACTGCCCTCCGTTCTTATTTGCCGTTCGCTTTATAATCACTCGCGCGGGCAGTGTTTGCACACCGGCCCTTCATCCCCCTCCCCCCCCTCTCCCTGGCTTTCTCCGTTCACCGCCCACGCAGCTCGCTCGCCCCGAGCTCAGACGCCAACACGCTCTGCTCACGGCCCCCCAAAAGCCAGCGCCTCCTGCAGACGTGCTGCGGCGAATCTTTCACGCGGCCGGCTGTTGTCTTGCGTCACGAGGCGGATGTGGACTTTACAGCTGCTGCGCTGGGGGCTGCTGCGCTGAGTAAAGGAAACAATTACTCAAGGAAAATGTTTTCGGAGAGTTGAAACTTTTCTCATTTCTGTAGTTAAAATGGGTTTTCGGGATGTATTTCAGATGTCTATTATATGGCTTTGTCGTGACGTTGCAAGCGAGTACATACACACACTGTAAGTGGTAGCGAAGCAAAACGTAACATTTTTTGACGTCTTTACTCATTTCATTAGAACTCCTAATTACAACCCCTTTTTTTACTTCTTCTCTTCATGAATCGGGTAAACTGCTCATTCCGACTTCGAGCTTGTTTCCACCTCTACCGGCAGCTTTCATGACCTCGTCGCTCTTTTGGTTTATAATTTATTGTTCCTTAATATATTCCGTTAGGACATAATATTTACAGATATATTTTAATATATTTTCCGCATACTTAGTATACAGAAATTAATGTTATGCATAAAAATCTACCTCCAGATTTTGCACACTTTGGGAGTCCCTGATAATGAAAAAGTATTGATTTCAAAAAGTCTGCGCGTACGCTACCTCATAAAACTCGCAGCTCTTTCCCGAAAATAATAAAACAAATAATCTCCAACTAATAAATTATGTGTTTCCAAATAATAAAGAGGTATCTCATTTTTAATACTGATTGAAGCCAATTATTGTCGGTGTAATTTTGCCAATTTTATTTGAATTTTTTATTTTTAGGAACTAATTATGAATTCATTTATCAATATATTGCAAACATTTAATGAAAGTTTGTGTTAATTTTTTTTCGGAATTTGAGATACGGCAAGGCCATGCACATTTTTATCATCGTGTACTCGTATACTAGCAGTCCTTTTCGGGGGGACGGAGATGGCCTCGTCCTTGTATTGAGGACCTAGTTCAGCATTTACTATTTTGATCCGATTGCACTACTGTTATTTTCATCGACAAATACTAAAATAAAATTGCAACTTGTTTACGGTCAGCTCTGGCTGTAAGCAATCGTCAGAGTTTCAACAAAAAGTTTACTCATGGCGACGGTTTCTAATTGTTTCATTAACATGAAGGTTCTAATAATAAAAATCCTAGACGATGAAACAGTAACTCTGCCTGAACGATGAAAAAGGGAAAAAAATACGTTGGTGTCTATCTTTACTTCTCCATCGGTATGCGACTGTGAAAGCATACCTTTCCAGATTCTCCAGAATCCAAAGAGAAAGGACATAAAGGATCGATTTTAACATGATCAATGAAACATTAACAAATAATGTTGAAGATTTAATAAATGCGAATTGTAAGTTATGGCCTAACATCACATTTTTAACAAAATGTTACAAATTAAAGGTCAACATGTCAGAAAAAGCCCTGCCTCCATAAAAATGTTAGATTTTCATTTTGCTATTAGCAAAGACAATATAATCTTGTAGCCCATACATTGCGAACTACATAAAAAAGTTATCTCCTGTGCAACGCTCCTTTACTTTTCTAATATTAACTAATTATTCTATTCACTTTTTCTAATATTATAGGATTACTTTCATTTACATTCGTGGGTTCTGACATACAACTTTCCTTACCTATTGTATATGTACGAGTGATTCTGTACAGAATCACGATCACTGGAATTTCTCTCCAAGATAAAACTTACTGTCGAATTGATGGCAACTGTAATGAATTTTCAGCCTTTTCTCTTTTAGAAAACAATATCAATTAACATTTATTGTCGCTAAATTTACAACATGTGAGATCTCATTACTTGAATTGACATTTTCTTTCATTATGGATTTTACCGTACTGTTTTTGATATTGTGATATACCAAATGCGGGAGGGCATTCAATATCAAATAATTTAATGCTTTAATGCTAGTTTAAATGAGAATTAGGCACCTTAGTAACAGGTGACCGGGACGTTGGTAGGGAGAACACCAATGTTTTGACATGTCACGTAAGCGGGCACCTTAGTAACAGAGATAAACAATTTCATGAGCCCGTGGATATAGTGTAGAATCAGTCGAAAATGCGTGTGTAAAAGTAGAAATTTCGCCCAAGAGTGCATCTTAGTTAGAAAAGTAAATACGTAATAAGAATCCGTTGGTAGGGAATATAAAACAGAATTTTGTACAACAATGAATACGAGTTTTCCTGGATCGAAGAACGAAAAAAAATAGTTGGTGCTCAGATTTCATAGCATGAGGATCATTTCTGAATTAGGGATTGCGTGCTCAAGTTCAGACTTGGTATATTTTTGTGATCGAAAGTAGAGACTTGTAAAAATTTCGGAGATAAAGTTCGAGACTTGAATTTTTTTTCGCGAGTGAAAGTGGAACATTGAAGTGAAGAAACATTTTGGTGAAACTGTGCACTGACTTGGATTATTTTCATACCGATAGGGAGGAACTTTTAAGAAACTTGTCTACTTTAATTAGTTTTCACCAGTGACGAAGGTGAAGCACCAGTCTAATGAACTTGTAATTATTTTGCCGAACTAGGCGATGACTTTAATTATTTTACAAATGGATCGGGATGTGTAAATTACTGCAGAACTGTTTATTTGAACTTTGATTATTTTCACCAGTGCTGATGGTAATATGGCAGGCTAGTGCAAGCAGCTTCGGGCGCACGAATAACCGATTCAATTAGTCATACACGGGTAGGCATCTGCATGGACGCATATGACTAGTGCATTATGTGAATGAGAGTGACTTCGTGGCGTGCCGGAAGATTCAAGATAGAAGGCATCAAGACTAGAGTTGGTAACCGGTCGGTCGGAGGTGATGGTGTGGCGATACGCGGCGTCCGAGCGGAGCATCAAACGATACAACGGGAAGAGAGCTCAGGTTAACCTTCGTACGAACAATTATTTTATTTTTCATGGTCATGACCAAAGTCAATAATTTTTAAAGAGTGTTGTTTCGAATCAAATGAAATCTTTGGTTATAATAAATTCAAACTGTTCTAGTGCTAAAGAAAGTACAAAACACAAACTTGGTTATTATTGTGCAATCTGGCACATCATTAAAATAACTTTCAGATTTTGTCGTTTTCCGTATGGAAGCGAGTCGACAGGGGGTAGATTGTAGTTGAACGATGAGGTAAGCCGAATTGTGCCCCTTGCATATTCGAACCCATGACAGAAGCACAACGTGTCAATAGAGAGATATCTTGGATTTTATACGTTTCAACAGTTTTTTAATAATTAATAAGTAACAACTGTTTCAATATAGAAAGTTCCTAAGCTTACGATGTTTCTCGAATGGGTCTTCTCGGCTGGAAATCTTCTCGGATAGTTTCCCGTGTAGTCCAAGTAACGTCTCCGATGGTCCGTCTAAATTTTGAAGGCCCGTCATATCTCTATTCGATTAATTTCTTAAACCCTTCGATATATTGCATCGCGATGCGACTGGCCCTAATTTCGGTTCAGTGTGGAACCCTATGCGCGACTAGTATTATCATCCACTGATGTTATTAATATTTCTTTACCCAGCTACGAAGCTACTCTATCTAAACCCTTCGGTAATACGAATTCTATTTAAATCAAACCCCTGAAATGGATTAACCCCAAAATACAAAAATCCCCGTTAAGATTTTGAACTTGAATGATACTACGTTGCTTTAAAAGCATGAACCTCCAAAACGTGGCCTGAAAATCCTTTTTTCCATTAACTTAAATCCCGATAACAACTAAAATTTCCACGTACCGTCGTCGTTCGATGTGTTCTAGCTATCTTCAGACAAGCTAGAAAGCTTCCGTCTCCTCCCAAGCACGAATTCCCAAAGCCTCCTTCACGTTTATGCCGTCTCATTACGATTAGGCCTTGGAGAGATATGTTTAATATAATTGACTAACTGGTACCCGGCGTGTTGCTGCCGCAGAATAAATAATTGAGGAAATATTTCTCTCCCCACTCTGTTTTCACTTCCCTTTCCCCCCTCTCTTTTTTCTCCTCTCTCCCTCCCCTCTGTCTTTTTCCTCCTCTCTCATTTTCCCCACTGTCTCTCTTTTCCATCTGTGTCTCTTTTCTCCCTCTCTGTGTCTCTTCTTCCCCTTTGTGTCTCTTCTTACCCTCTTTGTCTCTTCTTCCCCTCTGTGTCTTTCTTCCCCCACTCTCTAACCTTTCTCCCGCTCTTTCATTTCCCTCTCTCTCTCTCTATTTCCCTCCCTCTCTCTATTCCCGCCTCTCTCTATTTTCTTCGCGTCGCCTTGACAACGTCTACTCTGTTACTCCTCGTAATTTTCATGACAAAAATGTCGTGGGGGCTTTTGGTATAGCACACCTGTGTCACTGCTTTTTGGGTGCAGCCTTCCGGTACTACTAAAATAATTCTTTGTCCCCATTAAATTATTTGGTTGGTTTTGCATTACTTATCATCTTCCGAAATGAAAGAAATTATTGAAGTATGATGAGAAAAAAATAGTCTTAGACAGTGGTGGTTTTCAGATTCTGAAATTAATGCAGCTGTTTTGGAATTTCGGAAGTTTATTCTTGTATACCTGAAATCACAAAAAAAGTTTTATTCAAGTGCCAATATTCATATGTAACATGAATATGAATGAATATGCCTCATTAAAAGTCAATATTTTAAAGAGTACGTCATTAGTAAAAGACGGTACATTGGGTACTAGCATTATACTATTTATTATTATTATTATTATTATTATTATTATTATTATTATTATTATTATTATTATTACTATTAATGAGTTAAAATAAACAATTTTCAAGACTATTTGAGATTTTCAAACAAATTTTATGATTGATGCTTGATATACATTGTATATTGGTACAACGAGGTTGACATACCCTTTTAGACTTTTGCCTTTTCTGTTTTTAAATGAAATAAACCAGAAATCAATGGCAACGGGCAGCGCGTTGATTGTTAAGTAGGACGCGCGATTGCACTGACAGGAATCAATATTCTGCTTTGGAATGGAGTTCTGACTATTTGAAAAGGGCTTTGAGCTACCCAAACAATCATCAGTGCCTATAGCACACGTGATCCGAGATCCCTGCATGCCTAAAAGCTGATGAGTCCAGTATAGGCGCCTTTGGGAATGTCATACAATAGTTGTTTGATTGCGCTTTCGATGTACAAGTAAAATATATTTCACGTAAGTGAAGTCTCTCAGAAGTGGAAGTTGGTTCACGAAATGAATGAAATTGTCTTTCACACACGTTTTGGACAAAGATTAATATAAAATGTACTTACTGATGCAATCTCATATCGCGTTAAAATATCATTATAATTTATAAACTAACATTTAGTTAAAAATGATTCACAATTATTTATTTTTTATATAAAAGCGAATTCTCCCATTAGAAGCTATTTCGAGTGACACGTTGAAGAGAAAGAGATCCTGAAAGACAACTTCAAATAGGATGCGTGAAGCACCTGTACAACGACATTGTTTGGCAAATATTGTCAGTCCAGTTGGGACAACAAGTGCCAATGTCCAGCCCCGCAGGCGGCGTTTGCCCTTGAGGGGATCAGTTTTGGAGGGAGAGAGAGGGAAAAGGAGGGAGGGGGAGCAGCTGAATAAATTACTGTTCAGCTTGTTTCCATGCGTGTCTCCTCGCGGGAGCGGCGTCGCGCGCCGGTATCGCTTTTGACAGGTGGCGGGCTGCAGCGCGGGCCGCGCGCTCACAATGCTGTCCGGCAAAGGTGGCTCAGGGCATCAACTGATGTCACTGCAGTGCCTCTCATCTGGAGGGCCTGGGTTTCGAATCGCGACGGTGGCAGCTTTTCGACACTAGCTAATTAGCCAGGTGGAATTCAGCTGCTGGCTGCTCTCATCAGTAGTTTTCCGAGGTTACTTCGATCAACACCAGGCGAATGCCAAAGCAGTACGCTAACTAACGGGCCACGGACGAAGCGCGATCTTTCCTTCCTCTTCCTTGTCAATTCTGCACCACTTACTTACACACAAACAGACACACACTCACATGCACAACACTACCACAGATGCAGAGACACCAGTCGGGAGCTTGGAGCATGTCCCGGCTGGGCCGGTGCCACATTGTTGGGAGATAACTGGTTGGGAAAAATCTCCGCAAGGTGACGCAGATCTCCTCAGGCCGAATCTCACCATCCAGCGTGGGAAGACTGCCACCACTTCCCGCGAAAAATAATGCACTACACTTACGGGGCTAATAGCCTTAGCAGTTGATTTACCCGGAATCACTAATCAATCATTCGTAATACCGGGCGCCGTGTGGGCTGCAAGAGCTCTTGGAGGTTGGGACCGTACAGCAAGGGTGACAACGGAGGCGTTGGGGCCGGGACGCCCAGCGGAAGCGGTGGTGTGCGCCGGGCAGTGTTGCGCGGGCGGTAGGAAGGAGTGCTCGCATCAACGAGAGGACGAAATGTGTGGAACATGGGTCGGTGCATGTTGACCCCGGGGAGAAGGTAATTTGGAGAAAATAGAGGCAGAAGTTGCTATGACTCAGTGCAAGTGTGCGGGTCTCAGGAAAGTAGTCAGGATGGTCGGAGCCGTAGGGCCGGCTTCATTGATGTATCCGGGCACGTCAAATGTTTTGCTCATAAGACTCTTTGGTGTTGTTTGTTTCATCGAGGGAGGTAGCGGTGATATTCCCTTGCTAGACGGTGAGATCCGGCGCTGACCTACACGTCGGCTTACTGGATTTTTCCTAAACCAGCAATTTTCCATCAGCGAGGCGTGGGGTCGGAGGCGTGGGGTCGGAGGCGTGGGGTCGGAGGCGTGGGGTCGGAGGCGTGGGGTCGGAGGCGTGGGGTCGGAGGCGTAGGGTCGGAGGCGTGGGGTCGGAGGCGTGGGGTCGGAGGCGTGGGGTCGGAGGCGTGGGGTCGGAGGCGTGGGGTCGGAGGCGTGGGGTCGGAGGCGTAGGGTCGAAACCCCAAAATCGCTGTCAAGCTGTTGGGACGACAGGACGGCGCGACGGGGCAAGACGGAAGCGTGGCGGGCAAGTGCGAAGAAGCGTGGAGACGCGACAGGCCGCGAGGGCGGGCGTGTGGGCCACGAGAGGCAGGCGGTTGGAGCGTCGTCGGTGGAGCGGTGGGCGGTGGGCGGAACCGTGCGTGCGCGGGCGAGTGTCGGGTGGGGGGGGCGGGGGGACGGAGGCCATAAAGCGCCGACCCGTGGCGCCGCCCGCCGCGCGGCGATCGATCAAAATCGAATCCCGCGCAGAGACAGCGCTCGGCTCCAGCGGACCGAGCGCTCCGCTCCATACTCGACCCCCTCCCCCTGCCCACCCCCTCCCTATCTCCGTCGCGGCTCCCGCAGGCGGCAGGCGGCGCTCCGAATTGCGACGGCAGGTGGTTGCACATGCACGCGATGCCACTGCACGCCCCATTCCGACAGGCCGGCGGCCCGGACGCCAAGCTTAAAGAAGAGAAATTGGTTTGGATTGTGGGAAACTCTTTGAAATTACTTCGGAAGGGAATTTTTTCCTGATATTTTTTTAAAATTCTGTAATGTTATTTAGTTTCAACGAACAAATTATTAACACATTTTAATTCAGTGATATGAAATTATTATGGATGGGAGTACGTAATTATAAGTTGATTTTTAATTAACAAGCGCTTATTGAAATTTCCTTCATAAATGCACATTTTAGAATAAATAGACATATACACCTCAAAACAAATAATTGCAATTTACATTTCATAGCAAAATAACCAGCATTTTTGTACATTATTATTAATAATTAATTCTGAAATGCAATGTAAATGGATAGTAATTCATATTACTGACTCCTTATCGATTTCATTGAATTCACATCTACATTATGTTACCTGTTAGAAGCTATAAATATTACTAAGAAGAACGACTTGTATATATCATAAATGCAAAATAGTTTTGAAGAATGTGCAAATCAATTAAAACGAAAATAGAACGATGAGGGAAAGTAATATTATGATATTCTCTGAAAACGATTAGAAGAGGGGGAGTAAGAAAAGTAAAAACAAAGGAAACGTTCTCTTCATATTACTGAGTTCAATTATGTTTGTTTACAAAAGCTCAACTCATTTCTTTAAGAGACAATCAATGTGGATAATGGATTTTGGGGGAAATGAAATGAACTCAAACTTAATCTAATAAATTGGATCAATTACCAATAATTGTTTATAATGAAACACATTTCGAGAAGTTTATATGCAATATCTGCTTCTCAGCTGGACTTTTTATAAATATTTTGTACTTCAGAAGTCAAAAAATGTGGTCACGGTGTACTAGAATACATATGATCTCCGTAGCATGCCCATTAGAGGACAGGTGAATGTTGAAAATCAATACTTTTGAACCCACTTGGCGTTAAAGTGTCAGTTATCAAATGACGCAATGCACATATATCGGTTGCTTAAACACTAACAGTCTAAAAATAAATTGTAAAATTTGCTCTAAAAAAATGTCATATCTTCAGTGATAACTGGAATTAATCCACACACATACACACACACACATACATACACACATACACACACACACACACATATATATATATATATATATATATATATATATTGTGACCGTACTTACCCTTGTTGGTTTCATGAGTACACATATCATAAATTTTTGTGATGTTTATTTTGGGCACAGGGGTTCTTTGAGGGGGGTACTTTGATCATCATTATCTGAATTCAAAGAATCTACCGTCACAGAAACAGAATTTATTAAGAAAAAGAACAACAAAACATCTTCACATTACTAACATAATTTACATCATTGACCTGGTCGCAAATTCTTACTGAATACAGATTAAATGGTTTATAATATACGTCTCCGAATATTCCTATCATTACATTTATCATTTCCATTTATATGACCTCCATTTCTCTGGAAACGGCATGCCATTCGTGAACCACTATAGACACCATTGCTCTCCTTACTACTCAGTGAGCACCCTGAACTGGCATTTTACTCGATTACCCCTCTATTTTGTTCATAATTATTGTTACTTATCTGCCCTCCACAACCGTCGTCTTCTACGCGACGCGATGCCGCGTGCTCCGCCCGTTGCCGAGAGGTGACCTTGGCGCCGACGATGTTCTGCCTGCCCGCGTGTCGCCGGCGGCCCGTTCCCGAGCACCGGCGTCGCCTCGCCACAGTTTCCTTCTTCACACGACGAATTTACTGTTCCAGCTCACACGGTTCCGCCATGTAATCCCGCATCCGCACAGCTACACCGACTATCACTGAACAGCATCGCCCACGTGTCCGTGCACTGTTCTCTTCTCTCGTCAAATTTCGTGATTATTCCTTCCAAATGAATTTACCACAATCCTTACTCGCAATCATCATCAAGTCCATCACAATTATCCTTCCTTCAACACCAGCCGTCCCGATTATTCTCGATTTATCTGTTCGCTACCACATCGCTCTCTTGTCGCCATCATGCCTCTCACCTCTCTCTTCGCTGCTCAACTCCCAACTGCCCTTTCGCGCGGTCCGACCGACCAATTCACCACCTTCCGGGCGCTCGTTCACGGCTCGGCCCGATTCGTTCCGCAACGATTCATCAACCTGCGCGCCACTTTTGAACGTTGTGGTGCGCCTATTATTTACGTTTTGACCAATACGGTCAAAATATATATATATATATATATATATATATATATATATACTAGGTAAACTACGACACCGTAAGACTGATCGCCATGAAAGTTGACACTTTTACGTATTTTTTTACCCAGAAGGTTTATGTGCTGTTAATTCTGTTGTAACTTCACTACATGGCGCTGTAGAACAAAACAAAATATTCACGTCAAATGCAACCCGCAACGTACTCGGCAGCATTTTGAAACTATATCGTTAAATACCTGGTAAACAATGCGTTCCAGGGCCATAAAAACTACAATTTTGAGGCCGGAGGCCTCAAAGAAACATTTCTCACACCGTAATTCACATGTTGAGGATTCTCACGTCGATTCTCACAGGATACAGGATTCTCACCGTAATCTACAGGGACAGAGCGGCAGAGACAGAGACACACAGAATCAGACAGCCAGGAACTGGGTGAGGGGGGGAGAGACAGTGAGAAACGGTGGTGGGAGGGGTAAGAGGGAGACGAAGGGCCGAACAACGTCGTCGGGGGTTTCGTAGTCAGAATATAAAATAGGATATATGTGATGAAATCAATCGATTGAAGCTCTGATTAGTAGCTGAAGTTACTTATACAGGCTGGTTCAAACAAGCTTCATAGGCATGTAGGGTGATCAACAATGATAATGCTTTCCCAATTAATATTTTCTTAGAAATCTCATATGTGTAAGATACACGAGACACATGCTCCTGATTGGGAGGCATCCTGCTTTAGTGTTTATTCAAGTATCTCGATTTTCCCGGAGATCTTGATTGGAGACGCTTGGTTTCATGTCTTTGGAAGGTAAACTGCTGGAGCTGGGAGATTGCGTCACATTGAAAAACAAGTGACCTGATATATTTTTAAGATTACTATTCTTCGAACCACATGACAATGAACTGAAAATAACAAATTAACATGATGTTGGATCGTTTAGATTGTCACCCCAGGAAAGCACTATATATTTCTTTCTTACATTCTTTTAAGTGTCGCTTCAGTAATGCCTTCGGAGAGCGCTTTTGTCGCCTTTGAAAAGAACGTTGTAAACAAACAATATTCGCCTTCTGCGAAATGGCATCTGTCAAGCGAGTTTTTTTTGCCGCTGCTATAGACCCTCCCCGGGCGCACCTGACGGCATGACAGGGCGGGACGCGACATTCAGATGGCTGCTGCGGCGCGGGGGGAGGATCCGGCCGCGGTGAAAAGCGGAAGCAGCGAAAAGCTATCGCAAAAGGCAGCGAGAGGACCGCACCAGGACACAGAACACGACACTGATTCGGTGGGAGCGACAGAGCAAAGAGGGAGGAGGAGCGTAAGCGTGGAGGAAAGATACAATAGTCCCCTGGCGTAAGAGCGCGGTCGAAAAGGAGTGGGATGGACGAGGAGCGAAGATAAGATAAAGGGAGAGATATCAATAGGGTGAGAGAGGAGGGAGAAAGAAAAGAGGAAAGGAAGGAGAGGAATGAAAGAGAGAAAGGAGGAAAATGGTGAATGAGAGAAGAGGAAAGAAAAGAGAGATAGGGGAGAAAAGAAGCCAGAGATATAAAGTGAGAAAGGAGGAAAGAAGAGATAGAGAGAGAGGAGGAAAGAAGATATATGAGAGAGAGACAGGGGGAGAGTAGGAAAGAAAGAGAGAGGGGTAGAGATAAGGAAAGAGAGAGAGGAAAGACGAGAGAGAGCAAATGTGTGGGTGAGAAGAAGGGAAGGAAGGGACGTGAGGGTGAAACAAGGACGGAGGGAGGATAAAGTGTCAGGGGAAGAGAGAGGGAGAGTCTAAGTCTGAGGCTGAGAGGATCCGAAAGTGAGAGAAAGGGAGAAGGGGAAGAGAGAAAGAAAGAGTAGTAGAGCGAGAGAGCGTAGGTGGAGAAAACCTCTGGCTGGAAGCTGCCATTGAAAATCCGACGCCAAAGAGACAGCGCCTCAGCGCGGTGCGGCGCTGAGTTCCGATGAAACGGCTGAGCGTGGATTCGGTGCGAGGAGGTTACCACGAAAATTGGGGTCGAAGAGAGGTGAGCGAGGGAAAGTACTTGGCGAGATTCGGGGGGAGAGTAGCGGTGATTAGGGACGGGGGTTAACAAGAATAATGTGATAAGGTAGGGGAAAGGGTAACGGTTGTCGGCGTTAATAGGCGAAAAAGAAATGGAGAATGAGGAGAGGGTAAAAAGGTTAAGAGGGTACGGTGATAATGGTGAGATATAAAGGTGAATCTGGGATACGAAATGAAAATTGTGATGAAACGAGGCAGAACGAACAACATGATGTTGTGTTGAGATTAAGCATGGAAACGAGCAAGGGAATTATTTTTATTGTGGTCACTTGTAAAACAGTACACATTTAAAAGTAGCACGAGGCCACAGTTTTTATGCCACAAATAGTGATGAATTAAATTTGTGATTGCCTATATGAACACAGCGAGTATTATGATAAGGAAACGGGAAACCTGTTTGGGTAATTAAATCACTCACGTTGTTAAAATTATGAATGCTATTACAAATAGAATCTTCCATATGATAAAATTAAATAACTGTGATTTAAAAATAATTGTCTTTTTATAATCTTAGGTGCTTATTTATAAAAAAGTCAATTAAGTTGTTTTATGATTTTTGTCTGCTTGTCCTCGTCCGCGGAAATTTCAGAAATGGCTGATGGAATGACGAGGCTTTTACTGAAAACCAGTGTTTTCTCAGTCATATCTTACAGTTTTTGTAACAATTATTTTATCTCGCATAAATAGAGATGTTTGTTTATTCATAAAAATCAAGTTTCATTTCGATATTAAAAATCTTTTGCACACGTGACATTCATGACAAAATAAAGCTATAGTTTGCTTGAAATTTTGGAAAACTATCTTCCTCTGTTTCCTACCCCTTAAAACTATATTTAAGTGTGCACAATTTGTTTCGTTGCAGGTATCCCTACGTTTTTGAGGAAATTCCCCAGTCTGAATTAAACTATTTTACAGACCGTAGTTTTTCTAAACGTTTTTTATTCGTTCGAAAAACTCAATTACGTTTTAAGTGATTAAATGTCAAATTTGTTACTGAAAGTTTGCCCCTGCAACAACGGTGCCCAAAACAATAGTATTTGTAACGTAATCGTAACAAGTCCGGCGGGACTGTACGGGGTGGGGTGGGAGATACAGAGTGGCGTGGCGAGGCGTGGATGCGCAGAGTGGACCCGGGTAGAGGTAGAGAGGATGGCGCAGGGTAAGGTCAGGGACGTGGAAGGAACGCGGCAGTATAGACCAGGGCGGATCATGACAAGGTAATGCGAGAGAATACTATATACTAAATATACAATTCATTCCTTTTACTTTCTGAAAGAGGATTGTGGTTAAATAATAGACAACACAGGGTATTTCAACAAGTACGAGGGCCTCGTCACCTAAGATGCTTTGAACCATTCTCAAATGGTATCCGTACAGATACATATCTTATATAACATAAAATTCACAATATACAAGATGGTTATAATTGCAATAAACTTTCCCTACAGAACACGTTATAACAAGGAAGCGGATTACAATACGAGTACCAAACTTGCTAGTATTACTGTCGAGAGTGTAGAGTGCATGATTTCTATGCGTCACAACGCTACCGGCCAGTTCCACATATGTCCACCAGGTGACATGATCAGGCATAGTGCTGAATAGTCGCACACACAGGACCAGACGCCGTGCACTAGTTCACGAGTCAACCTGGGTTTGGACAAACGGAGAGGGGCATTGTTGGCGAAACTCTTTTATCAATACAACAGTAATGCTGCAGCTGCAATTCGAGAATATCGCCTGTTGAATGGATTGTAGAAGGAATTTCTGTCTCCATTTGCTTTGTGGAACATGATAAAGAAATTCGAATCAACTAGGGAACAGTGTGACGCTCCGGGAAGAGACGTGGTTCTACCGACGACCGGTAGAACCACAGAGAGTTAATGAAATCGCTGTTGCTCTGGGCGACAACGCTGCGAGCAATTCCCGAGCGTCATGCAGTGCGCTGCTGTGTCCCGACAGTTAAACATCCCATGGGCCACTGCACCTTAGATGCTTTGAACCATTCTCAAATGGTATCCGTACATATCCATATCGTACAGACGCTTGCACCGCCGGACGCCCAACAACGTATTGACTTTGCTCTCCATTTTCTCGAGAATTGAAGTTGACGAGGCCTGGCCTTAGACCGTCCTATGGAGGCACATTTTTCTCTGATGGGTGAGGTGAACAGACAGAATTGCCGAGTGTGGGAATCTTCACCGCCAGGCAATGTGCATCAAGTGCTTCTGCATGGTGAACGTGTCACCATATGGTGTGGCTTCACGTCGACGTTAATGATTCACCCTGGTGGCCATATTTGGAACTGGCCGGTGGCGCTGTGATGCATAGAAATCATGCACTACATACTCTAGACAGTAATACTAGCAAGTTTGGTATTCGTACTATAATACGTTTACCTGATATAACGTGTTCTTTAGGGAAAGTTAAATTGTAAACATCCTGTACTACAATATGAAATATCAAAAGGAATTAAATGTTTCTGAAAGCTCATAAAATTCCTAATTAAGGTCATGTTAATTCATTTCATTAGCACCATTGAGTAATCGAAGATCAATATTCATAGTAGCTGTGTGCCGGGACAATAACAAAATAATGATTACAGTAACAAAAATTATAGAGAGGAAATGTGCGGGGCAGGATGAGGACCAGGCCAAGCCAGGCCAGGCCAGGCCAGGCCAGATCGTGGTGGATGAGGATGGAGCAGGGTAGAGGAAGGAGGACATGTACTACACACAGAATTAATTTCTTTTAGGCGTCATAGATGATAGGGATTAATAAATACCCACGTAACGCCGGGTACTCTGTATGTTACAATTTGAAAATCGCGTGATAGGTTTGAGAGATCGTTTGAAAACATACACGTGGTGAAAGATCAATTTACGAAAAAGAGTTAACCGCGATGCATCAATCGCCAGACCGTAATAATAAAGATAAGTCGGAACTCACAGACATTAAAATATTACCATAATCACTAAAAACGTTAAGACTAAGCTTAGATGCCCCTTGTTTGTTCTTAAACTTTTATTGATAGCTTTCCTTTTGTTCACTTGTCTTTTTGTTCCTTTTCCTATATTCCCAATTTCTTGTGGGGCAGCTGGTGCATCACGCCGCACCACTTCATACGACAATTCTCAATAGCACTGAGAGTGTAACACTGTGACTTTCTGACTTTTAAAGTCACACGAACTTAAAAGCGCTGACTGGATAAAAAAAAACTGTTTGCCGCTGAGAGAAATTCAGTTCCACTTTCAACGGTTCGCTTTCGACTTAGAACATAGAGCATCTCTTTCACAGGAGATGGAATAAATTTCTAAAATTTCTGGCATGACTAAGATTCTATGGAATTGGACTTGACGTCATAGGCGGAGCTCCGTACTGCTATCTGTTGAACCTGCAACGAAAATAATATTTTCACGATCAGAGAGCTGACAGGCTCCGTTTTTTTGTATGTTAATTCGCACGATTTTGGGAGCTAGAATTTACTTCGATGATGTGCGAATTAATAATGCACGAGCTTATATTCTATTAGGGTCAAGGAGTATTAATAATTGGCAGCCAGTGGGCTGGCGCCAAATTGAAAACGCTTCAGCAACTATAACATCATCATGGAAGTGTATATATTCTGGCATCACGTAGTATAAGCGCTCAGTCACACACTTGTAGTAATGACGAAACCTCTGTTTTTGGTTGCAACTCGCAACGCAAATGTAGTTTAGATCTTTATAAAAAATGGCGAGTCGTAGCCGTCAATTCTATTAATTTTCGTGTATTATTAACATTTAGTATTTTGTTGTAAAGACAGCTAATAAGAACAAATCTAGGACCCACTACCTTTCATTTTCAGAAAAAAAAGAGAATTTTGGTGGAATAGAAAGATCAAATTCCTTTTTAAACAAAACCTTCGTCTTTTACACATAATATAATACATATTATATGTGATGTATTACATTAAGCATAATACACATGAATTTATAATATAAATATTACATATATTTATATAAATAAAAGTCAATGAGCGTATGTGAGTCGCACATACATTGACGAAGACCCACCGCACCTTACAGTTAAGAGATTAAGCGCGTCTTCATTACGTATAAGTATTCTGCCTCTGTGATATTGAAATATCGACCGGAATTATTACTTTAATCTCAAATATGGGAAATCAAATTTCCCCAAGATGGTGTAATGGCGAACGCATGCCCAAATTTGAGAAAGTTTTAACAATAGAATACTTGACAACCATGTCCAAACCTGGACATAGAACAAACCCATACTTGCGAGAAAGTATTTTATCTGTTAGAATTTTTGCACAGCGTAGCGTAAAACGTGATTAACAATCACGTGACCAATAGAGTGTGATGTGTAATAGCGAAGCATTGCCAGGTCCACTAGTTTTAAATAAACAAAATCCATTCGTGGGATGTTAGCAATCCCAGAGGCCCCTCCGGGCTGTCAGACGCGAGGACGACCCCGCCGCTAGGTGGGACAATGATATAATGCCCGCGGTGCAGAAAATGCCAGCGTAAGCCGCGCCCTCGCCCCGCCGCTTGCAGCTTTGCGTGGGCGAGCTCGCATTTGCGGGTCCCGCTCGCACGAAGGGGGACAGAGCGCGCCGCCCCGCCCCGCACCTACGCGCACATCGCGTCGCTCCAACTCTGCATTACCCCACCGCTTTCACCGCCTAAGCGAGCTCTTCCAACTCACCTGCCTGCCCATCTCGCGCGCGGGCGAGCGGGCGACAACCGGCTGACCGCAGCGGCGGGCGCGCCTGCCGTCAGAGAGCTATCGCTCCTTGCCGACACTTCGTAAAATTAAACACTCCGGGAGAGAGTTGGCCCCCTGAGTTAGAGACAGACCTCAAAAAGAGGAAAATTAGTGAAATTTAATTTTTCCAATGTTTATTGAGTCGTATGCTGTTTTATTCTTTTTGTAATGGTTTAAACTATTTCTTTCTACGTTTCATAGTTTTTGAACAAATAATTTCTTTCGAAGTGTCAACTGTCAAGCCCTTAGTGAACGAACTCAAGATGCATTTTTCCTATATTGGGAATTTTCAACAAATTCATGCATGTCGAAGATCGTAAATAATAAACCATAAAAGATAAAGACATAATTCTTGTTGCAGCTTGCAACCCATGAAATTTTGTTTTAGGGAATCAACTAGAATAGTTAATATGTCACTAAACGTTTCAGTTAAATGAAGAATGTCCAGAATATACATTTAAACAAATATTTTTATCATATAATCTAATTCAGAATGTTTTAGTTTTCACAATACCTTTCCCATTCTAGATCATTCTCTAGCACATACATTTGTGATTAATTTACAAAAAGCATTATCAAAATACATCAATTTGTTGTGGATATAGGATGTCTGAAAAAATATGCAGTTTTGCCAATTAGTTACAAAAAAAATTGTTTGTAGAATATAGAATTAAAAAAATATATGATCTCTAAGAGCATACACAAATCAAACAAACAATAGACAACTAAATAGAAAAAATATTCTTGATTTGTTCAGGTACACTGCTATTTTAAAAAAGTCCCAAGCAGGAAGTGCAGATGCTGCTGAGGGGTGAGTATACCGGGGCTCAGAAAGAAACCAACTTTAAAAGAGAATTCAAATCATTGACACTGTTGGATATAGCGAAGATGCCCCTCTGCCCCTTTAACCTCCTTGACCTGCGCCGAGTGACACATCTTTCACCGGACGGGCTTAGAAGCCTAACAACCGCCGGACCGGAAGTGCTTCCACTTCGTCTCCGGCAGTCGTGACGTCCACATGTCTGTTGTGTGAGAAAATGGCGAGGTGGCGGGTGGATCAACATACCGCCCTTTATCCTAATGCATCTGGTATATTTTTCTGAGTGCGACGTTAATTATATGTTCGTCAGAGTGTCGCAAACTTTAAGAATGGACACGACAGTTCGTTTTACTCCTTTTTTTGAATAACGTGTGAAAAGGTTTGGCACGTGTGAATTACATGGGCAGAAGGCATGCCTCCTCTTGCCGCTTGCTATTAACCCACTGTCAAGACTCACACGTAAGCAGACCTGTATTCAAATACTACCGCTCTGTGTGCATTTCCTCGTCCAGAGTCAACTACGGATAGATCACGTCCGCGAAATTGAGTGCTTGCGTACGTCTTATTGGCAAACTCCAGGAGCTGCACTGTCTTCAAGAAAACTGTAATGTTTGGTTGTTTAATTGCATGTGTTTTTTATTTGTGTCTTTAGGTGTTTGTGACGCTTTATGCATTAATTACTCATATTAATTATTCATTGTTCAAGATATTGTACTGATGACTCTATTAACACCGCACATGGTTTGAATGCTATTTACACAGCATATTTGTTTCTGTAACTTCATCATTTCTCGTATAATTAAACTAAATGATAAAATGTGGATATTTGTTACCACTCTGAGCCACCGAGGAATGTGAAGTTAGCTGCCCCACCCCAAGTACCCCCTTTCTACAGTCCACTGCTGGGGTAGCAACACCTCACAGACACATTATATGATTGAGAATGCGCATCTTGATGGGTAAGTGGGCTCTGAAGCCTCAGAGCGCGGGTTCAATCCCGGATAAGGTGCTTGGATTTTGAAAGGGCTAAAAATTCAGTGGTGCACGTGCGGCAGGTGACAGAACCCAAGCTAAGAGCCTAGAAAAATTAAATCTCTGGCGGTAAACATGGTTTAGAAGCTTACCGACAACGCTGGGAGCTTAAAGAATACCACTAGAAACTTTCTAGCAATTTCTCCTCGATTCAGGAATGGGGCAAGGGTTAAATCGCAAAGTGCCTGGGTATCATAAGCAAACCATATTTAGTTAAAAATGAGACATCTTTTATTTCTTTCAAGTAATCTGCTGTCAGATCCTGTGCAGTAAAGTGAAAAATGGAAGCGCGTATCCTTGATTGACCTTGGATTAGACAGTTGTAAAGAAATGCAGTCCCCTACCTTTGCTCAATCTGCAAGACGCTCGTAAGCGTGGGCTAAGGCCCCTGCACATGAGGGTTTCGTTGACGCGCGTTAAATACCGCGTGTCGTAGAATAACACTACCCTATGCAAAACGGCACACGAGTGCTTTGGCCGTTCCGCGTAAGAAACAATATTAATGTACGACGCCCATTACTTAAGGATCGTTAACGCAACGCTCGTGTGATTCAGGCCTAACGGGCACCCGCGAACGCCAGCGCCCTATAGCGCTATATTGCAGGACCAGGTTGTGGTTTGTTTCGTTCTAACGCTAGCGAGTACGTGGTGCGCTGTTGCCAAAAGCATAAACTTTCGAATAGCTAGAATAGGTTATCGTCCCGTAGGTTACCTTCGAGAGAAATCTTCTTTAGAATTCATCACGTCTGTATGTTTCATTAAAGACCGAGACCGGCAGAGGAGGCTTAGGAGGTGGGAGATATCTGGTAGAGGACGCTAGCCGACGCTACGGAAGGTTGGCGCCGGATCTCACCGTCCAGTGGGGGGAGATCACCGCCACCACCACCACCACAACCATCACCACCACCACCACCACAGCAACCACAACCACCACAATCACCACCACCACCACCACCACCACCACCACAGAAAACATGCAGTACACTTACGGGACCAATTACCTTCGCAATTGATACTCTCGGAATTGATACTCAATGAATCAATAAGGAGAGTCCGAAGCACTGGGCACGACGACCCATGGCCTTGCTCACGCCCGAAACCCAATCGATCGCGCACGTGAGAGTTGTCACAGACCGCCGACTTACGTGGCTGTGATAAAGCTTATCCCATTGGCCCAGCACCTGACATCGCCCTGTAATCGCAGAGACGCCGCCAAACTCTCGATACCAATGTTACAACTTCCGGAATGTAGAAAAGGTAATTTTACTATTCGTCAAATGCAAGATAATTCTTTGTTTGATACATGAGATAAATTTTCATTCCAATACATAATAACACATAATATTGACATCATATGCTGTAATACAACGCAACAGTTCGTTTTAGGAGTTCCAGCGAAACTGGAAGCTCGCCAATCAAACTACGGTGATAATAGGAGAATATTTCACGCCTTCATTGTTGGATTCTAGCTAGCCTTGTTGTCAGGATATTTATGATAACTGATGTTTGTGTGGCCACGTGCATACCCGGCGTCTGTGCAGTAACAGATTGGCCTGCGTTGTTTTCTGACTGTTCGTTCTCGGACAATCATCGAGCGCCGGATGGATTTCAAAAGTCTAACCGGGAGAGGTAGCTCAGGGCATCAACTGATGTCACTGTAGCACCTCTGACCGGGATATACTAGATTTAATTCCAGACGGCAGGATTTTCGACACTAGCTACACAGCTAGGTCGGATTTAGTCGCTGCCTGGAGGAGAATTCCAGTGGCCGGTAGTTTTCCGTGTTTTTTTTCGATCAATACAAGGCAAATGCCGAAGTAGAACCGTAACAATGGGGCCACGGATCACGCAAAATCTTCCTTCTAATTCCTTGTCCTCTCCTTAACTCCTTGTCTCTTATTTTTCACACACACTTACATGCACTACATTACCACACATGCCGGGAGACGAGAGCTTAGAGCTTGTCCCGGATGTGGTGGTGCTCCGCTGGTGGAAGATACCTGGTTGGGGAAAAACCCGTTATCTTACGGTAAGTCAGCACCGAATCTCGCCATCCAGCCGGGGAAGATCACAGCCATCTTCCGAGCAAAAACTATGTCGCTTACGGGACTAATGACAGCTGTCAACACGCCCGGAATCACTAATTATCAATCAATCAATCAATGAAAAGTCAATTCCAAAGTCTACGAAATCTCCATTGGAACAACTAGTTGCAAGGACAGAGGCGCTAGTATCGACCGATGCGGTTTTGCGTAAAGTTCGGCAACTATGCATGATAAGAACTAGACACAATTGGGTGAAACATGAACAGAAATCAAAATTGTACAAAATTTACATTAGAAAACCGTGGCTCGCAAAGTACAAATGACAATGCGATCTTTCCCATCAAGCGCGCCTCCTTAACTCCACACCTGGTCTACACGCGATCTCAATAACGTTGGCAGTTGTCTGTCTTTTACTTCCCGCAAGGTGCCAGAGTACAACAATGACAATGTAAGTATCGCCATCAGTTAATGTGGAAAGTGAATGGCCTTATGTGACGTGGCTCAGGGGTTAGTTTGCCTAAGGGGGTAAGGAGAGCAACTCGCTGAGAGGGATCGGGATTGCTTACAACCTGCGGGATGACGTTTCCTGAGGTCTTGGAAGTTCATTGATACACACACACTTATCTTAACCCAGTTTATTAATGAGTTAGTTACATGTGCACATGAAGTGGGCTGAGGGCCCAGATTACATTTTACAAGATGGCAAGCGCCATTTGACGTTAAAGCATGTTCTCCACATTACCGACTCGTGATCTACGCAGCCTCGTACAACGTGCAGGGCACGGAGCAATTCCTTCAGAGGTCGCGTCGAAGTGTCCAGAAGACATGCAGAGACTCAGAGCTACAGAGAGCGCGCCCGGAAGGGCGTCAAGGGTTATATGGTCTCGGGTCACGTGACAGCCGTGCCGTGTGCAAACTCAGTAGGCTCGTGTGCAAATTAGGGCGTGTGCGAGGACCCACAGGGGATGGCCCACCACAGGCGCATCCTGTTTGTTGCGGAGTCCATGAGCCGCCAGGCTGGCGCCGTTGGTTCACCGCAGGCGTCCGGATGAACAAGCCCATACTGCGCACTTTGCACTTGGCTTACGTGACCCGGATCTTATGTTTTCCTGAATCAATGAATTGATTCCTGTGACATATGTATGACCAGATGTGAAATCTTCCTATTCCCAGTTGGCAATTAGAGTGCGGCGTCGGTTGGCTACTCGTTTCCCACCAACCCACAGCTGATATGAGCGATCTCGCTCATGTTGGCTGCAGTCTGTCTTTTAGTTCCTGCAAGAATGAGGAAGGATAGATCTTGCCACTGTAAGCATCGCCACCAGTGTTCATGGAAAGTGAATGGCCCTGTGCGTGTTGAGACGTGAAATCTTCCTATCCTCTCTTGTTAATTAGCGTGCGGTGCCGTTTGCTTTTTTTAAAATATATTTATTAATACTTGTTCGACAAAATATTTGTCTTTCAAGTGTGCGAACATTATTTTACATTGAAAGGAACATGAGGAGAAACTTAAATAGTAACCTCTAACATACTACTGATAGGTATTTTTGATTTTGATAAAACAGAACATTGGTTATAAATATTACATAATATGTGAAATTTATACAATAAATAATAAATACTATGGAGTTAACTATGGAGGATGTAATAGATCTTTTGAGTGACGTGATTTAATTCTGGGAAAAGGATTAGCTGTTTTTCCGAGTTGAAAACATTTATAAGCAGGAGAAGAAGTAAATGAAGTATAAAATTTATCTGAGAGACGAAGGATCCAGGATTTTAGAGGTAGAATACTGAGTTCATGTAATATTTGATCGTTTCTTATGAACCAGGGGGCTTTCAATATTTTTCTTAGATATTTATTTGCCGTTTGCTTTAAACTAGTACAAGTCTAGTCAAGTACTAGTCATTTAAATTTACAGATCCACAATTAAACGAGGTTATGGAGAACACATCTAAGCCGTGAGAATCAATATGGTTGAAAAATGGCTTAAAAATTGCGACCTATCTTAAAATTTACTGTTGCAAGCCGAAAATTATATGAATGTAGCATGCAAAAGTGCACCCGATTCTCCACTAGCTTTTATAATTTAATCAATAATATGTATCATTAATTTTTTTCATTTATGAACGTAAAATCTGTGCCTAATATGTGTTTCAGCTTTTCTGCTTCCAAAGATCACTACAAAATCAACAACGCTTGGATGAATCATGAAAATTAGAGAGTGGTAATCAGCTGCCTAGAAAACGTCATTGCTTTATTTTTTACATTTTTGTGATTTAGTCGCGTTCTGCGTAACACTATTCAATAGGGGGATTGCAATGAGAAACTGATTTTAATATTGGAGATGGATTCAAATATGGATTCGAACTATCTGAATATTTGTGATTAAACCGCACAAAAGGAAGAACTGTAGAAAAGTCACAACACAAAGCTATAAAACATATACAATGTATGGAAAATAAAAACTTCCTCCAGAGTTTTGTTTCATGTCATTCAGTATATATTTTTTGATACTAACAACCATTGCGAGATTTACAAATTCTGGAACAATACAATCACTATTCATAGAGAATGTAAATGCAGAGTTAAACATGTTTCTAAAACTCAAATTGAAATGTTTTATATTTACCAAGATACGGATATGTTTATTATATGGAACTGCAGACGAAACAATTCTGCTATTCACCTTGATTTACAAATGTAATGCGTTTCATATTATTATGATCTTGCTCGCTCTAAACCAAGAAACATCGAATGCTTTCAGTAGATCTATAGCAAATCACATATCCAAGCAAAGGCATTAATGAATGATGCTGAGAACTAACGATGAGTGATAAACGTTCAGTCTATTAAAACATTGGCGGATCACAACCCTTCAGTTAAAATATCAGAGCTTTTAATGAAAATCGGAACTGTACCTTACTGATAAACGTACTTTCTTCTTTTGAGCAACAAATGTGAAGAAAAAAATGTTCAGCCATTTTCCAGTAAATTCAGGTATTTTCGCTTCATGTAAAGCATCGCTCAAAATTAAAATATTTTAATGATTTCCGGAAAGACAAAACTAGATCTTACATCAGACGTCTTTAGCAAGTTCCACCTGAAAAGCGTCTAATCTGGCAGAGTTGTGCGTGATACATCCAGACCTCCGAATTTTCGGAAAAGGTACACACACTTGTGTATATCTCTTCTCCATCTGCACCACTCTGCACAAACTTTACAACGGCACTAATTGCTCAAAAGTACCTTAAATTTATTTTATGACCAAAGATTCGAGGTCGTTTTTTAGGTCATTTCAATACTTTAGTTTTCTATACAATAGTATAATGCGGAAAAGTAAAAACAAATACGGTAAATGAGACGCTTTTGATGTGAATAGTGTGACCACCCGTTTTCCCATAAACACGGTAAAACGTGTCGCATCCCTCGTCTACGTAAACTGGAGAGAGTTGAAACGCGTGCTACAAAAACAAAAGAACAAGTGCAGGAATATAACTACAGAGTTTGCTGATCTACTACAGGTTTCAGTAAGTATCAAATCGCCAGTTATTTGTTTGTAATGTCCAAATCCCTGAAAGATAAATATGTCGAACAGGTAGAAATAAATTAAAAAAAAAAAACGCGCGGCTGGCACCGCACAGCTGCCGCCATTTTACCTGGATTCAACTACCATCCCTGAAGGTCGCCGCAAGTAAGAAAGTTCCAAACGGAATTACAATATTTTGAACGTTCGTCTAAAGTTTTGTGATTTAAGAAAAGACATAGGAATCCGTTATCAAGTGTTTGAGAGATTTTTACTTTTGAAATTGGTACTAAATCAATAAAATCAATCATTTTTATTTTGGAAAAACAAGTAGAAACAATTACTAAGAATTTGTAAAAAGAATTGTTTTACATAGTGTGATTATAAATTTTCTATAAAAGTGAAAGAGAAAGAGAGAAAAGTGAAAGATTTACTTTAGTAAATCTATCTTTAGATAGTTTTTGGAGAGCATTATGTTCCATGTAAAAAGACAATACAATCGGTGTTTTTGTTTCTTTTATGTAAATGTGTGAGGATATAAATGAGAAAAGTTAAGATAGGAAGTTTTTTATTTTAAATCTCTGTCAACTATTGAGCAAGAAAGCATGGGATTAAATTTTCTTGATAGTTGCAAATGTTGGTGTACAAAAAGGTGTTGCAGCTATAAGATCTTTTCTTTCTCTGTGTAGGGTATTTATTGTAGATATGTATGTGTCTTATATACAATTTATGTGAAGAGATTATAGTATAATGTGTTTAAAGAGTATTTGATTTTGAGTGATTTCGTGAATGCCAGAGTGCAAAGTCACCATGACCCTGGTTTTAAAGCTGTATCTTTTCTAAGTTATTATTTCATTTATTTAGCCAAATTCACTGTTACATATTTAAAGAAATTATATCTCGTATCAGTGTATGTACCCATAGATGCCCCCGAACGTTGATATCTCAAGTAAATTTAGTTATTGCTCTTTTTCACTTACCTAAAGTGACTGTCCATTCGCTTCGCTCTTAAGGTAATTTTAAATAAAAAACTTTAAGTTCCAACAAAAAGAAAATATATTTTTCGTGAATTCAGGTTACCACCAACAATTCGCAAACTATTTCCTGTCTGCTTCCGCAGATAGCTGGTTCCGTATTCTAGAACCACTGATTAGAAGTACATTACCCAAGGTTTTGTCTATATTTTCATCTCTTAAAGACACTACTATTGGGATATTTAAACCAGAATATCACTTAAAATATCTTGACCAACATTTAGGCACCAATTTCTTACGAGTCGCCACAACGTGAATAAATTTATATTTTAATTTCGTAACATTCACCGCGCCTAAATTTATTTATTTCAACATTAACAACAAAGGTGGTCAATGTTTGTTCTAGTACCCACCAGAAAGCGCTGCCTTGAGGAAGCTGGGACCTTCTGGTGAGATCATTCATCCTTGGATCATCTTTTTCATTGCGTCTCTCCTTCCCCTTTCGGACCTCCGCCTCTGTGCTTCCTTGCCCTTTCGCCACCCCATCCGTCGTGCATCAGCCGCCTCCGTGTAATAAATCCTGAAAGATGACACGCAGTGAACGGAGGCCCCGGAGATGCGTGGCGGGTGGAGCCTTATATCTCGCAGGGGCAGATGAATCGAGATACCGCAAGGACGGTGAGTAAAAAGGCTTTCTCGAATGTGTCTTCTGAACAGGATGGTATTTCATTTTTATAAACATTTTACCCGGCTGCGCGAAAAGTGGATAACGATATTTATTATGAACATTCCTTCTGACTTCGTACTTTCGAATCAATTAACGGATTTTGATGTTGGAAAGATCATGCGAACTACACAGTTTGTGAGTGAGTGACGTACACTGTTTATAGTTAGTGCAAAAATTTACTAAAAACATTTTTTCTTTAGTACGATAAAGAGATTTAGTTGTACAATCGTAGATACTCGTGCACATACTGTAGATCAGCTAGATATCTTGTTTTCATATCCAGCGATAATCTTGTGACTAAAGATTAAATGTATCCGTCAAATAAGAATTTTTCCTTTAACTGTAACTATCATATTTGCACAAGCTAGTACACTGCGCTGGAGGTCTTTTGGCGAAGTTATTAAATGTGATTTATATTCACTGCTATCTATAAATCTGACAAACATGAACTGTGCATGTTAAACAGATGGAACAATGATGACACAATGAAAAAGAATAAATAAAACGCATTCCTGCGCATACAGCGGCTCAAACAGTTTCAGATCGGTTATTCCATGCTTCGTTACACCTACATTCAACTGAGAACGTAAATTAGGTTCCGCCTGCCCAACATCAAAGGCATGTGCCATCAAAAACAGATTTTTCGTTGAAGTAAAGAGAGTCATTTATGATGCCATCAAATCCAAAAGCGTCATATTCGTATGATAATGGATGCTTTTCACAATGGAGGAGAGAACTGAGCCAGCAAAATTTAATGTACCTGTACGGGGGACGCAGGTACTTTCAAAATAACATAAATTCTTCAAAGAATTCTTTTCCTTTACATGAAATGTCACGGCGTCATCATGAAATGTCATCAAGAAATGTAAAATTTATTTTGGGAGCTTCAAGGTCAAGAATAAGAGGAAGGTAAAGGGATTGATACTGCTCTTGATTTACGATATTTTTTTAACTCGTTGAACGTGGTGTCACCGACAATGTAAATGGTTTTAAATATATTTTCCTTTCCACAATGAGAATTTCTAAAAATCATGGATATCTTTGTTGAAATATGTTTTTACATTATGTGGCATTGGACATTTCAATGAGTTGTAACTGATAAAGTTATATTGCCGTTCAAAAATTCCCAATACTCAATGTCCTCGAATGTCTCCACCATTCGGGGTATGAACTGGTAATATTGCAATGTCAAAATTGTATTCGCCATAACAAATACTTGCAGGTATGGATGATGCGAATAATGAGAATTTAGTACACGTTCATTTTGTACCCCCTTCCATATTCCACACTCTCTACAGGTCGATGATTAACTTCTACGTTTTAGGTTTCAAACTTCCATTTCCTGGAGTGATTAAAATGATGTTGCTCAATGGTCTTCTAAATATCGACCTACTACGGTGCAGGTCTGTTTCTTCAGCTGCCACTTCAAAATTGAAATAAGTTGAGTAGGAACTATAAGAGTAGGTATTAAAATTTAATTTTTTTATTATCTGAATTAATAATACGTCGAAAATTTTCAAACTTCACTGCTACTGCGTTATTCAACAATTGAAATTTATGTCAATTAGATGATTTTACCGCATACAATAAGAAAGTTGTTAATGTGCATATAACAAAGGGCAATGCACAAATAACACGTCGCACGTCTTCTCTTCAAACGTCTTGCTAACTGCAGGCTTGAACTGAAGCAATACATATCGAGCAAGTGTCATATCAAGAAAGAACACCCTCCTGAAGATGATCTTATCCTAATTTTCAGGCGTCGCACCGCCAACAATATCTCCTATCTGACTCCTCAAATTTAAATAAATAGGTCAAGAGAGAAGCGTCATGGAAATTGCGAACACATTTCCTCACGCTCGCAAAAACACTCCCTCCACATGGAGGGTCGGAACTCACATTTCATTCCCTCTTATCTCTTCAAGCAGCATTAATAAATCTCATGTTCACCAACCAAATATGATGACGGGAACTCTGCTTTGTCATCGTGCCGTTATTAGCATTTATACAATAATAATGATTTATGCATAAATGCCATTATGTGCCGTGGTAACATTTGCAACATTCTCGGTCGTTCTGCCACTTACAGCATTGTGAATTGGACTTCCACTCTGCCGTCCACGAAGTCCAGCGCAGGTGCGCAGTGGGGTGTAGTAGGAGCAGCGGGCGACTCCGCAGATCTTTCCCAGCGGGCGGTCCCTTCCGCGTGGGCGCGCGCTTGTCTGCGCGGAGCGCTCCACCGACTTCCCAAGCGAAGGAGCGCCGCGCGCGCCGGTCCGCCTTCCCCGCCCTTTCCGCCCCTCCCCGACCCGTCCCGTCCCTTCCCTTCCGCCGGGTGCTTTGAGCGGCGCTCCGGAAGGGACGCCTGTCGGCTTCGCCCAGCCCGCCCACGCCCACGCGCTGCCCCGCCCACGCCCTCCCCCACCCAACCCTCCCTCTTTGCCCCGACCACACCCCGTTCCTCCGCCCTCGCGCCCCCACTTACATCGCCCATGCGCCTTTCGCCTCCCTCCTCACCACGTCCCTTTCTCCCTTCCTTCACGCCCCCACTCCCATGTCCCCACGCCCAAGCCCCCTCGCCCAAGCCTTCTCGCCCACGCCCCCTCGCCCACGCCCCCTCGCCCACGCTTCCTCGCCCACGCCCCCTCACCCACGCCCCCTCGCCCACGCCCCCTCGCCCACGCCCCCTCGCCTACGCCCCCTCGCCCACGCCCCCTCGCCCACGTCCTCTCGCCCGCGCCCCCTCGCTCAGGTCTCCTTCGTCCACGCCCCCTTCACCCACGCCCCCTTCACCCACGCCCCCTTCGCCCACGCCCCTTTCGCCCACGCCCCCTCACCCGCGCCCTCTTCACCCACGCCCCCTCCGCCTACGCCCCCTTCCCCATGCCCCTTTGTCGACGCTGCCATCACCCACCCATTCCTTCCGAACTGCCTCATCGTCTTTGCTTGAAGGAGCTCTTCCAGCGGCTCTATGGTGGACAGGAGGCCGAAACACTGACTTCAATGACTTTCGGGAGCAAATACTCTTAACCAGTTCTCAGACTTGAAGAGCAATCCATCTTTTCTGTCAGAGGTTGAAGAGACGAGTACTTTGTTGGTCTAAGTTGATTACCAGTATATAGTGAAGATGTTGCAAGCCAACCAATCACAAACCGAAGTCATGATGAATGGAAGTATACTTGTTGGAAGCGAGTTATTTAGCAAATAAAAGCTTACAAAGCGGATGCTGGGTTGTGCGGCCGGAGTGAAAAGTGTTGACTGTTCGGAAGAAACCGCGTTGTAAATACTCTCTCTTAGAACAGAATCTGGCACAAAATACGTGGCAGAGTAGAAAATAACTGAGGAAGCGACCGTTCGGCTCTCAAGATTCATTCAAAAGAGACCACGAAAACATCATGAAGTCCTTTCACGAGTCACTGGCGTAAACAATTATCGCAGTAAATAATTATTACAAGGCAATTTTCTCCAGTAATATCACGTCAGTAAGCTCCGTACATTGTGTGTCAATTACCAAAATGTATGCTACGAAAAATTCAAATGACGAGTTATTTGAAAAATTGATGAAATAACTTAAAATAAATCATTTATTTGATAAACTCTAACCATGAAATAAAATTAAAGCGTAATCAAAAAATAAGTGGTTATCTATTTACCTTTATCTTACTACAAGTAAGAGTAGAATCCGATCCATCAATCAATATTGGATTCATCCAATCCTCTCCTCTCCAATATTACGATATTCTTGCTTGCGAAAAAGATGATCTCTGTACAAAAACGATGTGTGAAAATGTAAATAATAGCACGTTTTACATTGTAATATAGGAAACTGTTCTCTGGAAATTCAGTGTGAAGTGATGTATAGTTTTCCTTACCTTTCAGACCGTCAGAATGCGATATAAAAATGCTGTTTTTTTGTTACAAGAAGCATAGTACTGTGAAACAGCTGTCAAGGAAGATCTGAGACTCTCGCCGAGACGCATTGGGAATTGGATATCCATCAGCATTGTATTAGATATTTTATAGAATTGCAAATTCGCTTGCAGTTCAGAGTTCTGATGTGTTGCATTGATGCACCAAAACTTTACTTTATCACATGGAAATGGTCTGATGCATAGAATATTTATCATTCTTGAAAGTCTCCTAACTTCTCGTTTTTTACTCGTTTCAGGAATTTTCGCGTACCATCAAACTATTTTTATGTGTACTCGTAAAGTTTACGTTTACAGTTACGAAAAATGCTCATTTTTGCTGTCAGACCATTTTATTCACTCATTATACATTCTTTTTAGTTTTCTATTTGATAGATATTGGAAGTGTTGTTTCTTCTTTTAAAATCATTGTCAATTTTCAGAGATCATTTTTACTTTCTCGCAAAGCAGTGGAGAGAAATTTATGCGCGAAAAAACGGCGAATGTGCCGAAAAACTCTTATTACAGGACCCAGGTAAAGAAAAAGTGGATAAATTCAGTTGCTAAATTTAGAAAAAAAATTCCTCTAACACGTGATTTATCCAGAATTCGTGTTTTGTGGGTCCTTGATGCCGACAAATTGAGTCTGTCTGTGTGTTAACCCGCCTGTACGTCTGTGAACAAGGCTATTGGCTAAACTGTTAACCCAATTGCTTCAAAACTAATATTCCTCAATCGATATGGCTGATGTTGCGGTCCCTTTTGAAACCGATATTTTAATTTGGGGGGTACTTTGTATGAAGCCCCTGGGACATTTTCATAATTAAAAAATGACTCTTTTTTATTAAATTTTGATCGTTGGATCGTGTGAAGGACGTCTAAGAGAATGGTGCCGGTCTCATGTTCGTTGAAAACCCTGATTTTTCCAAAATTGCAAAACTTCAAAATTTATTCGTCATCTTCCAACAACTAAAGTGTTAAAGAGAGAGATTTTTTTCTGCAATGAAATCTGTTCCTTAAAGATAGATTTTGAAATAAGATCACGTATAATTTTTCGAAATTTTGAGTCAATTTCGCGTAATTTTGTGATAAAATCGGGCGAGAAAGTACTTGATGTTTTAGCATCACTGATTTAAAATCTGGATTATGAGTAGAAGATTTAATACAGTTTCTGTTCTGTAATATTACATCAAACCGTCTTAGGGAGTGTACAATACAAAATATATGTTAAGTATGTATATATTTGGCATTTTGTGTCGATTCCTCGACTTTGTCGGCTAGCTGGCGGTGTCCTCCATGCTGGGCCGAATTTAATTCCACAACCCTTGGAGGGTAAGAAAGACATGTGGCGAACATGACGCGTTCCTTTCACCGCAGCTACTTAATTTCAATTAACTGAGCTTTTCTTAGTCCCACAGCTACAGAAAATGAGACGATATTTTAAAGAAAATATTTTACCCTCGACCAGGAATGGAACCCAGCACTACACCACTGAAAGCTAGTAAGCTGCCCATGAGCTACCCTATAAAACGTCATTGCAGTGCCTCTGGCTGGTAGGTCCTAGTTTCGAGTCCCGACGGTGACATGATTTTCGACACAAGCTAAATTTCGTAGATGGATTGAGTCGCTGTCTAGAGAAGAATTCTCGCGGCCCGCTGCTCTGATCGGTAGTTTTCTGTGGTTTCTCTGATAAACATCAAGCGCACGCATCTTTACTTCCTCTTTCTTGTCCTATTCTCACCCACTAATACTAACATGCACTACACTAACATGCACTACACTTTCACATGTACCGGGAGACCGGTCGGGAACACACTAGTCCCGGGTGGGGCGGTGCCCCGCTGGTGGGAGATTCCTGGTTGGGAGAAACCCCATTTGCCGACGGTAGGTCGGCACCGGATCTCACCATCTAGCAGGTGAAGATTACCGTCATTTCCCGAGAAAAGCGCTTACACTACACTTAAAGGATTAATGACCTTTGAAGTTGACTCGCCCGGTTTCACTAATCAATCAATGAGCCACCCTACAGTCACATGTGACGTACGATCTGTAAAACACCCTCCTTGACATATTTCTATGAGACCTCAGCAGAAGATTGCGTTGTGTACAAACAGCGTGCAAGCCTTTGCCCGCAGGTGTGTTAAACGCCGGGGGAGGCTGGGCGGCGTCCGTGGCCTCGGCCTGGGCCGCGCCGCGCCGCGCGGGCGCCGCTCGGGGTCAGCGTCGTCTTCGGGCGCGGAACTAATTCGGGGCGACGTCCCTGGAGAAAGGGTCGCCGCGGGTGACTCGCCTCAAAGGGAATGGGCGAGGGGGCGGAGGGCGTGGCGCCCTCGATGCCCTTGTAGTCCTTCAGGGCAATGCACTTCTTTCCGTTCTCTGGCTGCTCTCAACGCCCTCGTCGCCCCCTTGCGTCCTCGTCGTCCTTTCCGCTCTCCCCGCCCTCCGCCGTTTCCCTCTCTTCACGTTCCTCCTCTGTTCTCACTCTTCACTCTCCCCGCCTCCTTCACCCTCTCCATTCTCATCACTCTCTCTGTTCTCTCCACCCGTTCCATTCTCATCACTCTCTTCTCTCCACCCTCTCCATCCTCATCACTCTTTCTCTTTTCTCCACCCTCTCAATTCTCACCTCTCTCTCGGTTCTCTCCACCCTCTCCACTTTCATCACTCTCTCCGTTACCTCTACCCACTACATTCTCACCACTCTCTCCACTTCCTCCGTTCTCTCCACCCTATAATTTATGCTCTCACCGCCTTCTCTGTTCTCACCGCCTTCACCCGTATACCAATACTTTTTCGTACACATTGATTTCCTATAACAAAATTTCAAGCGGGTATTAAATAGCTGTTTACACGTGTGTTTGTGTTTCAGCAATAAATTCTTTTTTGTGCCATTATTACTCTGTTATCGAATTCCGAAATGTATCTTGAGAAAATAATGGGTAAAGGGAATTAGAGATCACAATAATAACCTTCGGTAAATGAGAATTTTAAAGCTATTAGATGTCGATAACTTCACAGAAATGTCGACTTCGCTCAACGGAGCTTATTTAGTAACGAGTTTAAACTTTTTTAAGAAAAGTATTCGAAAGAAATGAAAAATATTAAAAAATATATTATGCTGAGAAATATTAGGCTTCCCTGAAAAACAACACTATTAAGAATTATGGGTATGAAGCGGAAAGAAAATGAAGTTTTAAAAAAAATCTACACATTCATTTGTATCTTTACCTCCCACTAATATGCAATATATTTGAGTTAAAAAAACAATTTTAGATTGAAAGAAGGTACGGTATTACCGGAACACTCATTTGTCAAAATTACAACTTTCATTTTAATATCACGAAACAATTTTTGTGGGTCTCTTTACACGGGCCACATTCATGAGCTTTAAGTACATTTACAATACAACCCTTGTTTGTGTTGTTAGATTTCCTGATGTAAGAAACACACGCTATTTGGCAAGAATCCGAACCCACAACTTGCAACTTATGCCTGTAGCCAGGTGCCTTTACGACGCCTGTGTTTCTGTCTCACTCCCTCTCCGGATATAACTTTTTGCCGGGGAATGTGATGTAAGCCCGGCCGAAGAGGATGCTAAACGCCTCATTGTCGTGAGCCATTTGTCACATTTCTTGCTCTGCTGCCCACCGTGTCGCCGGCTCGGGGGTGGGGGATCCATTCAGCGCCAAGTAGTTCGCGCGGCTCCAGCCACGCCGACGTCGCACCGGAGGCGGCGACAAAGACTTGCGGTGGGGTATTTGAGAGCGCAGGCGGCGGTGGAGGTGATTGTGGGCGGAGACTGCAAGGGCGGAGGTGATTTGAAGAAGTATCGGCTCGAGTTGAGACGAAGGCGTCTAGGAAGGCCGGATCGGAAAACACAGAAGAGAAAGGGGTGGTTTTGAATATGGAGATGACACAAGATGGCGTACGCTGGCGTTGAAAGAACTGAGATCGGAAACTGTGGATGCTATTGAGGTGATGGTGGTGATCGTGAGTGATATTGGAAATGGAGGTGGAGAAAGCGAAAAACCGACGGATGCAGTGGAAGCTGTGTACGTGGAGACGGTGAAGGTCAGATGGGGTGAATCCGCGGAAGAAGTGGCAATGAGTTAGGCAGTGGCGACGACGGACGCTGAGGAGGAATAATCGAAAGTAGTGGGGAAGGCAAGCGACTTTGGATGGAGATGACGAAAAAGTAGAGGCAGTGGAGTGGAAGAGAGAATTGGGAATTCGAAGCAGTGAATGCTATGGACCGATGGTGGGAGTGAGAATGAATATGGTTTCAGTGCTTGAGGATATGGAAACGGACGAATAGATGATGTGGAAGAAAATTTTGAGGCGGTGGAGACAAGAAGTGTATGATGGATGTATTGAAAGTGAATGCGGGTGCCGTAGGACCACGATTGCCAGCCAAATTAAGCCCCTACGAAGATGACAATGCCGTCGGGGAAGAAAACAGTCGAAGAGAAGGTAGAAGGCGGCGATGGAAGCGATGAAGAACGAGGCGGCGGAGATGACAAAGAAGGCAACGACGGCGAATGCGATTGCGGCGGCTGCACTAACAGGATTTCTGGCGACCGTCCAATGGGATTTAAAGCTTTCCACTTTGCTTAACAGTAAGGTGGCGTGTCGCATTTACACATTTCTGCATTAAGCAGAGCTCTTTAAGCCCACCGGGAGCCATGAGGGGTCGCCGCGTGGGAGAATGAAGCGGTAAAATAATGGAGAAAGTTTGCATTTTAAAATTGTAAATGTCCTGGGGCGCTAACCACGTTACTCGTACTTCACATAGTGAAAGGAAACTGTGAAATGATGGAATTTCAAGCAATGAAGCGCGAGGCTGCGAAGATTTTGATCGTTTTATCACAATACCCTCAAGCTTGCATACGACTACTTGTTATCTTAAACTTCTGCTTCATTTAAGACTGTTTACTCAGTTCCTAAAATATTAACCAATTTCTCGATCGCTATGATGATAAATAATCGTGAATTATACCAGCGTATAGAAAACCTCCGAAACGAATTTTTTTAGCAAATTGTTGAAATCTGGAATTTATTTAACATCAGTGGATAAGTAAAATTACATATACAAGGCAAAAACTCGAATTCATAACATTTAATATTTCGTATGAAGATGCCATTTTGCGAAAAATATTCTATATAAATGTGTGTATGCTGAAAAGAATTTCAAATTAAATGTGTATGATATTAAAGTTTCCTTGCGTTTTCCAACATTTAAATATTATACTTTCATATTTAATAACAGAACCCAGTATATTGACTTTCTCGAAAAAGACTATAAATGAAAAACAATCTTTAATGTCTCAGAGCGCTCAACGCATTACTGTGCACAATAATTGAATGTGCCCCAAAATTAATTTCTCAAAAGGGAATCTGTTAATTATTCGTGGAGAATATTTAAATATTCCTTCGTTCATTTATTCTCAGAGCGTTTCATCATTCTACATGTTCACCTTTAGCGAATGTATTGAATATTCAATAGGTTTATCACAGATTCCACATTGCATCCCATTCATCTCCGTGCTCCGTAAATATGAGCACTATTACTCATTTAACGAGGGTAATTTCCATGAAAGTCCAAATAAATGTTTGTTTTAATTTGCGGAATCTTTTTCGTAAATTTACGTCATAGCAGAGACAATTGCTCTGATTTTACTTTTTTGTATATTCGAGATAATTAATCTTTAAATTAACGTAATCAACAATTATTATATTCTGCATTCATTACGATTCGGAAAAACGTTTATTTGACAAAAATATGAATTCGGTTTGTTGTTATTTATAAGAAAACCGAAGACCCGAAATTAATATTAGTCATTATTTTAAGAATTAAGTTAAAATATATTCTAAATAAATTAGGCCATATGCATTAAAGAGTAGGGAGATATTGTTTTAGAGAAAGTTTTCAGAGAAGTCTAATTGGTGTAATTGGAATTCGAGTTGGAGTTTGCGTCATGGCTCTTGCTACCAAGCAACCGTTTTCGTGATGAATGCTTTGCCCATCGACTGAACCTGTCATAACAGGCGCTGAAACCTCTTATTTAGTCAGCGCGGGAGACACGAAATTAATTCATCTTTGAAACGCGAAAGACATCACTTATTAGAACTTTCACTCAACTGCTATTAAATAGAATTTTGTAACAAGATTATGACTTTTACGACACAATTTTGACAATTAATTTTACATTCTCTCGCTTAACAAGGAACGAAAAAGTGAATAAATCTAGTTGCTGAATTTAGAAAAAATCCTCTAACACGTGGTGTAACCAGAATTCATGTTTTATGGCTCCTTGATACCGAAAAATCTATTGAAAGCAAAATATCTATCCGTCCGTCCGTCTGTCTGTGAACAACGCTAGTGACTAAACCGTTTAGCCAATTTTCTCCAAAATTGATATTCCTCGATTTATCTGGCTGATATCGTGGCCCCTTGAACTTGAAACCAATATTTTAATTTTGGGGAGTACTTTACATGAATCCCCTGGGACATTTTCAAAATTTCAAAAAAAAATGGCGCCAAAAAGTTTGATGAAAGTTTCTTATTGGATAGTCTGAAGGACGTTTTACCCATTGGCTGCCAAAGACACAATGAAAGATAACATCTAGCCAAATGCTAAAGAAGAATACGATCACCGAGGGCCGCACCATATTTTTACTTCACTGGTGAAATAATTTTCAGATGTTCCTAAAATAGCTTTAAACATTAAATTAAATGTCACATGTGATTCATACACACGGGACACCGGTGACCCTCATGGCCTCGCACAAATACATATTTACATGTGGGTCACCAATGGGCAACAATTTTAGAAAGAGTAAGTACTTAATCAAATTCAGTGATATTCAGAATGTTTCAAAGGAAAAAATACCACAGGGCTACGAAAGAAAACTTTTTGAAATTTGATTTGGTAATATCATTTGATATTTATGTTTTCTGGTGTGCTGAAACTGAAAGCGAGGTCAGTTTTTCTTATCACGTATATTTTTTTTTCAATCTCAAGTTCAATCTCTAAAGATAGTAGTTACAACGACATAAAGAAACAGTATTGGCTGACAGGTTATATTTATTTAGAAGTTATTAACAATACCGAATGCAATGTCTCGTACAGATATAAGCTTGGCAGAGTAAACAATGATTCATATTTAATTGTAATTTTTGTGAAAACGTGTTCTATTCTTCTGGAAACTTCGTGTGCGCTTCCGGGAATATGACTCTTCAGGTGTGTGACGATATAGCATCCAGCGATAGTCCGCCACGTTCCCCGTACCCTGATACCTGCGTTCCATCCCCTTGATGTCCTGATGGAGCCTTTCCCCTTGTTCTTCACTGATGTTCCTCAAGTTTTCAGAAAAATAGTCCACATGCGAGTGTAGGAAGTGAAGCCTTCAGCAAGCGTTCCACGATACATCTGTAGTTACGATCATATACGTTACCAAGGAACTTGTCAACAACCTCTTTAAAAGAATTCAGGCTTCACTCTCCTTCTCATCCATGGTCCGAACAAAATGTGGATCTGAGAAAAGTTTTCTGATGTCTGGGCCTACAAAGATTCCTTCTTTTTATTTTAGCGTCACTTAAACCAGGAAACATGGCCCATAAGTACTTGAAACATTAACTTTTTTATTGGGATGAAATCTGTTATATTTCTTTGGTCCTTCTTGACTATGTACTCACCACAGATAAAACAGAAATAGTATGGACATAACGCCGATGAGACGCTTTTTCAAAATGCACTTTAAAATTTCAGAAAACCTTTTTAATCGCTTTGACGCAACTAGATGACCTAAGTGCATGTATTCACTCCAATTGACACTACTGAACTGGGAGAATGAGCAACAAAGTGGGCTCCAATTTCCATATATAACCATTTCTATATTGATTAACTTCAGAAGGGGATTACCGAGAATAGATAACAATTACCTTCCTAACTGAACAGAGCCTTAACGATCAAACCACATATTCAGGCAGAGTGTTATTAGAACATAATAAGTGTTTGAAATGTTAGAAATCGTTTGAGAAAAAATATTAGTTACAAATGTAAATATGTGCATATGCTACAAAATAGGAATTATGTTTCATGGATTTGAAGAAAACTCTGTACGTGATGAAGAAGGACGGACTTCATATTCGTTTTCAGCACACCAAAAATTATAAAGATTAGCTAAAATTATCAAATCAAATTTTTGGTTGTAGACTTGTGATATTAAGTGCCTTTTAGTAGGAAAAGGAACTGCATTGAAGAAAAAACTACAACATAAGAAACATGGACCTTATCCTATACAATACAATAACGCTGCTACAAGCGGTAATATAGAACGCTAAGAGCATTCTATAATATATATTGTTCTTCGCTCAATTAGAGAAAGTTGAAACTAAATCAATTTGAATTCCCCCTGGGAAGATATTGACCTTGAAATAAACACCAGTGTGAGACACACCCGTGACCCTCAAGGCCCTCACCGAGAGTGTTGCTAGGGCCCACCCGCCGGCCTCACGGCGCCATTGTGAAATAGCGCGAGGCACACCAGTGACCCTCATGGCAGTCAAGAGAATGGAGCAGGTCTCATGTTGGATGAAAACACGGGTTTTTCGAAAATTGAAAAAAATTAAAATGTTTTCAGCGTCTTCCTACAACTACAATTATGAAGATACAATTGTTTTTCTTAGTAAAATGTGTTCATCAAAAACAGTTCTTTCAATTTACTGGGCTTCCTGAACGTAAAATGAAATGGTGCTGCTAAGCAGTTAGATGCATCGTAAGTTAGAATTTGTATATTATTTCATATTTCTTTGTTTATTTCTTCTTCGAGCTTTTGTTATAAGTTTGAAAATTGATATTTTAGAAATTATTTAAAACCTATTTTAAATTGCTTTCTTGAGTTAAATGTGAAAAGGAATAGATGATTTCGCTTTGCTTAATTAGATGTGGGAATAAAAAATAATGCATCCAAAATCCGAGTAATTTTGATGTATTAATGCTAATTAGAACTAGTGGTGCTACAGAATGGCACAGACATTCCCGTATTAGTTTTCTATTTCCGTGGGTCTTTGCTAGGTATTCGGAATTGCCACATACTCGATCTTGCCAGCTGCCATCTATTACCTCCAAAAGTACATTGTTTTGTCATTTTATTAATTTTTCGGTTTGCTATTGGTAGAACGAAAATATTATATTAGAATATTAAAGAACCCAAAAACCTAGCCCTAAGTGGCAATTTTCTTTTAAAAATGATGTGCCGTTTTAAAGAAAATTGCGTTTTAGCGCTACTAAAAATGCGAAATTTGAAGCTCATTATCACAGAAAAGTTTTGAGTTTTCAAAATACTTTATTTGAAGTTATTTAAAGTACTTGCACTCACAAATATAATAATTTTTACAAATTGCTGGTAATGTGCATATTAAAGATGTGAGAGATCTTTCAAAAAAATTACAATTATGTAATTTTTTAAAGAACAAAAAAATTACTCAAAATAAACTTTACGTCATATTAAAGAGTGTAATTAGCACCATCCGTTACAAAAGTTTGAAGAAAAAATTTGCAGCCATATACGAGAAAATGACGTTTGAGCATTTCTGAAAATGCCGAAATTTGAGCTACTTTTCACAGAAAACGGTAGTGTTTTCGAGAAACTTTACTTGACATTATTTAAAGCACATGGACTCGTAAATATAATTATGTGAAAAAATCGCCGCTAATGTAAATATTAACGACGTGAGAGACAAGTAAAAAAAATACATTTTTCCAATTTTTGAAAAAAAACAAAAGAATAGAGCAATATGGTGTTTTGTCATCTCATAAAATACATTAGGCACTATACCTACCGAGACTTCAAAGCAAAAAATTGGAGCCGTTTCTGAGAAAATCTTGCGCGAAAACTACTAAAATTTTGAAAATCATTTACTTGACATTTATGAAAGAACTCACTTTCGAGAACTCATTTTATTTGAAGGAAAAATCTCTAACTTCTATTTTGTAGTTGGAGAAAGATGCCGAAAAATTTCAAACTTTCACAATTTTCGAAAATTCAGAGTTATCCGCGAAAATCGGACATATGCCATGTTAATAAGTGTATTTTACTCTATTTATACAAGAAATTTAAAGAAAAAATTTGGAGCCGTTTTTGAGAAATTTTGAAAATACCCGGGGGGCTTTATATAAAGTACCCCCGAATTTTGAAAAATCTTTTTCAAAATCTCAAAGCTTCGACTAGAATCTGATCGAGCGGGGAATATCCATTTTGGAAGAAATCGTACGTATGGTTTAGGCGCTAGCAGTGTTCACAGACGGACAGACAGACGGACGGACGGACAGACGGACGTTTTCCTTTCAATTGGATTTTCGGTATCAAGGACCTAGAAAACAGGGTTTGTGGCTACACCACGTGTTAGGGGATTTTTTTCTTAATTTAGCAACTGGTTTTATCCACTTTTTCTTTTTCGTATATCACTCCGTATATACATATATCACTCCGTGTATACGTGCGTATATGGGAAAGTAAAAATGTGTATCCCATACGAATTAGCGGACAATGTTGCTTGAACCCATTGTTGTAACGCCGCCCTGATAATAGAAGTCCATAATGACTATTTCCTTTTCTTTCGCATTAATGTAAACTAATAGTCTTATTTACGGCTAAAATACGCATCGTGCATCGTTGGTATGCGCCTAATTTAACGTGATTTGAATTGAATTGATACCTTATTTTACGCTGCCAGACTCAGGCCATGAGGCCTGCTCTTCTGTCTAACTACGCAAATTTCGCTACGCACCTTTCATCAACTAGAGGAGGTATTATCTCGGGCGACGAAACAGGCTTGAATTTGAATTTAGCTCAGAGATTTTTTTTAGGATTGAGGATCTTTTACGTGCAGTAAATCTACTAACATGGGGCAGCCGGCTTTGTTTCCCCTCTGAAGGCGTACGCAGGATTTTTCGCCCTTAAAATCCACGGCTGTACGTGCTGTTTTAGTACCACTAGTTTGTATTTAGTAAAATATGAGAAATGGAAATAATATAAAAAATTAAATGTGTGAAAATAATATAAAAATAATGAAAATATGGGTAGTGACAATTTTAAATTCTTCTTGCACAATAAATCTTACAGTTTCAGTGTTGTATGTTGAAAGAAAAAAATTCTCTGCAAAAATCAGAAATATTCTTTTTAGTTTCTTCTATTCGTAATAATTCTAATATAGGTTAACTATTTCCATGAGAAAGGATAAAGAACAGTGTTGTATGCGTAATGCCTGTAAGAAGATGAGTAATTAGAATCAGATACTGTCAGTGTTGCTACATATCTTCAGATAATTTGTTTCGAAAAATATCTCGTTCCCTCTTGCTCCACTTGTCTTTTGTAGTATCTGAATAAATGAAAATTCAGGAAATATTATTAAAAATGAAATATGGTATCAGACTTATTTTATCGAAATTACGAACGAAATTTTGTCGTATTTACTCAGAAAACGCAATGACCAATGTGCTCTTAAAAGCATTCAATTTCATTTCTATTGAACAAAAAACTCTACTCTTTCACTTTGCAACGCAGTACGTGTTAGAAACCAATCAATGTTTTAATTACTTCCATGAGGACAAATTTCTCGGTACGGTGGGATCGATCTGCAAGTCGACGTTTCCGACATTTGTTTAGATCAAATAACCGACGAGTACTTTTCGAAAAAGCGTTTTGTGCCAAACACTCCGCTGGCGGCGGCCAGCTGTTCGGCGGAGCGGGCGGTTCGTTTTGCATTGCGCCAGGCAGAGCGCGCGCGAGGCGAGTGTCCTGCGCGACCTGCAACCGCACGCAAACAGGCGCGGGCGACTATCAACCAACAGCTGCGCCGCGCCCGCTCCCCCCCTCCCCCCCCGCCAGGCCGCGATCGCATCAACCGCCGCGCGCCCCCGCGCGCGGAACGCAAACAGTATCGCAGCGAAGAGCGGGCGACGAATCACGAAATGGACAGCTCGTGTTCCGCCAGGATGAAAGGGCTCCGGCCGCGACGGTGCTCTGAATCCACTCCCCTTTCCCATTCCTCCCCGGCCGCAGCCGTGCTCCGTCGCCACTAGCCACCCTCCATCGTCACCCCCGTCATTCCTCACGCCCTGGACTTTGTCGCTGATCCCTTACCTCACCCGCCCCTTACACCTGCCCCTCAAGCCCACCCCTCACAACCCGCCCGTCACACCCGCCCCTCACAGCCGCCCCTCACACTCGCCCCTCACACCCGCTCCTCACACCGGCCCCTCATACCCGCCCCTCAAACCCGCCCCTCACACCCGCCCCTCACACCCGCCCCTCACACCCGCCCCTCACACCCGCCCCTCACACCCGCCCCTCACACCCGCCCCTCACACCCGCCCCTCACACCCGCCCCTCACACCCGCCCCTCACACCTGCCCCTCACACCCGCCCCTCACACCCGCCCCTCACACCCGCCCCTTACCCAGATCCTCCGTCCCACCCCACCACATCTCCATTCCCCCGTTCATGTCACTTCCACCGCTTGCGCCCATATTTTCCCCACAACGCATCTGAGTCCCCATCATCGATCAGCACGACCTTCCTTCACCACCACTCTCACCGGCTGACTTCCCTCTGAACCAGCATTGCCGCTGTCTCTGTAGGGATTGACCGGGAGGTCCTAAGGTTCGAGTCCAGAAGATGTGGCCGATTTTCGACATAGCTGATTAAAACGTTGGATGGAGGTGAATTCTATTGGCCGCAGGCTCTGATCGGTAATGTTTCGTAGTTTCTCCGATCAATACCAGGCGAATCCGGAGCAGCACGCTAACAAACGGACTACGGGCTATTCTCACCTCGTACACACAAACTTTTACATACACTTACACGCACTGCAGTGCCGCACATGTCGAATGACCAGTCGAGAGTTTAGAGCTTGACTTGGCTAAGGCGGTACCCGGCAGCTCGGATATCTCTGTCGGGAGAATCCCCCGGAATCGTAGTATGCACACACACATCGCATTACACAGCACCGATGTGTAGGTCGGCATCGGATCTCACCAGCCAGTAGGAGGGAAATACCCCTTTCTTGTGTACAAACATTCACTACATTAACAGGGCTAATGACCATGGCAATTGACGTACCGTGAATATCAATCAACGAATCGATCGTTCACCCACGTGAAAGCTCACCGACTCGCTACCCCTCCAACCCACAACCCCCATCGATCCCATTCCTCCCTTTCCTTGCCCCTCCCTCCCCCCTTTTCCATCTTCCTTCCCATTCTCTCCCTCGTCTCTCACCGTCTCCGTCAACCTCTTCCCCGTCACCATCGCCTCCACCGCCGCCGCCCCGCGACCCTTCGGCCTCCCTCCACCGCTGCCGGGGTCGTCGGGCATCGCAGAGGTGCCGGCGGCGGGAGCGGAAGCGAGGAAGGCGATTGTGGGAAGCGGCGCTCGGAGGCCATGTTGCGGGCAGCGTTTAGGCCTGCAACGCCACGGAACGGAACGGAGCGGTAGGGCTCGGCGCGGGCCGGTGTTGGGGAGCTGCAACGGAGGTCACGAACTCACCTCGGCGGTGGCAGCTGGGACCGATAGTGGTGTGACAGGTCGCAACAGGGCGGATCCGGGGATTCATTCAAAACTGAGGCAATGTCAATTCCCCCATTTGGTTTTATTTATTTTATTTATTTTATTTATTTTATTTATTTTATTTATTTTATTTATTTTATTTATTTTATTTATTTTATTTATTTTATTTATTTTATTTATTTTATTTATTTTATTTATTTTATTTATTTTATTTATTTTATTTATTTTATTTATTTTATTTATTTTATTTATTTTATTTTATTTATTTTATTTATTTTATTTATTTTATTTATTTTATTTATTTTATTTATTTTATTTATTTTATTTATTTTATTTATTTTTAATTTATTAATTTTTAATTTATTAATTTGTGAAAAGTTGTGAGTGATATAAGGGGAAAAGGACAATCTGTGCACGTGCTCATAAACTCGTTAAATCAAAATTATTTTCATATGTGAATTTATTCTTGTGGTGCCGTCCGGCCGCTCGGACTTAACGAGATTGCTCTTCTGGTTGTAAAGTGATCTGCGGTAATTTTCTGAGTAAATGTTAGTAAAATGCTTACAAATAGAGTTGGGGTTTGTGGAGGGAGGCAGAGTTTTTTGTAGGACTTCTAGTAATTGGGGCCTTCATGGGTGCAGATATGTGTCAAAGTCAAAGTGATTGATTGACTGGCTTCCACTTAATATCTCCCCTACTGATCCTTGTCTGCGACGCCATGATGGGTGTCAGATTGTAGGATAATTTTCAGTAGACTTTTACAAGCGTTCGAGAACCTGTTCAGAGGGTTCATTAACGTAAAATTTAATGCATTTTCTATTTGTATATTAATAATGTTTTGGCTACATAATTACAATCATTTGCTCGAGAGACAGAAGCAATGAATATGTGAAGTACTTCGCTGCTGCGAATGCGGCAAGGACAAACGCAAATATTGGAGCTTATTGCGCTCATGAAAAACACACAGTATTATTTATTTTACGAGTAAATATTTATTTTTAATTTGAGAATAGTGTCCCAGCTGTACGTCATAATATGTCGCTAAAATTGATTCGAACATTTTGTGAGATGTAAGAAAAGAGTTTGAAAATGCATGATTTTGTTTCTTAACTTGCTGTATTCTATCATAATTTATCTTAAGATAACATGATACTGTCGAAGTGCTTATTATGTGTGTCTCTTGAAGATCTGTTAAAAATCTCAAAGAAATTTATTATAGGTAATATCATGAGGGCATTGGAAATTTTCTGGCACAATTCTGTATTAAGAAGCAACTATAGAATTCCAATTTAGGTCTCATTTCAGTCGAGTCAGATAAGTTTTTTTTTTACATCGAAGAATAATTCAAGAAACAGTTTTATGGTATAAAACACAAAATTAAGAACATTAAACACAGTTGGAGTAGAAGTTTAAGGAATAATGATATTTTAGAACTCTGACGCATGGGTTACTAATTAGGAATTAAAGGATTTAAATGATAGGAGAAAACATGAGAGTTCGAATTCCCGAATTTAGAATCTTTCTCAAGATCTAATTATTAAATCTTTTTTTACGCTTTGTAAAATGAGAAAAATACTAATCCTCTCTTCCTAATTATTTATTACTAGGGGTAATCCTTCAAATCAGATGAAAAAAAATTTGATTAATAATAAAAATCATATACAAAATGCAGTGCGGGCTATTTTTTATTATTTTTAAGATTTCCTTTATAATAAATTTTCTCCATCAAATTGCTCTGAAGGAAGAGTTAACATAAGGAAACTCTAATAATCCGCATCTGGATCATAGTCTAACACACAGACTGCAGACCTAACTTCAAATAATTGTGGGCATAAATCTTTATTAAATTCGAAGTGATTGATACACTGTCCTCCGATGGACTCTGAACACATTCAATCTATGTTTAATCTTCAGGACGTTTGAGGCTTACGTTTCAAGCCATGGGTTTGAAATCCTGATGCGTGTTAACAAAACACCCCTTGCATATAAAAGTGAAAAAAGTAAGTTAGAAATATGTAAACTGTAAAAGTCAACCAGCGTCAATGTCAGGAACGTTGCTGCAATTATTAGGAGTACAAAAAATGGAAAAAGTTGAATCCCCTACTGTAGCCGACATCACATATTCACAAGTATAGTATTTACCAATACTCAGTAGTAATTCGAAATAATTCAATATCTTCCAAGAAAACGTAAAATTCTATATCACAAAAGTCGTCTGGACTCTGTACTAATTGCTCCCGGTTCCGGCGCAATGCAAACGACACTACAGAATGGTTTCAGGCGACCCCGCAGGGCAAGGGTACCAAACATTATGAGAATGATTTGACAGAATATGACAGAAGTGTATGTTAAGCTTGGAAATGTCAGACATGCGTCATGATCGGGCAAAATAATATGATGTAATATGATAAGTGGTAAATATCACATTCGTAAAAGTATTTGTAACATAAAAAGTGCCGAAGTACCCATTGCACTTTGATTTACGTATGTAACCCATTTTAATACCAACCTGTCTCTGTACAAGAGAAGTTTCTGAATAAAAAACGCATTTTAAATCGTTTGAAGCTTTATATTAGGAATTCAGAGAACTTCATAGAGTCATTAAAGTTCTTATAACAACCTCGCTTCAATCAATTGCTGGAGGTAAATCGTGACAAATTTTTAAACGACAGACTTAAAATTTAGTCCAAGTAGTCTATTTATTTCTTTGCAGCTCTTTCAAATTGTTTACCAAAAAGCATTACGCAATAAAAATGAGAATACACGATCTAAAAAAAATATTCTTTTCAAAACCAAGATGAGTCTAACAATAAAGAAAATAAAATGCTCCACTAGTTCTAGGAAATGTTCCAGTTCATATTCAATAAAATTTCTTCATATACATAATTTACGTTGGCAGAAAAAATAGAAAACTTTGACTAATGGTATTGTAGCCTAACGGAAAAGAATGAATTTTAAACGAAAACAAAACATTTTATTATATTACAATCCTAAATAAATCAGTTCAAAACGAATTATGTAAATTATTTGATTAGATATCATTCCTAATTTTTCAATACCAGTAACCGTACGTTCAGCATCTAGAGTAGAAATTGTGAAAAACGAGAGCACTGCATCTGAACTGCCTGGGTCGTAATTGTATTGCCTCTGAACGGGCGAAACCGTCGACCACAATCACCGTCGAACAGATTTTCGTTGAAAGAACGTTCGATCCGCGTTCCGAATTCCAACTCTTTGTCCCTCCGCTCAGCGCGTGCACGTTCAATTGCGCGCCTGTTTTCCGGCGCGCTGATCGGCTGAGCGAGTGATTGGGGGGGGGGGGAGGCAGGGGAAGACTGCCATTGCCCGCTCACCCCCTCCCAACGACCCCTCCTCCACGTGACCTATTATTGAGCTTTCAGCGTCATTCGATGAATTCTACATCTGGAATTTAAATGGACGATGAATTCATCCTCTGGCCTTTGGAATAAAGGAAAGGGTAATGGATGCTAATGGTAATGGTGATAATGCGCTAGATAATTCGTTTAGCTATATAAACAAGAAAACTGAAAGTGAATGAGGACATTCAAAATTTAAAGCAAAACATTATATCGATTCTTAAAAAAGGGAAATTAAGTGTTGCTGTGGCGCGTCTCGTTTATTTCAAGTCGAAAGTTTCAACGAGCTCTTGTTTTCAAACATCAGTTTTCGGGAGGAGTTGGAAAATAGTTGCTTTGGGTCTTTTGTATAGTTACACAGAAATTCCGGACTCATCCGGCTGCTAGTTCTTAAGTTTCAAACCATTTTCTCATCGGTGGCATCCACAATATTCGTTGCCGTTTTAGTAAGATTATATGTTTACATTTTCAACTCTTTCCATTTTAGCCCTGACGGCCCCTCTCACAATGCTACACCGTTGATATAGGTATCGATTAAAAAAAACATTATTTATCGTCAAAACAGTCGAAAATTATGTGACGCACTATGGGGAGAAGTGCAATCTATGCACGGTTTCTTGAACTCTGAGATCTCTTTTAACTCATGGTATGAAAAAATTCGTTCCCAGTAATAAAAACAATTTGAAAAGGCAAATCAGCAACAAATTTTGGCTATTAACATGCCCTTTATGCAGAAATCAACTTTTTGCCGCGAGAAGATGGCGATCATTTCGAATTACTGCATTCCCCTCAACGTTCAAGAAAACGTACCACTTAGATAATGAAGCTATATTTATTTTCAGAAAGGAAAGAAGGGAACATCTTAGCATATGTTGAAAGGATCGGGGAAACTGCATAAAAACCTGATCGTGATGGGAATTTTGACACTGACGCTAAGGTACAGTACTTGTTGCAAGTATATTAGTCTTTTAGAATTATAGTGTAAATGGTAACTAATACAATAAGTATCATTGTCAAAATCATTATTTTTCTTTTTGATGCATAGTGCAGACTCTAAATGTATAGAAATAGTAATGAAGCAGAAAATATTTTACTTTATTTATTTTGTTTTATTTTTTTACGTCTAAAATTGTTAAAAACACTGTGTGGCGTGCTGTGAGAAGTGTATTCTGTGCACGTTTTCTTAATTCTGGGGTCCCTACCCTAAGCCATATACAAGTTCAATTCTGAATAGAGAAAATAACGAGCTTTTTTTGGCAAGAAATGTTAACAAAATATTCGCTCCGTTGTAATAAGATCTATTTTCAAAAGAAAACATACGTGAAAGTTTTCGTATACTTGGATTATAAGCTCTTGAATCAATATTAATCTTAAATGTCAACTGGCAGTATGTTGTAAAATGATGTACACGTACTGTTTGTGAATTTTTGTAGCGAGTTCCGTTTTGTGTGTTTCTGTGAAACTGTGAATTTCAAATGAAAAGCGAAATTTAATCTTGCATGAAAACAAGTTGAGATCATGTGATGCAAAAATGAGGGTATGCTAGCAAAAGAGCTATCCGATACTCCCACGAACCAAAAATATTGCAGCACACGTGAGATATGACATAAACGAGTCGTGGAATATGGAAAACTTTCACAGTTTTACATCGGCACTCAAAGAGGCACCAAGACCTTCACATCGAGTTTACCAAAGTGATAAACTTGAGATGTGTAAAGTCCACGACCTCATTGGGGAACGCATGTTTCTGGTCAACTCAGTTGGTTTTCCTTTGCAACAATTTTTGAAATTTATGTTCTCAATCGAGGTAGACATTCTAAACGAAACATACGTGCAGTTTCCGAATACCTGAAAGTTAGTTGTTAATTTAATCGACGTCCCTAAAGCATTGTACTTTCCTGACTAGATTCATGCCTTCCGACGGTTCGAATGTTCTTCTAAAACCATACTTTGATGCTATATGCCTTTGATCAGGCACGAGGATAGGTAGGAGCAGCCAGTGCTTCGCTCAAAGTCCATGAATCTCAAAGGGGTTCAAGGTGCTCGAGGAGATAGATGAATGAATCCAAACGTGTCCTAAATTTCTATTATTATTTGAACATTTATTTAACACATTTAATTTTATCGTACTTTAACTTTTTCAATTTTGCAGGCTCATAGATTACAGTAAGTTCACAGCGTGAGTAATTTTTTTTGTCACGTTCTGAGACACCGCAAATTCTGGAAAGCGGTCCTTTGGGAGCAGTCGAGCGCCGAAATAAGATAAACGAGAAAAATAAAATATTTGTACTGGTATAATCATTTTGTTGAATTGTGTTATTCTCGAATTATATGTTCTTTTAGCTTTGCACTCACAGTCAGAAACAGTACCAAGTAAATGCCGGAGCAGTATCATAACAAACGGATCATGGACCACACGCTATCCTTCCTTCCTCTTCCTTGACCTGTCCTCTTATGTTACTTGCACGCACACACATACACACTTTTACATGCACTACACTGCCACACATGCCGAGAGAGCGGTCTGGACCTTAGAGTTTGTCCCGACTGGGCAGCGCCCCGCTAATGGGAGATATCTGGTTGACAAAAACCTGATGACTTGGAGTTGCTAGAATAACATTCTGAAAGAAGAAATCGTTACTGAAAATTCTGAGATGATTACTAGAACGTACGACGACGGCGGCGTCATCCAATATTGTTGTACACGTCCTGTGCAATGAGAAACAGATGATAGAGAAACAGATGTATTAATATGTATTGAGTCAGATATTACGAAGTGTACGAAGAAGTTGAAATAAACTCTAAGTTATTGTTGTGTGATATTACTACGTATATTATTCATTAAATAACAAAACACCCGCAATTTGATGGCAGATATTCCCATTCAGTGGGGGAAGATCACCGCCACCTCCCCTGATAAAAACAAGCACTAAATTTACAGAACCAATCGCATAAACTTTATCCTTCCTTCTTTCAATGAATGTCTATTGTGATATAATTAAAACAAACAGTTCCATTCAAAGTTTAGACATTACATTTATTGTTCTTACATCTGTGAACAATCTATTTACAAGACTTTTTGGCTATAACTTAACAGCCATCTCTAGACATCTAATTTAAGAAATGAAAATTTTATATCCATTGTCTATAAAATTTTCATTGCTTAATCTAGATGTCTGAAAATGGCTGTTAAGTTATAGACAAAAGTCTTGCAAATAGATTTATCACAGATGTAAGAACAATAAATTTAATGTCTAAAATTTGAATGGAACTGTTTTAATTAGACCTAATGGCAGTTGCAGTTGACACACCCGTAAACATGAAATAATGAATCATTCAATAAAAGCGAGAGGGCGCTTTCTCGCCGACCCGTGGAACTGCTCCCCGAAACCTCTGCGCCTGTGACGAGGAGCGGCCAGCAAGCGCGGTCGAGCCGCTTCTGCGAGTGGCGGTTCTTCCAGGAAGCGCGCCAATTGCAGTCATAAACTCGCACTGCGTTTCGCCGACAATTATCATTGTTCGAGTGCAACTGTTTGAATGAGGCGTCCTCTGCTCAGAGGAGAGGGACGTCAGCGGGGAATCAAAGGAGCCCTCCACAAAGGGCCGTGACCTCACGAATGAGGGGCGTCTTAGCGCCGGGCCAAGCGGCGAATATCCATGCAGAGGCGGAATTTTATAATTTAGGGCTAGAGGGGGGTCTTTTCATAATAACAAACTAAAACTAATAATTTGCTTTTAGCTTAATCAAATTGTACTATAAGTACCGCAAATATTTTCTGTAGTAGAAATAAGCTTCGTGCAGGAAAACAACTTTCATGGGTGAAGAGGAGGCCCAATAAAGAACACTTTAGGTGGCGTGCGACTTCCCATACACGAATAAACGATCACCTATTGTCAACTTATTTGAGGAAAATGGGTGGTTTATGGATTAGATTCGGTCTTGAAGGAACACTCGGCGGCCATTGTAAATTTAGTCCCTAGTCTTTACATTAGTCCTAGTCTTTACAGGAACCTTAAAGTGCCTGTATTTGATCTCAATCACGTAATTTTTTATTGTTCTTCTTAAACATTTATTTCTTGTGAGCCGATGTGGGTTGTGATAAGGGGCTTGGAGCGCCATCTAAGAATGAAGAGTTAAGGCTATGGATTAGTTCCATGACAGGATAATTTCACTCTTTCGTTTCGTGTTGTTGACGTCTTATACCACCACATAATAATTAACAAAATTCAATTAAAACATCTTTGATCTATTATTTCTTTTGTATTTCATCCCTAACGTAATTCATCTCCCTTTATTTTTCTTTCTGTGGAAGGCAAAGTCAAATAATTCCTGAGGACGTATCTGTTGCGAACGGAAAGGTACAAGACTCTTTCTTTGCCTCCACTCCAATTAGGAATACTCTAATCATCATCATCATCATTTTGATAGTGAAATAGTACAGAAGTAGCGAAAATATAAGACTCTTGCAGTCGTGTTGTAATGGTAATTAGGGGTATGTTGCGTGCACTAATGAGCACGTAGCAGAAGTATCAACTTAATTTTACCAACAGAAGTCAATTCCTGCACTTTTTGTGAGGTGAATCTGATTTTAAATGTAATTATTTTGAAGACTAATTAGTAGTTTGCATTTTCTTTCTTGGTAACAGCGTTCAGTTTTAGCATAGACGTTGTTGTGGAAATGCTTTGGAAATGTCACTTGCAGGCGTTTGACGGGAACTTAACGGTTTAATCATTGAAATTCAACAATTTATAATGCGAAATAAATAGTTCCAGGAACTCTCGCGGAATTCGAAAGCATTTCTCGCATTTTCGTTTGCAGCAGAGCGACTCATTCAACACCAGATGCAAGTTATCCAACGGGGTCGACCCCAATTACGTAAGTAGTTGCTGTCGAATCTTTCACAAGCGACATTTAACTACGAAATACGTACTACGGGCAATTTTTTCTTTCTCACATTCACCCTCTGCCGCCACTCCTATCTTTCGGACCGTCCAATTGGCTGGTGCCCCATCCACAAGGGGCCCATCTTCCAAGATTTAGAAACATTGCGGCAATACTGCGAGAACGCGGACGTCATACCAAGGCACAAGAATTGGGCTGAAGCGCCGTTGGAAGACAAACATGTGAGTACTAGGCCGGTAACTGGCGCGGATGTGTTTGTCCGAGTCCAGCTACTTCTTTCGTCACGAGGCCTCCCCTCTTCTCTTTCGACGAACAATCCTAATTCGGTTGCAACGCACGAGGTCCTGCGTCTGGCCTCTGGCTGCTGCGACGCACGTTTCCCCCCTCCCCTTCCCCTCACCCACGCTGTGCCACTCCTCTGTCCACTCCCCCGCCACCTCCTCTTCACCTCCCGTCTCCTCCCCTCCCTGCCCCGCCCCTTCCCTCCCACTCCCCACCACTCTCCCCCTCTCCCCGTCCCTTCCCCGCCCTCTCCTCTGTCCGCTCCCCTTCCCTTCCCCCATCCGCCCCCTCCCACCCTTACCATTCCTCTGTCCGCTCCCCTCCCCTTTCCCCATTCCCTCCCCTTCCCACCCCCATCCTTCTCCTTTTGCCTCCGCGTTCACCACGAACGCTGCCGCTCACCAGAAGAACTTCGTCTTCGCGAAAGCAGCGGGTTAGTTAACAGAGTTAGAAACTTGAAGGTTTCGTTCTTCAAACTAAAGAACGCGGACGAGACTTCTGCCGCGTGAGATTCGGCGACTCAAATAAAAGAGACGTGAAAGACAATTGTAATTTTAAATAAGTTGACAAACTGGAATGATCTAGAGTTGTTTGCAGATAGCGGTCGCCAGTATTCGATGAATAACTTTTCAAGACGTTCGCGAGCAGAATTGTATCTTGGTCGGCTGCCGTTCTTGAACACAATTCTCTTTCTGCGGGCTTCTAGAAACTTGCAATCCGCTGAAATCGTTTTGCAAGTATTTAACTTTCTGAACATTATGTCTTAACAGCAATTTATGCAGAATGATCTTTGTTAGAATCAAAATATTTCCAAATTACATTACTTATTCGAACGTGTGTACGTACACTGATGTTTCATGCTAGATAATTTCAAAAATTACTATTGTTATCCATATATATTTTATAACTTGCATAAGAACAAACAAGGACTTGTACTCCGTCTGCAGACTGTATCTTGCTATTTGTTTGTCTTCGTGTCTGTCTTCAGCCCGTCTTACGGCCCATTCTCAAACCGTGCTAGCTTCTAATCTACGGTGTATATTGACCATAATTCAAGTTGCTCTATTGATCTTTAACAAAAATCACTATTGTACTGTTTTTAAAATCACGTGTATTTATTAACACAATATGCCTCACATTGGGCACGCCAATCTGGACCGATTTTAAAATCACGATATTAGACTTTATCATTTGCCCGGCATTATGCAAACCAATCTGAAAGACGTTTGCAATTCTGAACTTTAAGTGCTTGAAACTATTGATCTTGGTTATTTATTGATGCCAGACTCTCATGTCTTTTAAATGAAATATTATTGACGTGGGCAGACGTCCCATTCAGTACGGACTAGATAAATGCTGAAAATTTATTGTTAGGAAGAACACAAGATGGTTGATATGCGGAATATATCTTATTACAGATCAGTCTTCATGTTTCGATAACACAATTACATTATTTATTGCTGCTATTTTCATATCTTATTTACATTTTGCTTTATAACTTAGGGTCCGTCCATAAATTACACAACGAAAATTTAGAGTATTTTCAATACCCCCTTCTCCCTTGTAACGCACTTCCCTATATCTGTGTAACGCAGAGTAACGCTGCCTCAGACACTCTCCCTCTCCTTTAGCATTACATAATTTACGGATGACCCCTTATTCGGTATGCCATCAAATTCAATACGGATTTTGTAAATTAAAGCCCTTTACTTTAATAAAAAAATTGTCCAATAATTTCTTTGCAAAGAATGATTTGGCTATCTAGCGAGAGTTTTTCGTGGCGTTTGCAGTTTGCAAAATGGATGTCCTGTAGCCCGCACTGCCGAAGTGAAGAATCTTCCCGAAGAAGCCCGTCGACCACCAGAAATCTTCTTGACGCTCAGCTTTCTTGACGCTGAAATTCTGTTATCTAATATTAAACAATGTACACTGTTCACATAATATAGTTATTCGCGAATGCTTCAGGTGGACATTCCTACTCGAGACTGCTTCGGTTCACGGTAATTAAACGTTCTACAGTGCGACTATTTTATTAGTGTGCCGCGATCGCAGACAATTCTGCTCGGGCGACAGGCACTCACTCGTCGTGGAACGGTGCGCTGAGCTCCCCTTCGAACAGAAAGCCCCTGCTGCGGAAAGGACTTGTTCAAGGTCTCGCCTTGCGAAAGGCATAATTTCCAGGGCGAGATCTTGAAGACCTCCCGTCCGCATCGTTTGCAGGAGAGTTGAGCGCACCTTTCCCCGGCGAGCGAGAGCGCGTCGGCCGAGCCGGGTTTTCTACGATCGCGGCACACTAATAAAATATTCGCACTGTATCTGCTGAACTATTGGTATCACCATCTAGCTTTACATGTACTCGCGGTGACTAAATTTAGTCTTCAAAATTCCCGAGTATGATCAACCTCCCATGTGCTCGTGAGGGCGAGTATATATTTTCTGCCAAAATTATGTTTCCGAAGAAACAAGTCACCTTCGTTTCCGTTTTTTTACTAAAATTTTGAATGCAATTTTGCTATTTGCTTTAACTCGTTTCCCGATAGTCCCGATAATGATGCCTACGCATTTACTAAAATATGTCACCATTGGTTCTCCATCTTGCTTGTATTTCGTCAGATAACGTTTCCAAAATAAAAATGTATATTCTATAAATGTCCACGCCCCAAATCACTACTATATTTTGCCATAAGAATCTCCAATGTCCCATATTTATTGTTTATTTCGCCTCGAACATTTCTAAGTCCTAATATTTACATAAATGTTTGCGTCTAATACTTCAATGTCCAACATGGCCACCCATTGTCCTGTTTGAAAATGCAACATACCACTCTTGCTTTCGCTCCCGGGAAATACTTCGAAATGAGTTTTTATTCCGTCATATTATACTCAATAATTCCCTTAAGATATCTAGGTATGTCTCACTATGAATGGCAAAGTTTCTTTTGGATAAATTTATTATTATGGACTCAACATTTTTTCATATTTTGGGGGTAACAAATTAGATTACACATTATGCTATTACATTGACGCTATTTTATTGATATTCTTCAATGTGTGTTTCCTTTAAAACACGAGAGTTCCCTAAAAATAAAAATATATACAAAAATTAAGCATACTTCGTCCAAACATACAGGATTATTTTACATTTAACGTTATATTAGCAAATTTTAAAACATTACATAAATGAAATGTTCTTGAAATGTGAAGTCCATTTTTTGCTCAACAGTTTTGAAAAAAATAAGTAGTAGGACTGTATTACAGCGAGACCATACGGAAGTTATTACTATAGGAGTAGTTGTCTAGAACATTACTTAAACGTAAACCTTATATCACATTAAAATTAATTGAAATTGTTTGTCCTAGTTTAATTTTTCTTGCGATATGAATTTTCAAGAGTATCAGGACTCGGACTGTTTGTAATACTTCAAGAAATTTAACTTCATTTATGAAACGAAATTCGAGAGGGCTGGTTGAAACATTTGTTTTAACTGTCTTTCAAAGTAATTAAGACATTTCTGGTAGTTACAGAAATACAACTCTGAGCTTCTTTGTAACACCAATACTTTTAGATACGCAAATGCCATCAGGTAACTTCTCCGCCCCGAAGCTGTTTCAAATTAAAGTCCATTCAGACACAATCACCAGCTTAACATTTTGCTCGATTTTAATTAACAGAAATATTGTCCTTCACAGATCTACAAATTACGCCATTTACAAAAGAAATCGAGTTTTCTCCATCGATGACGCAATCGCAAAAATGTTCGTAAATCATCTTGCTGCAGAGGGATTATAAACACTAAGGTTTAGGAAAATGTTAACTAAATACACGACTAAGAAAGAGTTGGCTGTCTGGTAGATGTTGCGTCCTAGATACAGTTGCCAACGTTTCGGCCATCACACTGCGACCTTCCTCAGAGTAAAATATTCTAAAGTGAACTACGCAAGGTTTTATAAAGATTGAGGTTTCCCCACTACCTCTCCACCACTAGGTGAAACGCGATATCTAAAGCGTACTAGCTTTTGCCCGAATATTTCATGGGATTAATAGGCCGTTTTGTGAAGCTGTTGAAAGTTTACCAACTTTGTGATCCCTTTAATATATTGTAAAAATAGTCATCTTATAGTTGCCATCGTCAATCGCAATGATGTCATTTGCAATGCTAGAGGTGGTCGTAGCCTGTCGTTCCACTTGGTCGGCAGCAATATCACTGTACTCGTTAGCTAGAAATGTTACGTTTAGGAGCTCTCTTTCAAAATATGAAGATTCCTCGTGACATGCTCTAGTTGCTCTGTTGGACAGAGTTTTCAAAACACGTTTCGTTGCCGCGTTTTGGTCTGATCCGGCGTGCTGGTGACGGTTGGTATGGGTCTATTTCCTATAAACGCTGTACTCTAGATTGCCGTTAACTTTGCGACTCACTAACATGACGAGGAAATACGTTTTACTCTACTTTTTTACCTCTATAGTGTACATAATTTTGGAGTGTGTGTTATTAAGGTGGTAGAGAAAGTCAGCTAAGTCGTGAAGGCTGCCCCGCTATCATCATATCGCCAACACACCGGATTCACAGTTTTCGTGTAATTGTGTCATTTTCCATAGCTCAGTTTCGAAGGCTTTCAAGAATAAGTTTGCCAGAAAAGGAGAAGAGGGGAATCCATGGCTGTCCTGCCCTATGGCTCGATAGCGCGCTACGGGCCTTGGCCGACCAGCGGTGACCCAGCCTCTCGGCCATGGGATAAGGACTTCGATTGGTTACTGCGAAGACTCCTTCACCGTGTATACTGATCTTCATAAATTTAGGGTGGGTTTTCTCATCGTCACACAGCAATAGAAACTGGGACATTTGTAAGGAAAGTGCGCAGTTTAATTTATCCGATTGGCAAACGAACCCGGAGTTGCGCCGTGGAAAGCGAGCACGCTACCCAGCGAACTACCTAGTCAGGCGGCTAGTTACGGAAAAGTTAAGCAAAACATCAATACATCAAAAAGATTTTCGACGTCGGTGAAAAACACTGACAAAAACATTTTAAATATGATGACACATATCGAAGGAAAATGTCCTGGTTCTAATGTGATACATAACACGTAAATATTAGTTTAATGTATATTCTGCCTTAAATTTGACTGTCATCTTAACTATTGTTCTACGTAGTCAAGATTCAAAATGCAGTTTCAGGATATTACTTCTTAAAAAATAATCAGAAAGGTAATAACATTGGAGAAATGTTGCAAATAGCAACGGTTTTGTGCCGTCTGAGAATTGATAACAGTGACAGTTCTGAATAGCTGTTGATTGCGAGAAATATAAAAATTAGATACTGGAAACGTTATTTACATCAAGAGAATTTTTTTAAAGCATCGATGTTTTGAACAAATATATCGATCTGACGAAAACATCGAAAGCAAAACTTCGATGTTATAATATTGCTATTTCTGCTCGAAAACATAGATATATTAAAAACATCAATGATTTTCCCTACCCATGCCCATTCTACTTGGGCATAGAATTGCTGACAGTACTGGAAAATGTGGACGTGAGACAGAACTCAGGTAAGACGTTGTGAGTCCGCGGGAGCGAAATTTGTGGCTATGATAGTGGCCGCCTCGACTACCAAAACCATAGTAAACAAAATCATGACAACGAAACTGACGAGGATAACGGTGTCATTTAAGCGTTGCTCCTTTCAATTTCAATAAGGTGGGCCAAATTACTGACGGCCGACATCACGTCAAGGATGCAGTTTAACGGCAAAAAAGCTGGTAAGAAAGTGGGCGGGAGACTTCATTTCAATTACGATCGGGCGCAGCACGACGGGACTGTGTATCTTAGGGAAATCGAAGGGGTCAGGAATGAATGGTTATCCTGTTTCAACCTAGGTTTGGTATCTGGTTGTGTAGCTATCGAGTTATTCATCCTTATTGCGATCTCTTTCCTCAACTTACGTGATCTATACATGACCTTCGATTTCATCTGTCACCAACGCCTTAACTTTGGATTGGTAGTCCATGGCTTTCATAACAACGGGATTACAAGCGGCATTATGTTAGTCTGCAGGTACTACGAGGAGGTCTTCGCGTTTACGTAGTTCACGCGGCGCTACAAGTTATTCGCGCGGCAAATTGCTACGTGTCAATTGACGTGGGTCAAGAAGCGGGCTGATTCCCTGAAGATGTGGTCTGCCTTGTCGGTGGACAACCTTGAGACCGCATATTCCATTCCTGGCCCGATATCTGTCGTAGGGACTCGTTCGGGTACAGGGGCGGAATTGAGACTCAGTATTGCCACCCTAGATTCAAGTTGTTGTTTGTCAGATTGTGTCACTACCGTGCTAGTCAGACTGGCCCCGAAGACCTTAGCATGTTGTTTAGCCTTCTGTTTTTCAAATGTACGGTTTTGCTTAACTCTAACCTTTTCATACACAAGTTTTACAGATTCCAACATAACGGTGTCAAATGAGACCCAATCAGATGAAATAGGACTGAATGCAAGCAATCAGTGGAAATTAAACAACTTACGTTCGATGTTCAGAAGTTGTGACCTGGTATAGCGAATTCTCTCATGCAGGAGAGCAAAATACCGTTCTTCGGATACCGTCAGTCTCGGCCTAGCAGTGGTAGCATACGCACGTCCCGCTGCGCGGCAGCGCTTACCTTCGCCTCAATAGTGGGAAATCAAGATAGGCGTTAAATGGTGACCGTCGGATACGGAGCCCGTAACGGGCTAAGTTTATTTAAAACATTGTTTTTTGTGACTTTCTTGCATCAGTTAAGGGCCAGATTCCGCTGCGAGCAGTCGAGCAGTGCAGACCTCTGAGCGCAGCGCTACTGTCAGTAGCAGTTTACGATTCAAAGTGTTAAGGTGTATCAGTGAATAGTTGTCTACACAGTGCAATCTCAATCTAAAGTGCAGTGATTAACTAGTTATTAATTCTTCATCAACATTCAACAACGCTGGCCTGAGCCAGTGCATCGCCGATGCCTTAGCCTTGGTTTATCCAACTGACGGCCAAATGGAGGTCGTGGAAGGCGACGGCCGTGATATTTCAGCTTCATACGCACCAGCGTATCTGCTAACTCCACCACAACAAGCGCAGATATCTCAGCATTCAGCACCGGCAATGTATTCAATGCAGACAACAAGTATGCAGCAGCCTATGCAAAATAACATTCAACCAAATCAGGTCAGTCATTACGCGCAAGCCGAAGGCGCGACCTCGTCTTCAAGCTGCAGTGACAATGTCCATGCAAACTCTGTACCAGTCCCCCAAGTGAACAGTGGCAAACGTGGAAACAGTGATCCTATCCAAAATCCAAACCAATCTAAAAAAGTAATTACCAATTCGGATACTAATTATGCTATTCCCACTCAGAATAGTTTCGGCATTCTAGCTAACCTTCCTGATAATGATGATTCAAATCCCACCGACCCCACTATGCCTGAAAATATTAGAATCCCACCTATCCACATTAACAATATTACGAACATTATTGAACTAAATCAGGAAATTAAAACCCAAATCAGTGCGCAGTTCACCGTAACATTCAATAATAACAAAGCCAAAGTTAACTTCCAAAAAATAGAAGACTTCAGAAAAGCAATTCAGTATTTCGTGAAAGCTAATAAACAGTTTCATACGTATAAGGACCCAACCAACAAAAAGTTTTCCGTGGTTTTTAAAAACATTCATCCCTCCATCACGCAAGAGGAAATATACAATGACCTAAAGGAACAATACTCTTCCCTTAACAGTGTCACTAGGTTACATAAAAACAATGAGCCCATCCCAGTTGTAGCTGCTGAGTTCTCGGGCCAACAATCAATTGAATCAATTCTCCGAACAACTCAAATCTGCAACTTAAAAGTTAAAGTCGAAAGAAGACGAAAAACTAAAGGAATAATCCAGTGCCTCCGATGCCTAGACTTTGGACATACTAAAAATAATTGTTACAACAAAATCTCATGTATACATTGTGCCGAGAATCATTACTCAGTAAATTGCCCCAGCAAGAATGACCCCCCGAAATGCAGAAACTGTGAGGGGACTCACCGTGCTGATATCCGTACCAATGAATGTCAGTATTTCAGAAAACTATCAGAAAATAAAACTAGAACTTCCCAAAACTCCACTTCAAACATTAGAACCAGCAAACCAACCTCACCCCCACCCCCACCTCCACCCCCGCCTCAAAACGCCTACCACTTCCCTGGACTCCATAGAACTGCTAACATACCAAATTTTACCCATGAATCAGCTTTTAATCGCCCACCAAATAACATCCCAACATACATCCCAACTCACAACCCACAAAACAGGCTCCCCCAAAACTTTCTGAGTACTCCTTTTATTCATAATATTATCAATCAAATAATAACTCATATAATCAACATCATCAATTCAGTCATCCCAACTATTATTCAAAACATTCAACAAGCAATTACTTCTAATTTTAGTTTCCCCAATGGCACAAAATAATTCAAATCATAGGTTAATCCTAATGAACTGGAACGCATGTGGCATCAGTAATAAAAAAAACGAACTCCATTATTTTCTCCAAACCAATAATGTTGACATTGCTTGCATCACAGAATCTCATTTAAAACCTCCAGCTACTTTCAAGCTACCAGGTTACAATACAGCAAGAATGGATAGGGCCAACTCCCCAGGCGGCGGAGTGATCATACTCATCAAAAACACTATCGCCTATTTCGAAGAAAACACAACATCCATCAATGGCATCGAAACAATAGCAGTTTCACTTACCAACACCTACCCGAATTTTACTATCATTGCCGCGTATAAACCCCCCAACAAAAGAACAAATTTTACAGATCTAAATAATTTACTTTCGCGCTTATCATCTTATATTCTTTTAGGAGATCTAAATGCCAAACATGTACAATTTGGCTGCAGAGTCACCAATGCAGCAGGTGCCCAACTCTTAAAATATGTAGAAACTAACGGAATTAAAGTGATCTCACCCCCAGAACCAACCTATTATCCCTATGACCCAATCAGGCTTCCTGATATACTAGACATAGGAATAACAAACATTAATGTCAATTTTCATTCAACCCCGCATTTTGAACTCGATTCTGATCACATCCCAGTGTTAATTTCTACAGATCAAATTCCCCCTCCCCATTCACCCACTCCTGCTTTAAATACTTACAATTTAAACTGGACAAAATTCAAAAATTTAATCCAAAAACAAATACCCAATTTTAAAATACTTAACTCCCCAGCGGAAATAGACCAGACAATAAGTCAACTAAATAACATAATAATTAACACAATAGGCAAACTCAACCCCGTACGACCGATCACTCTTCGGAAACACACAGCAGACAAACTACCACAAAGCATTATCAAAATCATAGAAACTAAAAATAAAACCAGGAGACTATGGATGGCACTTAGAATCCCTTCATTAAAAAAAGAACTCAATACTCTAACCAAAATCAGTAGAAAAGCACTTGAACACTATAAACAAACTAAATACAATAATATCATTCATTCATTAAATACAAGTAATAACTCACTCTGGAACTTCACGAAAAGAATACTCAGAAAAAAAACTATAATCCCCCCACTAACAACTTCAAATGGGAAAACACACGCAACTGCTGATAAAACGGAAGTATTAGCCGACCATTTCGCATCAACTTTCACACCAAACCTCACATCTCCCCACCCAGATCACACTCAAATTCAACTCGTCGCGAATTCCCCTAATTTTAACGTTCCACAACAAATTAAGTACATCACTCCACAAGAAACTCTAAAAGTTATCAAATCCCTTCCAAATAAAAAAGCCCCCGGTCACGATAAAATAAACAATGTAATTCTCAAAAACCTACCCAATTCTGCCATAGCTTTCATTGTAAACATATATAACTCATCTTTAAGAACTGGCTACTACCCTAATACCTGGAAACATTCTATCATCCTCCCTATCCCCAAACCCAATAAAAATCATAGCATCCCTGACAACTATAGGCCCATAAGTCTCCTCCCCACATTAGCAAAAATTTTTGAGAAATTAATTCTAACAAGATTAAACCAATACCTGAAAAAAATACACCTCATACCATTCTATCAATTTGGGTTCACAAATAAACTATCCACAGCACATCAACTTTTGCGCATATCTGAACATTTCCACTCCTCCTTCCAAAAAAAAACAATTTTCAATAGCAGTTTTCATGGACATCGCTAAAGCATTTGACAGGGTATGGCATGAAGGACTAAACTATAAACTCTTATCAATAGGCACCCCTACGTACCTCTTCAAAATAATCAAAAGCTTCCTAACCAATAGAACCTTCTCAGTTGCAATAGAAAATCATAATTCTAACCCCCGACCCATTACAGCAGGACTACCTCAAGGATCACCTCTCTCTCCATTACTCTACAACTTATATACAGCAGATATGCCTACATCAAGATTCACTCACATAGCCCAGTTTGCAGACGATACGGTAATCTACATGTCCCACTCCTCAATTAATTACATAGCCAACGAAATTCAATCCCATTTAAATGAAATAGAAACCTGGGCAACGAAATGGAAAATCAAAATCAATCCCTCGAAATCTACAGCTAAAGTCTTCACTTTCAGACCATATTCCTTCCCTACGCCGTTTAAAATGAACAACAACATAATCCCTTGGACTCCCCATAACAATGCCGTTAAATACTTTGGCCTCCATATGGACACCACATTAAATTGGAAAATACACATAGACACCAAAGTTCAGCAAGCCAAAGCAAAATTAATACAGTTAAAACCACTCTTAAATCACAGGAAACTCTCACTAAGCAATAGCATCATCTTGTATAAAACAATCATAAGACCTCTTCTTCTGTACGCTTGTCCAATTTGGACAAATGCAGCAAAATATAACATCAACAAAATACAGATAATTCAAAATAAATTTCTAAGAACCATCACTCAAGCCCCTTGGTTTATTTCCAATAAGCAGTTACACCACGAATTTAACCTTAATCCCATCGCACACCACATAGCATTCCTGGCCAATAACTTCTATTCCAACCTAACCCTCATCAACCAAGATAGACACATCAGCATAGGTAAATTTAATGAAACCCCAACAAGAATAAAAAATAGATATCCTATCCACTCATTCCTAAACATTTTTGCAAATATTAATGCTTCTTAGAGGTGCTCGGTGAGTCCCCTCGTCAATTGTAGTGTTCAATAGATTTAGTTTTTAGTATTAGATGTAAGTCAACAAAGCAAATGGAGAGTTGTAAAAACTGAACTTTGTATAATAATCCTATTTAAAATAAATTAAAAAAAAAATAAATAAAAAAAAAAGTTAAGGGCCGATTTATTGTGAATGTCAGTGAACTCAGGCCCCTGAACGGGGCAACTTATCAGAAGTGTCATGGAAACTTTAAAGCAAGCGGAAAGTGAACGTGATCATGTGAACTCTCAGCCAGATATTAACACGATAGCTCATCTACAACAACTTCAACAACAGCAGCAGATGTATCAACAGCAGCTTCATCAGTTGCAAACAGAGCTGCAACTCGCGCAACAAGGACAAACTCAGCCGCAGCTAATGGGAGTGCCTCAACAGCATCATGGCCAGCCTCCGTTAATATCTCAACCAGGGCCCACAGTTACAGCACAAGGAGACCTACAAAGTGACGTATGTACTAACCCGCAAAGTTCACAAGTAAGTGACGTTAACGCCGATAGCAGATCGGACAGTAAGAAGCGCAAATTCTCTCAGCGTAGTGAAAATAATGATAAGAATAGTAAAGAGTGTAGTGAAATTAGGTATAATATTCCAGTCTCAACTAGATACAAGGTGATTGAAAATACTGAAAGTGATTCCATGGTGCACAGTCAGTTAGAACCAGTGCAAGTAAAAATCCCTCCCATATATGTTCACGAAGTAGATGATAATAATAAGCTATTATCAGACTTAAAATAGCCCAAGCAGACTTTACTACTAAACCTAACAAAAATTCAGTCAAAATAATGCTAATTTCTATTGAAGACTATCGCAGTTTTATAAAATTTTGTGATGAACAAAACATTATTACTACTCGTTTAGAGATCCAACTCAAAAGCCCCTATCAGTGATAATGAAGGACATGCCTACGAGCTACCCAGAAAAAGACATTAAAGATGAACTTATTCGTTTGAATCTACCAGTTATAAAAGTTTGTAGACTTTATAATAAGGAAAGAAAGCCCATTCCAGTATGTGCAGTAGATTTAGAAAACAATAACGAAGATCGAAAGATATATTCTTTAAACAGATTTATTCATAGTGTGATCAAAGTGCAACAAAGGTTAAATTCCAGAGTAATAATGTGTAAAAATGTCAGATATATGTTCATTCAGAAGCACACCGTGGCTATCATCCCAGGTGCGTTAAATGCGTGGGAAACCATCATTATTCGGATGCAAAAAGTCTAAAGACGCCGACCACAGTGTGCTAACTGTCATGATTTTCACGCAGCTAATTATAGATGTTGTAGCTATTATAAAAATATATTCAGTCATTTATTGAAACTTCCCCAAAACCAAATGACAGTAAACCAAACAACCAAAGCACTTCTCCTCCCACAATTTCTCCAAACCTTCCACCACAATCCAATAAGCATTTCCCATCCCTCCTTGCACGGCATCCAAGTTCAAAGAGCCAAACTGCCCAACCTACTAACTGGTCAAATATTATACCAACAATAGTGTGACAAGTTGTATCTGCAATCGCCCCACAAATCCAAAGTATGGTAGAGACAATAGTTTCATCTGTAATAAATAATGGCAACTATTCAAGAGGTAAATAAGATACTAAACTGGAACGCCAACGGTCTAAAAAGACAGGAAAATTGTTTCCGATATTTCCTGAAACATCACCGTATTAATATTGCCTGTGTCACGGAAACCCATTTAATTCCGGGAGAATGATTCAATATTCCGGGTTTCATCACGTATCGTAATGACAGAGAAAGTCACATATAGCGGCAGGAAGTGTAGCTACATTTATATCGAAGAACGTTAAACACGCACAAGTTCCGACACCTACGTCAAGAAACCTGGAATCTGTCGGTGTGCGAATTGAAATCAACGGCAAAACTTTAACTATTATAGCAGGATATAAACCCCCTAACAGAACATTTCCGGAAAACTCATACAAAAGTATATTCAATGATAACAATCCGGCACTATTACTAGTTGACTTCAATAGTAAATATATAGAGTGGGGATGTAACTCGACATCGTGGCAAGGACAGAAGCTATCAGATTTTACAACTGCATATGGCATCAACATACTAGCTCCAAATGAACTAACAAGATATGCGTCCAATCCAAACATCATCCCAGATGTCTTAGATATTGTACTCACCAAAAATGTTAATTTTCCCATTCATCAAGAAGTTTTACCGGAACTCGACTCTGACCACTGCCCCATACTAATATCGCTATCGGCACAAATCAATAGAATTCAGCTCGACACGGCAGTAAAAGGAATTGTAAATTGGAATAAGTATACTAATATAATGTTATCCTATTACTCATATCCAAAAAGTATCAGTACTATGCGCGACATCGACAATGAAGTTGACAAATTTTCCAAAGCAACTATTAATGCCATCAAACAGTCTACACGACCTCGTCGTTCGTCAAATGCTTAACATTCGAAATTTAATTAAATCAAAAAATAATATGAGACGCAACTGGCAAATTACTCGAAGACCAGACATCAAAGTGAAAGTAAATAAGTTAACAAGGCTGGTGAAAACAAACTTGATAAACTACGTTTTTCAAGTTTCAATAAGTATATAGGCTAAATTCATCCAAATTCGAGTCACCTCAGGGCATCGGTTAAGCGCCTAACCAAAGAAAAATCAAACATCCCACCCCTGAAAATAGGAACGAACCGAGTATACTCTGACGAAGATAAGTCATCACTAATGGCGGAACACCTTGAAGCTACCTTTAAACCGAATCCCGTGACCAGCGCATCATTCAACTTCGAGGTCGAAAATTTCGTCAACTCTACTTTTCCAACCGCCGCTCCACCCATCAAATTCATTACTCCATCTGAGACAGCCTTTGAAATCAAGCGTCTGAAAATTAAGAAAGCACCTGGAATCGACGGCATAAATACCGTGTGCATGAAAATGCTGAACAGGCGATCCGTTGCAGCCTTGACGGCAATATTCGGCAAACGAATTAGACGGCAAACGAATTAAAAGTTCTTATGAAAGATAGAAATTCTGCATGCAGTCGTTTTAGAGCTACTAAAACAGATGAAAATGAAAAAGAGTACAAAAAACTTAGAAATTATGTAAAACAACAAGTCAGAAACGCAAAGATTCGTTATTATCATAATCTTTTCCAAAAAATTCCAGTACGAAGGGAGTATGGAGCACGCTGAAAAACTTAGGAATTTGCAAACGTAAGTCAAATGACAGTTCATTAGAAATTCCATTAGATGACCTAAATGATTATTTTGCTTCCGTTGCACATCCAATAGACCCTATTATTAAAGAAAAGTCACTACACTTTCTGGAATCACAAGCGCCACCCCGGGATGATAGATTCTATTTCAACAATGTTGATTGCCAAGAAGTCGAAAAAATAGTGAAGGCACTCAAATCAAATTCAAAAGGCTCTGACGATATAACGGCCAAGCAATTAAAATTAGTTTTAAAAGACGCTCTTCCAGCACTGACACACATAATAAACTTTTCTTTAACAACCGGATACTTTCCCCAATTGTGGAAATTAGCTTACATACGTCCCCTTCCCAAATGTTTAAATTCGTTAAATCCTTGTGATTACCGACCAATCAGTATATTAACAACATTATCCAAAGTCCTAGAAAAAATTGTACGTCAACAAATAGACAAGTATCTCGCCATAAATGATGTTCTCAATAGTTTGCAATCTGGTTTTAGGAAAGGTAGAAGTACGCAAACGGCCTTGTTGCGAGTCACCGAAGACATTCGTCAATCTCTGGATCAAGGCAATATAACAACATTAACACTTTTAGATTTTAGCAAGGCCTTCGATTCAGTAGACCATGACGTGCTTCTGGCAAAATGTAAATGCCTCGGTTTATCTGATTCTACCTTATCGTGGATTTCAAGTTATTTTAGTAATAGACAACAGGCTGTAGTTGTTGAGAATACTTTTTCGTCCCCTAAGTCAGTTTTACGCGGAGTACCACAGGGTTCCGTACTAGGTCCACTTTTCTTCTTGATCTATGTTAATGATATCCCCTCTGTGCTATCAATGTGCAGTCATCATATGTATGCAGACGACTTACAGATCTATGTCAGTGGGAAACCTTCGGAAGTGGCTCATTTAGTTAGTAAAACAAATCACGATTTGGCCTCTTTACTTGAATGGTCAGTGAGAAACGGCCTTAAGCTAAACCCATTAAAATCTCAATCAATTATAATTGGGTCCTGCCGGTCCCATAAAACACTTCAAAATCTAAAAATTCCTGATATCATTTTGGACAACACTACTGTTCCTTTCTGCTCTGAAGTTAAAAATCTTGGTCTGACCATCGATAAATTTCTAAATTGGGAACCTCATGCTCGGGACACTTGCCGCAAAGTGTATGCCTCAATGTACTCACTCAAATGTGCTTACAAATGCCTTCCACCCAAAACCAAAGAACTTCTAGTAAAATCACTCCTGCTCCCCCTGCTTGATTACGGTGATATCGTGTACGGTAACATAAATAAATCAACCGCTGATGTTCTTCAAAGAGTTCAAAATGCATGTGTTAGGTTTCAATACAATATCAGAAAGTATGATCACATATCGGGGTACTATAAAGCAAATCATTTATTAAACTTGAAAGGTCGACGCCTGTTTCATAGTTTGTGCCTTTTCTACAAAATATTAAATACGGGTGTACCTGCTTACCTCTCTTATAAAATGTCTTATCTCAAAACAAAAAGATTCCAGAAATCCTTGCTATGCAATATTCCTAAAAGCAACACCAATTTTTATAATAAATCTTACTTAGTAGCAACGACCCGAGAGTGGAATAACCTTCCAGAAAATGTTAGGAAATGTAAAACATTGCGATCATTCAAAAAACATTTAAATACTCTTCTACTGAGCTGATAATGTACGATGTGAAAGTGTGTACTCAATGTATTATTATTATTATTTTAATTTTTATTTATTATTATTATTATTATTATTATTATTATTCAAAATTGTACGCTAAATGTAACATTTTATATGACATTTTTAACTTCTTTTATTTTGTATTTTCTTATACTTCTTAGGTTAATTCTTAATTTAATAAACAACAGTATAATTAGTTTAAATTAAGTTTAATATAAGATTAGAAAGTTGTTGTTTTTTTTGTTTGTATTATCAACTTGTAATTTCAAATTCATTCCAGCTTAACTTGTCATGGCTCTGACTGAATGCGTCTTTTCCCTTGGTACATGTTGATGTAATTAAAATCGGCCCTAAGCCGTCGTTCTGGCCGGGTGGTTGTGTGCATTCTCATTTATTATTTTTTTTAATTTCTCTTTCATAATTTATTTTCGGGCATCTCTTTAATGTTCTCTTGTGTCAGTGAATGCTTTACAAATTATTTTAAATATTTTATTTTGTTGCTCAACGTTGAAGAGCATGCACACTTCCTTTGTTTTCCCTGGTTTTCCCCGGCCGTTTAAGGTAAATGCTGGGACGTTGTGTTTGTTACTTTCACTTTGTGAGCCCAGAGGCAAGACATATCTAAGTTGTATTTTATTTAATTTACTAAATGTACTGTTTCAATTTTTATCTATATATGTATTACGTGGTTAGGCGGAAGAGCGGGCCTGATGGCCCGAGTCTCGCCGCATAAATAAAGTCACTATTATTATTATTATTATATTATTATTATTATTGTTATTATTATTATTATTCAACGCAGCTTTATAGCTTCACTATTTTCACGCAGCGTGGAAAAAAGCTGTAATAATTCCCTTCTGTAAATCCGGAAAAGACCCGAGATATGTTGAAAGCTACAGACCTATTAGTCTATTGCCAACCATTACAAAAATTTTTGAAAGACTAATACTGTCTAGACTTATTAAATTCCTCAATTCCACCAACGCTATTCAGTCGTTTCAATTCGGGTTCAGGACCAATCCCTCAACAACGCACCAACTACTACGACTGACTGAAGAAATAGCACAAGGCTATCACCTAAAGAAACATACAGCATCAGTTTTTCTGGATATGTCAGGCGTACGACAGAGTCTGGCACTCAGGCCTAATTTATAAAATGCGACAACTAGAAGTTCCGGAGTATTTACAAAAGGTTATCGAAAGTTTTCTCACAAACAGATCGTTTATTGTAAAAACAACTCTTCAACCTCTTACCCGCGCACCATTGATGCAGGAGTGCCCCAAAAATAGGCACTCTCTCCCGTTCTGTTCAACATTTTTAGCTACGATATCCCCACCGACGGTGACTCCAAGATAGCTCTGTACGCAGACGACGTCGCCTTCTTCGCAACGCACAACGACGTTGCCGTAGCCAAGGACTATATTCAAAACTCACTAAACGAGTACGTCAACTGGACTCAAAAATGGAGAATCAAAATAAACCCGTTAAATGTCAAGCAAAAATCTTCACGTTACGCCGCCCCAAAAATCCTGCTGAATTAAATCTTCACAATACATATATTCCGTGGACCTCCTCACCGATAAAATACTTAGGAGTGTTGCTTGACAAAAGATTAACTTGGAAACCCCAAATAAATGCAATAGCCAACAAAGTATCTGCAAAAATATCAAAACTCTTCCCTCTAATCAATGCACGTTCTTCATTGAAAGTGAATGCCGATTGCTTCTATTTAAATCCATAATTCTACCAACTATGACTTATGCTTGTCCAGTTTGGGGATGTGCTACGACTAGCAATCTCCAAAAATTATCAGCCATTCAAAATATATTTCTAAGAAGAACTTTAAATGCCCCCTGGTTCATTCCTAATACCCAGATTCGCAGAGAATGAAAAGTGTCTTCATTAAGCGACCACATAACACAAATAGCCCAAAATTTTTTACCAAAACATTCACACTTCCCCGTTCTCCTTAATCTTCAGCCTAAGTCGCAATGCTGCATCCCCACGTATTAAATCTAGGTATCCCAAAGACCGATTCAAACCACCGTAATTCTCCATAACTGTCAACTGATCAAAACTGAAACAGTCTTCAATCTCGCTTCATTTACTTTAGCACTATGATTACATTCTTCCGAGTAATAAAAACCACTGCTTATGGATGGCCATTCCCAAAAAGTCAATGACTATGTACTGCATAATTTAACCTCCTCGAAAGACAAATAGGTCAAACGAGAAGAAATAATTTAAAAAAACGGATACTGTTCTTCTGAGTTTAAATCGGATAAAGGTATTTCAGATAGGACGGGAGCACGACCTCAGCCGTGTATCATTGAAGAAAAGCGAGATGGTTCCGCTTTCATTTCAGTTTTTATCGTAAGTTGAAGAACTCACGAGTGAGTTTCAATGTTTCCTTCTCATAGTATGTCAAATTAAAGGGTAGGCTTCTGTGGGCGAGGTCAATAGATACTTGGCTGTGTGGGAGGCGCCACGCCTTAGGCACAGTTGCCACAGTTTCGGTCGTTATACTGCGACCTTTCTCAGGGTAAAATGCGCGGAGGCGGACTGCGCATGGGTTTATACAAATGAGATTGCCCTCCATCTGACTGCCGTTTGTTCGGAGTATCGGATAAATGACATGAGTTTATAAAACAGACTCTCTCCTCCTCCTCCTAGCTGTCGTTTGTTTGGCCGATCGTCCCACCAAACAGCAGGCATTCTTTATAAATCCGTCCACATTCGTGCATTTCTCCCTAAGAAGGTATGACGAAACATTGGGAACTGTGTTTAGAAGGGAGCGGTGATCCCCTGGCGGATCCCGGGGAGGAGGACCCATGAGGGCCGTGCCCTCCAAAAAAGCCCTTGTGTTTTCGTTTACCTTTCTTTATTTCGCAAAATTGATTTAAATATTTATGTTCGAATTATGTAATTATCAGGACAATAATATTACAGTGTATCATATGTACATAAATAATATACAATATAACCACAAATATGTTTATTATTTAACAAAAATCTACGATGCCCCGCCCCCAAAATGATCGGCTGGATCCGCCTTCGCTGCGGTCCCTCGTGGACGCCCTAGCATCCACTGACTCCGATCACGGAAGCTGGCGCTTTCACTCGTTCTCTGCGAACCTCCGCGGGAAGGAAACATTTATTTATTTATTTATTTATTTATTTGTTGAAAAAACAGTAAAAGCTGTATATGATGTATGTGGGAGGAGATTACCTGTGCACATTTTCTTGAGGTCCAGAATAAGGAGGAGAGAAAAAAGCGCGAGATTAACATTTTTTGAAAAACAAGACATTTTCGTTCCCGAGTTAGAGAAAGAATAATTGCAACGGTAAACGAACTACAGATGTGATTTTTCTGCATTGCTATCAAAATAGTAACTGACCCTCAGCTCTACTCCTACCACTAAAAGCAAAAGGAGTGCTCAACAAAACGTACGCATAGTGAAGCTACATTTACGTCCACAAACAAAATAAGGGGCCATCTCAGCATTTACTCAATGGACCAGGGAAACTGGACAAAAACCTGGTCTAGGTGGGGGTCATTGACCCGAAAGCTGAAGTACATTACTTGTTACAGGCGTATTAAGTGTTTTTAATACAATTACATAATACAAATGTAAACTAATTCATTATATATCATTGTTTTGTTAAAATAAACACTATTTTTCTTTTTGACGATCAGTATAGTCTGTAATTGTATAGAAACAGTTATTCAGCAGAAAAGATTTTAATTTTAACTTAAATTTGCGTAATGGTTTTAATTGTTTAATGTCATCTGGCAATGCGTTGTAAAGTAACGTACATTCAAACTCACCCGCGAGTTTTCCAACCTGCGAGAAAACGGAAGAGGAAAATCACATGTATTCTTGCATTACCTTATCTTACTTGTTGAACCAATATTACAGGTAATGGATGTAGTGGTGGTCTTGCGTTGTATTACTGGAATAGTGCTGGATCAATATTCGTATTTGGCTCTTTTGTTTCGCAAGCTCGCTCTGGTTATTATAGTTACGTCGCGCGCTGAATATAGCTCCGATTGCGTAATGTATGGCGCATTGCGTTATTGTAGGGGATTACAAACACGAAAAACTTAACATAGCATTGTTATATGGATAACAAACAAACAAAAAATGTAATATTTGACTTTACAGCACCTTCTTTACATTGAAAGATGTCGCGAATTTTTATATTTGATATTTGGATTAAAGAAGACATACAGCAACATGTTACCTAATTCTCAAAGCAGTTCATGCTTCCCGAAACAAAGTAACATCGGAAACTAAAGTGATTAAATGTCGATGACTGTTCAAAAGAAGCGCTGACAGATTGATCAACATATCTTAGACAACGTTGATCAACATAAGACAGACGGACAGACAGACGGACGGGCGGACGGACAGACGGACGTTTTGAAAAGAACCACTTTTTCGGTATCAGGGTACCAAAAAGTGTATTTCCGTTGAAATCTCGAAATCGATTTTCCCTAGCATTACATAACTTTCCCTATACTATGTGTATTATTTCGTATATACGTACGTATACGGGAAAGGAACTAATGGTAGAAGCTACAGAATGGCACAGACTTTCCCGTATTAGTTTTCTATTTCCTTGGGTCTCGGCTAGCCCATATACTTATGTATTTTTCTTGATGTTGATTGTATTCATTTTAATCTTGATAGATTTCAATTCAATTTTTCTTGAGTTTTTCATTGCCCTTGTATATTTATGTAAGATAATTTAAAATTGTGCAACATCATATTCTACAATTTTTGACATGTGCAATTCGGCTCAGCTATTTACAAAAATTGAAAATGGTATTTTATGTAAAGTATCCCCAGAAATTTAAATAATTAAATGGTCGAAGTAGATCTCACTTCTGACGTATTTACCAGGTTTCAACGTAAAATTTTCTATTCTGTTTTTCATGGCACATACTTTCATCCGAACAGACATCTCTATTTTCGGGTACTACATTCTCTTAATATGGAGAGGAAAAGGAGTAAAACATCTCTGAGACTATTAAGAGATTGACAACACATGCTGAGCAATTCATCATATGAAATTAATCTTGTTTTGATTAAAAAGACAAAACTTAAATACATTGGACTTTGAATTTGTTATTGACTTTGTGCAGAGGCTTATGAACTATGTAGTTAGTAGTTTAGTGTAATCATCTCCAATTGGAGTTTTGTTTAGATCCTCTGAGAAAGAGAAAACGATTCACATATTTCGCAATGCTATATTGTTTTCATTATTTATTCTGCGTTGGAATTGCTGGAAACAAAGACTCGTTTTTGGAGCAACATACATTATCGTATTTTTCTCTAACGCAAGAAAATGTTTGTTTTGTGCAATAAAAGACAATCACACAAACATTGTAAACAGAACGCCGTAAAAACACTGCATATACTGTCGTCATAATTCTGCTTGTTTATTAGGTTCAAGTGTTCCAATCAAAACGTTAAGCAAAGTTCATAAGACTCACAATATATTTTACTTTTGGACTACGTTTATTGCTTCTGTCTCCTAACATTCAGTGACGTTATGTTTTCTCAAATAAGAAATGCTGAAATTCTGATTAAATATTTGCTTATTAACGTTAATATATCAAGTTCATGGCAATTGAATGGTCTACTAAATAAACAGTTACAGGTATATTTGTGCTTCGTCCAGAAATATTTCGGCGTTCTCTGATGTGTACTTTCTGAGCAACTTGGTAACGAACGACAATCGCAGTAAGAACATCGCGAGTAGACATCATGGATAAATATAATTGTAAATGAAGTTGTTGGTTGGTTCGCTGTTTTGGTTGTTGGTGATTTCGAGCCCGTCAACTGCAAAGGTCGTTAGTCCCGTAGGTTTATGGCATGTTTTTTCCTCAGGAGGTGGCAGTTATCCTTCCCCGCTGGTGAGATCCGGCACCGACCTACCATCGGCTGCCCGGGGTACGCTGTAAGCTCCCGACCGCTCTCCCGGCGTGTGTGGTAGTATAGAGCATGTTAGTGAAGTAAGAGGTGAGGATATGACAAGGAAGAGGAAGGAAAGATCGTGCGCTACCCGTGGTCCGTTTGTTAGGGTACTGCTCCGGCACCTGCTTGGTGTTGATCAGAGAAACTACGGAAAACTACCAATAAGATCATCCATCCTCTAGAATTCTCCTCCAGAGAGCGACGGAATTCGACCTAGCTATTGTCGAAAATCCTGCCAACCGCGGGGACTTGAACCTAGGACTTTCCGGTCAGAGACACTTCATGAACTGACGTAAAACTCTTTCTCTAATACTTTCTCTAATATAAGTGGTTATCGATATGAAGAACGCGGATGTAGATAGTCCTATGCCACATTTTTCGACAAAAATAAAATAATCCTACTAACATTGCCTACATATCGAGTGTTATATTTTGTGCGAGTCTTGTGGTGCTGGTGTAAAAAATTTCGCCACTCTACAAACATATTTCTGTTCTACTCTGTAACAAGAAATGTCAGATTGAAACATTTTATCTTCTTATTTATCCTATTGAACGCGATGTGACATTAGACAATCAAGAGCTTCATATACTCTCTCTCTCTCTCTCGCAATTGGAGACTTGTTCTACAACGGATTCTTAATGAACTCTCGTTTTCTGTTATAATTCTCCTGTTCAGTGATTATCAATAACTTTCTCATACTCGGTGCTACCTTAACCGCTGTCAAATCAACAAATACTTTTGGTAATTCTCTATTTCCTGTTCTTTCACTACTTCTTATTAAATGTTTTCTCTATTAGATTCAAATTTTTTTCACTCCCACTCTTACTTTACTCATTCTATCACGTTTACTCATTCGCATTCTGTACGAGTCTTCATTTTCCTTCTCAGTTTGTGTGTTCTACTTTCCGCCGCACAATGCCGCGCCATCTCAGCCGTCTCCTCGAGGGCTGGCGATCCATCGTTCGCGCCGGCGCACTCCACCCGTTCGCCTTGACCCTCTTGGGCGTCCGCCGCCTGCAGCTCACCGCCGCCTCCGCCCCGCTCCAGCGGCTGTTGTTCGAGGCGTGAACCGCGGACAAGGGAAGATAAAGGGCGCAAGACGCCGGGCGGCCACGCCTTGGAGGAGCGGGCCAATGCGGTCACCCGTTGCCGGCGGGGACCTGGAGAGCAACGAGGATGCCGGCGGGCCCGGAAAGAAGACGACGGGGAGGGCCCGGGCGAGTGAAGTAAGACGGCTAGTAAGGCGGAGAGTAAGGCGGCGAATAAGACGGCGAGTGAGGCGGCGAGTGAGGCGGCGAGTGAGGCGGCGAGTGAGGCGGCGAGTGAGGCGGCGAGTGAGGCGGCGAGTGGGGCAGCGAGTAAGAGGATGATAAGAACGGCGAGGGCGGAGGCGAGGGCGGAGGCGAGGGCGGAGGCGAGGGCGGAGGCGAGGGTGGAGGCGAGGGCGGAGGCGAGGGCGGAGGCGAGGGCGGAGGCGAGGGCGGAGGCGAGGGCGGAGGCGAGGGCGGAGGCGAGGGCGGAGGCGAGGGCGGAGGCGAGGGCGGAGGCGAGGGCGGGGGCGAGGGCGGAGGCGAGGGCGGAGGCTCTTCGCTCGATAGCCGGAGTCGTTGGCCGCGTCGGGATGCTTCGAGTTCAATTCGCCGGCTGCTTCTCTGTTTACAGCGTACTTCTGAGGAAGGGTTCGTCCCTTCCATCGGGGCATAATAAAACGCAAAGCACGGGGAACTATTTTGTTTCGAAACGGAACATAACGAACCTTTCGTCGTTTCAGAGCTGCCCAGTCAAAGTTCGATTTTTTTTCATTAGAAACTGAAGAAAATAAAATTGAATTCCATTAAAACGTAATCACAAAACAAAGAGTTAACGAAATTCATTGGTTTGTGTTGGGGTAGATCACTTTTAATGATCATTGTTATAAAGATTTTTCTTATTTTAATTGAAATTGTACTGGCAAATTGTTAATTGTTTTGACGTATATTTTGTTTCGGAATAGGAAATATGGTGTAAAATAATGGTATACATAAGATTTTTTGATTTTATTGAATTAATAAATTTGATTCGTCAACGTACTCCTTTTAGAATTAGTATTATATCATAAAGTTATATTATAAAGCTACACTTTCTATGTGTTAAAACTTAACAGCTCTGCAAAGCTTTAATAAAGTGCCAAATTTATAGAAGAGTCCAATGCAAACAACCTTTTCTGTATGTGTAATACGTTTTAATTCGTCTCCAAGAGGAGATGACCGTAGTGAAAACCACGAAGGAAGCTAGAGCTGTTTTAACTAAAAATATTAATTTAATCTTCAGATGGCTACCTAATATATGATAAGAAAGAAGATATGATAAGAAATGTACACGAATTTATAAAATATTTGACTGCGGAGTTCCATTGATAAAACTAAAACCAAAATCTGAAATAATAAGAGGGGGGATAAAAATATATCTTGATATATACTTAAAAATATATTTCCCAAATAAATATTTCGTTTTGTTCACTGATTTATTACTTAAAAATTCCAACATTGTGTCAATTTTCGTGTAATATTTTGAATTACATAATATTTAATTGTACAAAAACATTTGTCCACTCCTATTGTATAAATCTGTCATTTGAGGGATGCAAACTGTTGCATAATGGCACACATTACGATATATATTTCATTATGATACTGGTTCTTGATCAATTACAGAGAAGTATTGACTCTTAATTCATCATTGAAAATTGTTCTAGTAATTATTTCGTTGGACTGTGTACATTTAAATTCCATTTAATATTATAATACGCTTGTCGGTTTTAATTTCTAAATTATTAATATTTTTAAATGGAATATTATTTAAAATAAATTGGATTTTAATTTCACTTTGATGCTATTTGACTAGCGCCGTTGTAAATCAAAGCCACCTGCGGCAGGGTAGATGGGGAGCTGTCCGTCACGTTGCTTTGGATGTATCCTACATGTCACCTACTACGAAACGACTCGATGTAAAATTTTGTTATAAAAGTCACCATAAGTCGTAGAAAAAGTACTATACGAAACTCGATGTAAATAAGAGTATTTTTCGGACTGAAAACATTTTCAGTCGTGTGAAGTTTCCCTCGTGTAAAGTTTTCGATACGAGCTCGTTTCTCGCTCATATCGTACTATCTCACTCGTGTATTAATACCCATTATTTCATCATCGTTTCATAATGTACTACTAAAGGGGTTAAAATGATGGTTGGATAATGCAATGGAATATAGTGACAAAATGCTTGGAGTAATATACTATCTGCCAATATAAATAGAAACTACCTTCTAGAGTCGCAAGTGAGATTACTAAACTTTTGGCAATGCTTTACTTATTTAAACTTCATTAATGCTGATTTTATTTAACATTATGGCTATTCTCTGAAAACAAATTCCATAATTACTAATTAAAGACTTTATGGCTAGCATAAAAATCATTTGCTTCAAACGCCGAGGTTGTAAATAAGGGCCTCTTTTCCATCAACTATTTCGTGATAGTCCTCTCTTTTGGTCTGTTCCGCTGTTTTGTGATATACGACGGCGGAGGATGTTTGAAGGGAGCGGTGGCTTCCGCAATGAAGCGTTGGTCTCTTGCGCGTCGTTAAGTTGTAAGGTTGCAGCTTCAGGAGATCGCTTTCCGAGTCGCAGCGCTGTTCTGTTATCTGCACCGTTCGCGTCCACGTTGACCACGGACGCGAAAAAAAATGTTTGCTTCATGAAAATGTATGGCGGAGTAATAGGAATTTCTCACTGATGTACGTTCTAAAAGATACAGTAAATTCATGCTCTTGTTTGCTTTTCATTTCTGCGGTTACATCTGCAAAGTTTGCCAGTCCATTTCACCGCTCTTTACGTTCTACGACCGTGTGATCGATTCGCGACCTATTTTAAGAAAATATGAGAGGAATGTTTATAGTTCCAAAGTCTACACTTATCTTCGCGCAAGATCTTAATGTGAGTGTCTCTTGTTCATATAATGCTTACATCGTCTAGTGATAGGCACTAATGAGTCTTTAATGAAATAGTCTAGTTAAAACTAAAATACTTTCTCTTCTAAAATGTACTCAACATCATTATTTACACATGATTTCATTAAAAAGGAAAAGTACAATACAGTACAACGTGAACTCTGCTGATTCGTCACTAACGAGTACTATTTTCAATTACAATTCAAACTCACTTAATATTTATGAAAGGAATGTAATCTTTCGTTAGTCAACATTTACCTTTGTGTGAGTCTCAGTGTGTCAGTTTATTTTTATCAAGCTTATATCTCGAAATGATGAATATTAATGAATTCTGTAATGAAATAAACGGGCCAACTAAAACGGTTCTGTGAACAATTTTCATGTCTTTGCAATCTAAATAAGTATTCGATATTATTCTTATCATTTGGAAAGAAAATTGGACACCTTTGAATTTTTTATAAACATCACTAAAGCTATTAACCACGTATGGCTTTCAGGTTTAATTTACAAATTAACCACTAGGAATAAACACCCCTGCAAAAACTACCAGGGATACCGCTACACCTGCGTACAAAACTTCATTACAAATTTATCGCACAGAAACTTTTCAGTTTGGGTCACAATGCGGATTCTTCTCCGTACAAAATTTCAGCAAGGGTAACTCATGAGTACTCGCTTCCTCTACATTTATTATTGACTTTACGCAATTATCCTACGCAGAAATAACTTTCTTCTCGGAAGATACCACCCTTTTCTTAAATTTATTTTTTTCAACTTTTACGAAGAGATTGAAAGATACAAGGATTATATTAATGTTTTCATAGACGGGTTAGAAAATTGAAACTAATTATCGGTTCATGCAAATACAGTTTAAAAATGTTTCTACGCAGAAAAATACTCAATTTTGTATATTATAGGATAGAAACATTCGTTGGGTTGATCCAAAATCACGCATCACATATTTACGAGTCGCTATCGACTCTAAATTAAAATGAAAATCACACATCAAGAAAATCTTTTTAACAGTAAAAAAAAACTTTCCAAATTATATGCATTGTTAAAGCATAAAGTTCCATTACAAATAAAAACATCGCTCCCCATTTATAAATCTGTTTTAAAACCTCATATGCTGTACCCCTCCCTCACATAAGTGGTGATGCCAAGTACAATATTAGAAAACCGCAAACCATTCACAGTAAAACTCTTTGTAGTGTTTCAAAAGCCCCTTGATTTAACTCCAACGAACAAATCTACAATGAATTAAATATCCCCTACCTGCAAAACTACATTTAAAAATTAGCCTTAACATTCAATAACAAAATACCTGGTTTACTTTTATCCACTCACTTTGACTTAGGAACCACCTCCAACACAAGCAGAATCAAATCCAAATTCCGCAACGATAATTGTCGGTCACGTTAATGTATTTCAAAAAAAAAATTAAAACATAACTTTTACATACAATAGAACAAAATCACTGAATTATAAAAACTACCACGTCTTCTAGGAAGTGCCTTGATATAGAAAGAAAACATTGTATAATAACTTGCATAGTAATATTACCACGTATTGTTAATTGTAATAAAACTTGTAAAGCGCCTCGGTGCCTATGTTGCAATAAATAAATGCAAAAAAATATTATTCTTCAAGTCATTTTCTAATCACGCAGTTAACCAATTGCATTACGACGTGAACTCTGATCATTCGTCTCACAAGAGTGCTCTCTTCAATACCAATTCGACATCCCTTAATATTTATGGCATCGTTAACCCACAGAGCAAATAAAACCAGTCACCAGCAACAATGATAATTCGCTGTCCATTGACGGCGCCGGAGGCTCTTTGTAGCCGCTGCGAATCCTCCGGCGCAGAGCGCGCAGGCGACACAATCAAGAGCGGGAGGAGCGCACGGAGGCGCGTAGGGGAGGAGGGCAGGGGGGGGGCTCAAAAGCGGGACCAAAAGCGCCAATGCAGCCGTCGGGAATTAGGGAATTGTCTCCGCGGAAGCGGCGGCGCGGGCCGCCCACGCTCCGCGACCTCCCAAGGGAAATGCATCGATTGCGCGCGCGCGGGCGCGGGCGCGAGTGGCAGGGCGGGCGGGTGGACGAAGAGGCTCCCGCCCGAGTGGGGTCCGCGTTTGACGCTCGCCTCGTACCGCTCCGCCTCGCCGGGGCTTCGCTATCCCTCTTGACTGTCTCGTCACGTCTCGATCTGCCTCGTTCCGCTTCGTCCCGCCTCGTCCCGCCTCGTCTCGCCTCGTCCCGCCTCGTCCCGCCTCGTCCCGCCTCGTCCCGCCTCGTCCCGCCTCGTCCCGCCTCGTCCCGCCTCGTCCCGCCTCGTCCCGCCTCGTCCCGCCTCGTCCCGCCTCGTCCCGCCTCGTCCCGCCTCGTCCCGCCTCGTCCCGCCTCGTCCCGCCTCGTCCCGCCTCGTCCCGCCTCGTCCCGCCTCGTCCCGCCTCGTCCCGCCTCGTCCCGCCTCGTCCCGCCTCGTCCCGCCTCGTCCCGCCTCGTCCCGCCTCGTCCCGCCTCGTCCCGCCTCGTCCGCCTCGTCCCGCCTCGTCCCGCCTCGTCCCGCCTCGTCCCGCCTCGTCCCGCCTCGTCCCGCCTCGTTGACTGACTGTTAGCGAAACCGGGCGCGTCGACTACTAAGGTCATTTAAGTGTAGTTAATAAGTGTAGTTCACGTGTTTTCTTCGGGAGGTGGACGTAATCTTTCTTCGCTGGATGGTGAGATCCGGCGCCGACCTATCGTTGGCTAAAGGGTTTCCCCCAGCCAGGTATCTCCCGCCAACAGGAATACCGCCCCAGGCAGGATGAGCTCTGAGCTGCCAGCATGTGTGGTGGTGTAGTGCATGTTAGTATCAGTGTGTGTGTAGTGGGTGAGGATAAGACAAGGCAGAGGAAGGAAAGACAAGGCAGAGGAAGGAAGACAAGGCAGAGGTAGGATACATCGGGCGCGGTCCGTGCCACTTTGTTAGGGTACTGCTTCGGCATTCGCGTGGTGTTGATCGGAGAAACCACGGAAAACTACCGATCAAAGCAACCGGCTGCTAGAATTCTCCTCTAGACAGCGACTGAATTCGACCTACCTGACAAGCCAGTGTCGGTAAATCTGCTGTCGTCGGGAATCGAACCTAGTCCCTCCCGGTCAGAGACACTGCTGTTACATCAGTTGATACACTGAGCCACCTCTCCCGGTCATCTCGCTTCGTCTCATCTCGTCCCTTCCCGCCTCGCCACTCCTTGCCACTCCTCGCCATTCCTCGTCATATCACCTCGTCAGGTTTTGTAACAAGTTGTCAGGTCTTGTCACATCTAGATCCGCCTCGTCCCGCCTCATCCCACCCCCCCTCTCTCCGCATCTCACCGACACGCCCCACCTCCCTTCGTCTCACACCCTTCTATCACGACTGGCTTTACCTCACATGGCTCGACCCAACTCCGCCCTACTCCATTCCACCCTATCACACCCAGTTTTACTCCACTTCGATCTATTTATGGTCATTTACACCCACCTCATTCCACTCTACCCCATTCCGCTCTATTCTGCTCCATTATGACACCGACTGAGGTGGCTTAGAGCATCCACTGATGTCACTGCAGTGACACTGAATGGGGGATTCTAGGGTTTGAGTCCCGTCGGTAGCAGGATTTTACACTGTAGCTACATAGCTAGGTCAAATTCAGACGCTGAATGGATGAGAATTCTAGCAGCCAGATGCTTTATTCGGTAGATGGCTGTGATTTCTCCGCAAAATACCAGGCAAATGCCGGAGCGGTGCCCTAACAAAAGGACCGCGCGCGATCATCCTTCCTTGTTCTATCCTCACTCTTACTTCAGACATACACAGTACCACACATGTAGGAAATAACGCTGGTAGGAAATACCTGTACGAACAAAACCCAGAAAGCCTACGTTAGATTGGCGCCGGGTCTCCTCATCCAGTAGAGGAAAATACCGCCATCTCCCGTAAAAAAACGTGCCCTACACTTATGGGACTAATGACCATAACAGATGACACGTTTGTAATCACGAAATAATCAATCAATCCATTCTGCTCTAATCGGTCAATACCGCCCTGTTCCACCCTGTTACACCAGACTCCGACACATGTTTCCCTTCTTCCCATTTCTCCCTACAAGAGCCCTTTCCACTCCCTCCTACCTCACCCTCCCTGCTTCGCCCTGCCTCGCGTTGCCCCATTCCTCCACGTTTGCTCCCACCCCTACTCGACGCAACTCGCCGCGCCTCGCGCGCTGCGCCGCGCCGCGCCAATGGTCGCAGCAGAAGCCGGCAAACAGCGGCGCCGATGAGCTCTCCGGCGCTAGATGAAAGGCAGCGGGCGCGCGCGCCTGGAACTCTGGCCTTGTTCTCGCGGAATTGTTAGGACTGCGTGGGACGTTAATCGATTGTTCTGACTGTTGCGCTAATCGCTCGACCGTTTACAGGAGTATACCAGTACGATGAAATCGAACTATGAATTCAACTCGTTCGTAACATTTCTGCCAACTATATCTCATGAAATGCACAATGGAGGGGACACGCCGACCTTACTCCCGGCAAGACTACATGATTTTACAGTTCATAAATACGTAATATAGAACTTATCAACCAAAGTAATTTTTCTATTATTAATATAATGGTGTTTTTTGTATGTGCTACTAACGTAAAAAGAAATACCATTTCAAAAATTGTTATAATATACTGAAATAGTTCCATTCTTGAAAGACTTTCTGAACTCGACACTATGAAACCATTCCATAGCACCAGCGAAAATTTAAGGTATTTTAATATTGAAATCATCTCATGGAATCATCTTCTTATTCCATGTTTTTGAATTATGTTAATACATAATACAGAAAGTTACATAAGAAGTGTGCATACATTTTACGCAACAGGTGAGTTGCGCACGTGTTGTGAATGCTTTTCAACATGCGTGTGCGAAAGATATTACACCCATGCTTAGTAATGTTTCCAACGCTGTTGATTAGAATGGAAAAATATTAGTACTACTACACATATTTTCTCGCATTATCTGTAACAGCTGCGCAATGTTGTACTACTAAATGAATTTGCAAAAGTGTTTCCAACCAGTAAAAATTTTTCCTCCGTGCTGGGAATCAATGCAGACGAATAAATCTGAACTCTTTGTCCCTGATTTTTGAATTTTCAGCTTTTAATGCATTTGTAACTTGCTTATTCAATTACTGAAAGGTATCTCACGCCAAATTAACTGTTATCTGTCTGTCCGCCTATAGGAACAGATTTATCTTAAAAAGTACTTAATCTAACATGAAATTTAAACCATCATTGACAATATCCAAGAGACCAACTTACGTTTTGTTTTACTTATATTTTCCCAACGTTTTTGAAAATAGAGATCTGAAGATATATCTTTTTTGTTGGTTAATCATCCCCTCTCGACATTGTTCAGCTTCATGCTCCTGATACATAGAAAAAACAAGAGAGAGAGAAAGAGAGAGAGAGAGAGCATTTGTTGCATACGACAAAAATTTTAGAACATATGGAGAGATTGCTCCTCAATTTGGTCCGAAAACGTTTGGGGGTGGCAAGAATGAGAAATTGAATTTTGAGTCACAACTGTTACCTCAAAATGTTTTTAATATTGAGTTAAATGCAATCCCCAACCCATCTTGGCTTCATTGTTGCTAGGTGTTGCCCTGTGACGAGGGGCGTGGCCGAGCTGTATCGGCAGAGCGGGCAGAGCTGGAGGAAAGGGAGGGGTGGACGAATGGGAAGCAAGGTACGGATGAAGCAGAACATGTGAAAGGAGCATGAAGGACAGAAGATGCGAAGGGAGGAGCGGGCGTGGAGCGAAGAAGCAGGCAAGGAATGGGTGTGGTGGAAAAACAGACAAGCAGGGAGAATGTGAAGAGCGGGAGGAACAGTGAGAGTGAAAGAGCTGGATGGTGGGGCGGGAGGTTTTGGCAGGACGACCACAACATGCCAGATAGGGCGTGCAGGAGACACCGAATAAGCGTGATGAACGGGAGGAATAGAGCAAAATAGGCTGAAAGAACACGGCGCAAAGTGTTTGCAAAAGAGGAGGACGGGGTACGGTTGCAGTACTTTATATGCATTCTCAATTACATTTCTTATCATATTCAAAATTTTCTAAAAAAGGCTCAAAATTATTTGATAATTTTTTTCATTCTAATACAAGATCCTTGAAACTAGTGGTTCTAAAACAGCACTACTTTCTCCCCCATTCTTTCACGCAAAATTATTCTCTATTGCGTAAGCAGTAGCGCGAAACCGAAAATGGCCTAAGTCAAATTTTTGATAAACTTCGAAATTTTCGAAATTTGTAAAACTTCAAAATTTTCTCGACGAATTTCTATTACTACAACTTTGAAAATAGATATTTATTTCTTAATGAAAGATCTTCTGAAAATTAGATTTTTAAATAAGGTTTTTAATATTTTTCAAAAATGTGAGTTTTCACGTATTTTTGCCTGAAATATACACAATTTAAAAATATTTCCCAAAAAGGCACGAAGTTTTCTTTAAATTGTTGTCTCGAATGTTGACAAAAATGGCGCAGGAAATTTTTTGGCGATCTCTATAATTTTGAAAATTGCAAAATATTAATATCGCAGAAGTATAGTATTTATGAGAGAGGTTTTCTTTAACGAAATCTGCTATAAAATAGTTTTTAAAATAGGAAGTGTACATTTTTTGAAAATGCAAGAAGCATTTCTGAATTTTTGCTTGAAAGAAAGGAAATTTTTATATGTTCTTCTGAAAACGCGGTTTCAATTTGTTTCTTTTCATTTTCTCATTTGTTTGAGGAAAGAACGTGTAAAAAATTAGGCAGCTCTCTGCTTCGTTGAATCCTCTGAGAGGGTTTTCAGAGAGTTCAGATGAACAGACTTTTCCGAGAGTACTGTTTCTTTATTCCATCATTGGAATGAAGATATATTTGTGCTATCATTTTCATCTATTTATTATTCAGAAAAAGTATTAGTGGAAAACATGAATCGCGTTAGGATACTTTGGACATTGGGTTAGTTCTAAACTATCGAGTTAGAGGTTTCTTAAATACAAATTTATTAATTTTAAATAATTTTTCTCCTTCTTCTCTCACACTTCTTGGGATTAGGTTTTGCCGAGGAAAATGCCATTTCATGACAGAAAACTCCATTCCTAAGGGCATTATTTTATTACATGGGGATACGATATGGTAGTAAATTTGGTTTCTGAGAAAACTGATGCATACCTATAATGATTGATTGATTGCTAGTGATTCGTCAACGGCCGAGGCCATTTGTCTCGCAAGTATGGTGCATGCTTTCCTCGGGTGGTGGGGTGGTGATGTTGGCGACGATCTTCCCGCCGGACGGCGAGATCGGGCGCCGACCTGCTGTCGGCTAGCGGGATTTTCCCGAGCAGGTAATATCCACGAGCGGGGCACCGCCCCAGCCGGGACAAGCTCTAAGCTCCCGACCAGTCTCCCGGCATGTGCGATAGTGCATGTTAGTGTAAGTGTATATAAGTAAGGGGTGGGGTATAATAAGGAAGAGGAAGGAAAGATCACGCGGTCCGTGGCCCTTTTGTAGGTCTACTTTTCCAGCATTCGTCTGGTGCTAATCGGAGAAACCAATGTTGTTCTTCACTTTATTTTTAAATGTGACTTGGATATTGATTTCAATTCCGTCTACGACTTAATGTATTACGTGTTTAAGAGATATGAAATTATTGGAAAAAAGCCATTTTGTAGGTGGATTGTGGTAAAAAGATCTGATGAACATGGATGTTTTCCATGACCATCAAACCAACATTCCATTAAACCATGGATGTTTTCCATGGTTTAATTGAAGTTAATTAAGCATGATTGTTACGTATTTGAGAATTGCACAAGCGAAAGTGAAACATATTATGAATTATGTACGTATTATGCTGAAACTGTGACAGATGTTTGAACTTTCTAGGGAAGTGTTTTATTATAGAGGAGAGTGAGAGCATATCTTTGGGTGGTGCAGGAATGAATATTTAAATTGATGAGAGTACGTTCGGTGGTAAGAATTATAATAGGAGTACTAATGCTGTATAGATATTTGGAGGAATTGACGTGTGTCAACGGTGTTTTCAAGGTTGTCAAAAAAGAGGTTATTTTAGATAATAGAAGCACTTTTGTGAATCCGGGATACACTGTGATCTCGGATTTTTGGAGATATTATAATTTTCTAAGTGCTTAATGGCACCTTTCCGTCAGCCATTATCAAGAACCCTAAAACACATACTCAAATTAAATTAAAAACAATGCAATTATATTTAAACGTTCAATTATCTCGGCGTGGCCTTAAAAGATCAATTTCAAACGTTTCTTTACAAATACACGAGAAGAAAAATCATGAAAAAGAGGAAGTTTTACAGTGTGACAACTGATTGAAAGTATTGGTACTACATAAAATTCTACAAAAAGAATAAAATTGAGTATGTGACAAAAAGAATAAACTTGAGTGTGTTGGGGATGGGAATCCTAATAAGAAAAAACAATTGTGAGTGAAGGCCGAGAATTTCTAGATGGGTGCAAGGCGGGGGAGGGGACAGGGCAGAGCGGAGGGGAACTGAATGGAATAGATCGAAGTTGGCTCCACCGCACGTCGGGAATACGTATTTCTAATTCCTCTTCCTGCCGAATTAATTATGGTGATAATACCCGGGTAACGCGGGGTTCTTAAACTAGTTAAGTATAATTATGGAAACATGTGTGCTTTAGAACATAGGTTTTCGGCTCTTGTTACTGGGGGGTGTAATTCACTTCCCCATATCCACAATCTACGTTAATTTGGTTCCTGAGAAAACAGAAAGTAATCAAGTAATCATCAACATATTTTATAATTCAGTAATATCCTGTTAGAGATAAATTTATTTCCACACTTAATTTTTTCTAAAATTAATGTAATCTTCAAAATCATAAATAGCGTGTGTCGAACCCATCCTCTCAATTTGAACATTGACATCGTAATGTACCGTCGCTGCTGTACTGTGTGTTTACGAACGGTTTCATCTATATATTCATTTGAGTGTTATCTTACTCTATGTTTATTTTGAAAATGTTGTGGCACATGAAACATTTTCAATTTCCTTTCATATATGGTTATCGAAATAGATACGATAATTAGATACCACCCCTTGAAAGAGCTGTATGCGAAATATGTCATTGATGATGAGCAATAGGCGTGTATGTCAATGTGGAATCAATTATTATGATGATAAACGTCATGTAAATTACAATGAATTGATCAACTTCGATTCCGTGTAATGGAAGCAAAATGCGAAGGCTAATGCGGACGTGGCAGAGTTGAGTGCAAATGCGAAAGCAATTAAAGTGACATTTGAGCGCGGCCCCTGCAGTCAAGCAGTTGGGGCGTCGCCGCAAATGACGGATGCCTGGCGTCTGCTGGGGCGCGCGGGGCCGGCGCGGCGCGGCCCGGGGTGCAACTGCAGCGCGCCGGAAGGAACACGAAATTAATTAAAGCTCCCTCGGGACGACGACGCTGGCGAAGCGCGGGCGCACAGCGCGGCCTGGCGGGGATGAGTGCGTGGCGGGGCGGGGAGGAAGCGTGGCAGGGCAGGGGATGTGGTGGGGCTGGATACAGACGGAGCGTTTGCGGGCTAGGCGGGGATCGTGGCGTGGCGGGGGTTCGTGGCGAGGTGGGGATTGTGACGTGACGGGGGATCTTGGCGTGTCAGGGGGTGTGGCGCGGTGTTGGGTTTGGCGCGATGGTGGGCGTGGCGTGACATGTGGCGAGGCGAAGCTCGTGACGTGGCGGAGGCCGTGGCGGGGGTCGTGGCGGGAGTCGTGAGGGGGATCATGGTGGGGGTCGTAGCGGGGGTCGTGGAGGGGTCGTGGTGGGCTTCGTGGCGGGGCTTCGTGGCGGGGTAGGGATCGTGGCGGGATTTTAAAACGTGGCGGGGTGCGTGGGGGAGAAGTATCGCGGTGGACAGAGGGATCCGGAGTGTTGCGAACCACAGCGGGGATTATGGGAGGGATAGGTAGAAATGGTTTGAGGCGGAAGGGGGTAACATCTCTAGATGCATGTTTCGTGTCTGATCATGTAACACTTGCGTGCTTGCCACAGCCAAAATTTTAATCATATATGGGGACTGCTTGCTTCCTCCTTCTCTTTCAGAAAAACTCATCTCAGTATGTTACTCCTTGCCTCTCTTCAATATCGCTGATGATTTCAAGAACCTTTGCTTGGTGCCATCCCATCCCCTTCTGGTCATTCTTTCTGCATCATAAACGTCCCGTTTTCCTTTTCTATTTCTATCTTTATCGTTTTTATTACTTTCCCGTATACGTACGTATACACTGAGTGATATACGTAGTATAGGGAAAGTTGTGTAATGCTGCGCGAAAAAATGGCCAATTTTCGGCGGAAAAAATTCATTTCCGGGCCCTGAAAACGAAGAAGTGGATAAAACCAGTTGCTAAATTAAGAAAAACATCTCCTAACACGTGGTGTAGCCAGAAACCCTGTTTTCTAGGTCCTTGATACCGTCTGTCTGTCCGTCTGTGAACACTGCTATTGCTGAATCCTTTCGTTTTTTTCAAAAATTGCAAAAATGTAATTTTTTTGACTAGTCTTTCACGTCGTTAATATTTACACTAGCGGCGAATTGTTCACATTATTATATTTACGAGTACATGTGCTTTAAATAATATCAAGTAAAGTTTCTCGAAAACACAACCGTTTTCTGTGAAAAGTAGCTCAAATTTCGGCATTTTCAGAAACACTTAAACGCCATTTTCTCATAAATGGCTAAAACAAATTTCTTCAAACTTTTCGATCTGATAGTGCTAATTGCACTCTTTAATATGACGTAAAGTTTATTTTGAGGTATTCTTTTACTTTGTCAAAAATTGCAAAAATGTATTTTTTTATTTGTTTCTAAAGTCGTTAAAATTTACATTAGCAGCAAATTGTTTACATTATTATATTTATAAGTACATGTGCTTTAAATAATATCAAGTAAAGTTGATCGAAAACACAACCGTTTTCTGTGAAAACTAGCCTGAATTTCCGCATTTTCAGAAACGCTCAAACGCCATTTTCTCATAAATGGCGAAAAAAAAATTCCTCAAACTTTTCGATCCGATAGTGCTAATGGCACTCTTTATATGACGTAAAGTCTATTTTTGAGGATTTTTTTTTTCAAAAATTACATATACGTAATTTTTTTAAAGGATCTCTCACATCTTCAATATTCACATTACCAGCAATTTGTAAACATTATTATATTTGTGAGTGTAAGTGCTTCAAATTACTTCAAATAAAGTATTTTAAAAACTCAAAAATTTTCTGCGAAAATGAGGTTCAAATTTCGCATTTTTAGTAGCGCTAAAACGCAATTTTCTTTAAAATGGCGCATATTTTTTGAAAGAAAATTTGCGATTTAGGGCTAAGTTTTTGTGTTCTTTAATATTCTAAAATTATTATTTTCGTTCTACCAATAGGAAACCGAAAAATTAAGAAAATGACAAAACAATGTACTTTTGGCCGTGATAGATGGTAGCTGGCAAGAAAGAGTACGTGGCAATTTCGAATAGCTAGCAAAGACCTAAGGCAATGGAAAACTAATACGGGAAAGTCTGTGCCATTCTGTAGCACCACTAGTTTTACTTGTTATAAACTGTGTTCACTGACGTCATTTTATTTGTTGTAAGTTCAGTTAATTATCTTTTAGTTTTCGTCCTATTTGATACGAGTGTATACTCGAGTAGCTCATTCTCTTCATTTTTTTTCGTTGATTTATTCTCGGTTACTTCTCGGAGAGCGCGTTTCGATGTGTAACATGAAGCTTTGGAGGACCCGAAAGGCCTAGGAAAAACACGAATGACCAGTGGCAGTAGAGGAAAACGAAAGGGATCCGTGATGGGAATAAATAAATGTTCAGGGAAGCAGTTGATGAGACGACCTAAGGGCCACCGCTGTAGAATGTGCTGACGGGAGAAATTCTTCATCGACGAAAAAAGAGGGACAACGGTCGAGAGCGCCGGGGGAAGGGGCAGTAGGTCGGTGAGCGAAGCCCGTGCAGCCCTTGGAGAAGGGAAGGGAGGGCGAGTCCCGGAGAGATTTGAGATAGCTGTTCAGGCGATCGGTTGGGGATGCTGGAGCGATGGGGGCAGGAAAAATGAGGCGAGGAAGGTTGATGGCGGTGAAGATGGAGACAGAGGATCGGATCGGCAGAGAGGTCAGAACGCAAAAAGCGATGACTTCGCTCGATGAGTTGCAATGGTTAAAATTGAAGTAAATTAATTACAATCTCGAGTATGTATAAAATTGTGCATCACAGATTTTCACGTACCACGGATCTTTATAACCTATTAAATATTATACTAATTGCCAAGGAAGACAAGGTATAATCGTTTCAATATGAGCATACATTATAAAGAAATGAAAACAAACTAACACGTACGAAAATATAAAATAAAACTAAATAGAAATAAGTATTGCAAGTTTGTTCAGACATATATTAATTTTAACTATTTGTACCCTTACGAAAACCATGCATTTTATCAATAGTTGGTTATTACCTATTGAAAAGATGTAATTTTGTAGAAAACTGCTTAGGAAACATACGGTTCAACTTGGCCTCACGTGTCACCCAATTATTCCTGCCCACCTAGGCTCCAAACGTCGTGTGATCTCAAAACCTAATTTTATGAGCCAAGGACGCATCGTTTCTTAGCTTTGCGCGTGTATAATGTGTTACAATGTTTTTATGTCATAACCTGCAAACTTAAATTTTTTCTCGTTTTAATCTGTTGACTGTAGAACTTATTCATTAGGCATGAGCACATTTATAGGGTCTTGTATCGATGATTTCTTATAAATGGCAAATTGTGGGGGGTTTGTCCAAACAATAAATGGACACTGGCGATCTTATCGTCAGTGACAAATCAATTGAAAAGAGGTTTTAATAGTTTTGACAGCAGTAGTGACAGCTGTCAGTAATGAGTGTTACATAGTTTTATCGGATTTGATTATCAAAAACTTCTTTATAGTTATAACTTTTATAATGAAGAGATGAAAAAATATTGGTACTATCATTTTGAACAATTTTAACCCACTTTACACTTTCTAAATATCAAATAACGGCTTTATCTTGCTGAAAATTTTGAAAGTTAAAGAATTAAAATTCAATTTAGTCTGCAAGTTGTGTGAAAGTGAAATGCAAAGGCAAAATTAGGAAAGAGAAAAATTGCAATATCAGACTAATGCCACAGAAAATCTCAATTTCAGGATTGTATTGAATTGCCAAACTCAGTAGTTTACTTAGTGAGAATTTAGCCATTTTCAGCTTACCGATATATTGGTATCTCACGGAAAATGACAAATAATTCTAACCTGTTAAGACTTGAAATATGACCATTCCGTGTGTCCATTTATCTTAATCCCTTGGGACAAAGTCCTCCAAAAGCGGTTGCATCTAGCGACACGAGACCAACGACTTGGAGCGCGTTCTAAAAAGACAAGAGAAAGATAAAACAGCCCTTCGAGGCAACTTGAAATTCTCTTCATGCAGCATGAAGAAGTGATAGCAGGCGCAACAGAATCCGAATTGACAGAAAATAGGGGTATCATTAGACAGATGACTCCCAACTGACCAATGATTTAAACGAAACACGGACTTAAAACGCTACTTATTCAAAAGTGGTTAGGAAAAGCCATAAGTCGGCGATAGAACAAATAGGAAGATAGATACAAGGTTTGGAAGGAGAAGCTGCTAACTGCATTGTCGCACGTGCGGATTATCACTAATGAAAAAGAATTCTAGCAGCTGGCTACTTTGAGCTGTAGTTTTCCATGTGATACCGAGCAATCCCAGGCAAACGCCAGAACAGTACCCTAACAAACGGACCACGAATTATGCGCGATCTCTCAAGTCCTTATCCTTGTCACTCCTCTTCCCTTACACACTTACATGCACTACACTACCACACATGTCGGAAGGCCAGTCGGAACTCAGAGCTTATCTCAGCTGGAGCGGTGCCCGCTGTGGGGAGATTCCTGGAGGAGAAAACCAATCGAACCGACGTGAAGGTCAGTGACGAATCTCACCTTCTAGTGGACGAGAAACACTGCCACACTTGATATAGCACATTCTACACGTACGAGACTAATTTCCACATCACTTAACGCGCCCAGAAACAAAATAATCAATCAATCAATCGGAATGTCACAAGGGAAACGTTTAATAAGTTTCGGAAGTGGAACTTGTACGAGCAATAAGAGGGGCGATGGCGAAAACGTCTCCGATGAACAGCAACCTGATTTCGTGCCCAAAATGATTTTGTTTGCATAGCGCTCCATTGTTGTCGCATTCGTGCGCGCGTAGGAGCCGTTGGAGACCTCTGGCAGCACGTTTTTGCAATTTTTAGTACTAACCAATTGCCGTGTTGCTAAATATTGGCTACTAGAGCGATTCAAAGCGCCAAATGGTGGTTATACGAGCATGTTTTCTATAAGAAACAAAACCGTTTGCAACTGAGCTACTGTATGTCCCGTCAACTTCGACTTCGATGCGGACCAACCACAGTTTGCTTTACATCGACCTCCCCTCCGACTTAACCACAGGCATATTGCAGCCAAGCACGCTTTTAGATGAAGATTCGAACCGACGCAAGACATATATGTACAGCCTGGCCAGGAGAGTACAATGGCTTAGCGATCACGGCTAAATCGACATCTTGAGTTCAGAAATGAAAAAACTTGCTTGTATGTTTTTTTAAGATATTTAGGTCTATTTAAAACAAGGAACAAGTTTAAACTTGTCCATTTCAGCAGTTAAACACGCGCAAATTAAAACCGTGATTCGAGAACCATTTGTATCTCACTATGTACTGATGGATTTGAGAACATAGTTCAGAAAGTGAAAACTTCCCGTGTGACAACACGGAATCGCTACCCGAGCGCGAATGGTACGTATGCAAGTGCGTATTCCGAAGACAGACTGGGAGCGCGTAAGATCACGTATGCGTATTGCGCATTCCAGGCGGGGTTTAGGGTTATCGAGGAGGAACGGTAGCCGTTTGACAAAGGGTTCTCCAAAGCGAACAGCTGGAAAATGGCCTAGGTCACCGACCGGCTTGCTTCCGAAGAGGGGAAAGCAATTAGCTTTGACGTACGTCGTGGCAGACCTGCAGCCGCCGAACAATGCTATGGGACTAGAGCTAGTATGCAAAGTTCGCGCGCTAAAAAAAAGCAGACTGCGTTTTGTGGAAATTGAAGGTGTTAATTTAAATGCCAGAATTCATTTACATGAATGTGCCGCATACTTTCCACCTCAGAGTGACGAAGTATCTCATGAGAAATCCAAGTTTATTTTAATCGTATGGCATTACAAATGGCAGGTGAGCAATTCCCGGCAACACTGTGGATAACCATCAAAGCGAAGGAAAGCATGTTGTAGGCGTGTATGTCGAATGTAGGCGTGAATGTAAGCGTGTATATTGAAAAGTACATCTATTTTAAATGAAGGTGTTTTTCTATCAATATGCTGTCTCTAGTGCATTTATCACTTCTAACGTTTCAAAGTAATTCCAAGTAATTGTTTATGTCAAAGTTCAAAGTTTGTGTCAAAGTTTTCAAAGTAATTGTTACTATGCCAACTAACCAATTTCATCTCTAATCGAATAATTGGACGTCAATGCTTCAATATTATACATATGCAAATATCAATCTGACAGTACGACACCGTTAAATAATACAAGTGAAGTGTGATTTAATATTACAATGAAGTATCTTACAAAACTTGATAGATCAGTAATTAAAAGTATATATTTTGCATAATTCACTTTTGGTTGAGTATAATCAGTCCAATATAACATTATAATATACCAAATATTAATTTTGTTGAATTAATAAATGGATTCCAATTATTCAAGTGTAGTAACCAAATAAACAGTTTATTTATTATGTCAGATAGTCTGCAATTAAGAATATTAACTATACATTTATAAATTATTTTGATATTGAACTGCGTAATGATGAACTTATAATGATTTGTGCAGTCAACCAACCTATTAATTACTCGAGAACAGCATTAAGCGACGAAGTTGGAAGAATATATGTTTTGAGATATAATCTATTGTGGCATTTCCCCTCTTCTACCATTTTATTTACATTTGTATTTACTACCTCTGCTCCTCTTTGGATAATCTGTCTTTACCTATAAGGGTTTTTCTACCTATCACACCCTTCTACTTCCTCACGCCTGAGTGGTGACGACGGGGAGCAGGATGGCCGCAGACAAAAGCCGAGCGAAATACCTCAGACAACTTTTTTTTTTCTTGAGTCGTGAAAATCACGCGCCATACGGTAAACGAGGGCGCCTCAAGGAAAGATGACTATGCCACTAATTCACTTCGAAAATAAAATCAAAGAACAAACATTTTAACATTTATTTTCTTTTATTCATGGAAATTTCGAAGACAAGTCCTTTCTTTGACATTTTACATAGATGCCTTGGTTTCGGTGCAGCGATAACCAAGCTTGTGAATAAGTATTCTTTCCTAACTTGACTCGACATAAAACAGTAAAAATGATACGATATCTTATATCTTATATAAAATGATTCGTATCTTATAACCACTTACAAAATAAATTTACATTGTTTTCGTTTAGGGCTCTCTCTTTACAATATACGGAAAGGGGAACCTAACCGATACTTTTCGGAATACTATACGGAACCTAACCAATACTTTTCGAGAATTGTTGTCGATCTCACTAAGGGTTTTCAGCCACAAAATTCAACATCTGACGTTTCCCTAAAAATCTTACACACAATGTTCGTTTCCGAAACCTCTTCCTATGAAATTCTCAAAATAATCAGTAAATTAAAAAATAAATATTCGGCCGGTTTAGATGAATTTCCGGATTGTTTGTTAAAGACGTGCGCGCCAGCCATTATACACCCGTTAACTCACATATTTAATGCATCCTTATGCACCGGAATTTTTCCTGATACTTTTAAAACAGCTAAGATTAAGACGCTCTTCAAAAAAGGCAACAAAAATGAAATTCAAAATTATCAGCCAATTTCTCTTTTGTCAGTTTTTTCAAAAATATTAGAGAGACTTTTTTATGTGCGAATGGAAACCTTTCTCAATAAACACGACGCGTTTTCAAATTGTCAACATGGATTCCGGAAATAAAAATCTACGGAAACAGCAATTTTTTCTTTTCTTAAAGATGTTGCCTCATCATTGGATCAAAACGAAGCAACTATTGGAATATTTTTAGATCTTTCAAAAGCTTTTGACGTCATTGATCATAACATTTTACTTTCAAAATTACCTTTATATGGAATCCGTGCTATTGCTCTAGATTGGCTATGTTCGTACCTTAAACAACGATCTCAGAGAGGAGAAATACCTTACTAGAATGATGGAACTTTATGTACACACCTTCCCGGTTCTTTGCCAATTGCACGTGGAGTCCCGCAAGGATCTATTTTAGGCCCTATTCTCTTCCTATTATACGTAAATGACATGCCTTTAGCGATTCGAAACGGAAGAACAGTTCTCTTTGCGGATGATACAAATATTCTTTGCAACAAAGAAACCGTAAATAGTACAATATCAGACGTTTCAAATTGGTTCCGTAATAACAAATTAATAGTAAATGAAAAGAAAACTGTTTCAATGCAGTTTTCCATTTCAAATAAAAAATTCTGTACTCCATTGAAAATGAACGGTGTGCCATTGACTGATGTTAATGTAACAAAATTTTTAGGTCTATCAATTCAGTCAAACCTCAAATGGAATGCCCACTTAAATGAATTGAACACAAAATTAAGTTCATTATGCTACGCGTTCAGAATTCTTTCAAATTCCGTCAGCCTTCATACAGCTCGTTGTGTATATTTTGCCAATGTTCACTCCCGCCTGAGATATGGAATAATATTCTGGGGAAACACATCTTATAGCTCCCAGACTTTCAGATTACAAAAAAGAATTGTACGAATAATAAGCAAATCCAACCCACGTGATTCTTGTAAGTCTCTGTTTATTAATCTAGGAATTTTACCATTACCTTGTCTTCTGATTTACGAATCAAAAATGATCAAAAATGACTTACACTTGGGCGGGAATATATTTTCAGCAAACGCCGATGTCTATAAGTATAACACACGACGTAGTAATCATATTCACCAGGTGGTAGTATCAACAGCTCACTACAAAAAATTCACATACAATTCATGTACATTACTCTACAACACTTTGCCAGAAGACATTAAACGATTAAATTCGATAGAAAAGTTCAAGTCCCAAGTAAAATCTTTTCTGCTGCATAACTGTTTTTATACAATTCGAGACTATACCGAGCATCAAAAAGGAAAGTAGCATTAATTTTAACAATGATAGTTAATGTAATTATTTATCATTTGGACTGTATAATTCTAAAGAACCTGTAACAAGTATTGTACCACAGTTTCTGGGTTGATGGCCCCCATCTCGATCAGGTTTTTCGTCTAGTTTCCCTGATCCTTGAGCAAATGGTCCCTTGTTTTGCTTCTGGACATAAATGTAACTTCATTATTTGTGCACGTCTTCTGAATTTCAGTGGGAAATATAGTTATTCAAATTATCGTTTTCCATATTATGGCGGCAAAAGTATTATTCTTTCATGAAGAACATGAGGGTTCAGGGCAGGAATTTATAGCTAATTTACCTTTGAAAATATATTCTATTATATAGGAGCGAATATTTTTGTCAACAAAACTCGAAAAAAACCCTCTCTTTTCTGTATTGAAAATTTGACTAGAATATGGTTTAGGAAAGAGATCACAGAATTATGAAAACATGCACAAAATTCACTTCTCCCCATAGCTCGTCACACACAGTTTTTAACTGTTTTTGACGTAAATAAATAAATATATAAATAAATAAATATTTGTGACAACGAACTGTGATTCATCATTTAACCGGATTTTTTTATGAATCCCAACTCCCCCTTACATAAGGTCGCGTTTCCAACCCCCCTGCTCTTTCTCGACAATCTGATGCAACTGATGAACGCTCGCTAAGCGCATCGAATTCACATTCCCCCTCCAGGAGACTGAGACGCGTCCAATGACAGATCATATGTCTTGATTGGTGCATGGGAAGTGGTCTGACAGTGAGTGACGGATGTGCACACACACACACACACACACACACACACACACACACAGACTCACGCATATTTGCAGTAACTCAGATAGTGTATAGGGATTTTACACGTAACATATTAAAGTATTTCTTTTTATAATTTCACATTAATTCTTCATTTTGACTACGAAAACCCATATCTATTTCTTTTATTTTATCAATACAACGCCTTTAGGTTACTTCTTATTACAAAAATGGAATGTTATTTATTTAACGTATTTTTATACTTAATCATATTAATATTTATTTTTGAAATACGTAAATACGCCGATTTATTTTTTCATAACGGTAGATTTTTGAGATGGTAGGCAAATTTTAAGCAGATTCACACTTGGAAAAAACAATTCCCCTGCATTTTTCATTTACGATTCATAATTTACCCACAGGCACCTTCTCTCGTGCTCTCCGCTCGTTCCTTCCAAAGTTCTCACGCGTGAGCCCTCCATTTACTCAAGTTGCTTCTCATTTTCTCCACGTATTCCCTCTAATATTCTCCATACGTTCTCTCCTTTTGTTCACCCTATATTCCCTTAAATTGTCGATAAAATTTCCAACCAATAACACAGTTACTTTTTATGTAAACAAAGGCAGCGGAAAAAACTACACTGTGGTCCGCGGATGACCTGCTATGGGCGGTCACTCTATTTCGAAATGTTCCAAGTTGGAACTCATGCATTCATGCGTGATTTTCATAAATCTGCTTTTTACTACGAACATTTTTCCCTTGATAGAACGCTAGTCCAAGCTCTCATAAATATTTCACCACACTGTAGAGAAATTATAGAGTGGTTGATCAAACTGATCTAAGTGCCAAATATCAGAATTGAGGGAAACTGTCTGACATTCATAGAAGGTAAATACAATCGAGCAGTGTTTGGTCACTGATTGTAAAAAAAATGGAAAGATTTTGAGTTTCAGAGTCAAAAGCTCTGCATTGGCCTTGGAAATTGCCTTACTTTGAGATGGAAAAAGCAAATCTGAGCTTTGGCACTTAGATCAACATGCTCGACCACTCTACAGTTAAGGAAACATCTTAATATACTTTTAAATGGTGCTCTAAACCCTATGATGCATGGACCGGGAAACTATATGAAAGCACTTGCACAAAATTTTTCCTTTTTTTTTTTAATAACTTCATTTCTTAATCATTTCAAAAAAATAACTTTTAATATTAAAAAATATTAGTTATGTAAATAACTATTAATAGGGTTTTAAAAGCCCTGCGTGTGCATTGACACAATATAATCAGATTTAACGTACCTTCATAACTTATGAGAATGTTTCCTTTGTCACTGACTAAAATGAAAGTACAAAGATAGAAGAAAGGTTACACGGACGGCAAGCTCTCAGAAATGAAGCTGTGCAGATTAAAAAACGAAATACATTTTCTCGCCTCGCAGGCCCTGCATATGCATCCTAGGGTTAATAAGGTCCTTGACTGTATCCCTTGCTGATTTAATCACCGTTCATATTGCGACCACTGATCAGAGGCGTAGCAGTGGGCATCGCGTTGATCACCGCAGGTCGCACGGTCAGCGCCTATTACCAATGGCACCAGGCGCCACATGTTGTGGCTCACCTTCCCTTGGGTCAATCACTCGATTGCATGACATTTACAGCAGGCTGCCAATATTGCTCAGACGGCACCAAACCCCAAATGCAGGGCCTCGGGTTTTATTTAATAACAGATTGTGATAGAGTTTCTTAGAACTCTACTTTATTCTGTTTACTTTTTAACAAGGGGTGAAAATAAAGCCCAAATGATGATTATTTGAATATAAGGAATTTAATGGCTTGCTTTGACAGAACTATAGTCCCTGTCGAACTTTTGCACCCTTTATAGGCAATACATACCATTTGAAGAGCAGACATCCAAAGAATTTCAACCACCCTAGGTGGTTCAGGACATGAATTGATGTCACTGCAGTGCCTCTGACTGGGAGGTCCTAGGGTTCGAGTCCCGAAGGTGGAAGGATTTTCGACATTAGCTAGATGGAACGGTCGAATTCAGCCGTTGTCTCGAGGACCATTCTGGCGGTCAGCTCTCTGATTGTAGTTTTCCGTGGTTTCTCCGATCAACACCAGGCGGATGCCGGAGCAGTACCCTAACAGATGGGCCATGGCCGCGCGCGAAATTTCCTTCCCCTTCCTTGTCCCGTCATCGCATTCTTTCCTTACACACTCTTACACTTACAAGCACTTAACTACCACACGTGTCTGAGACCAACAGAGAGCTTAGAGGCTGGGTAGTGTCCCTCTGATGGGAAATACCTGGCTGGGAAAACCACCGACGTGTTGGCCGGTTCAACGAGGGAAGATAACAGCCTTCTCTCACAATAAACATGCACGACACTTAAGGGAATAATGACCTTAGCTGTTAACGCTCCCGGATACACCAATCAATGAATGAAATAATTTCAGCGTTCATTTTTCTCAACGACGTACAACGCCGTCCTACCGCAAGGGGGTGGAAGGCACCTTCTGGAGCGTCGCCCTGTCTCCGCCGTTTGCACTTCCCGCAACAACGACGCGGATGCAAGAGTTTTGCGGTTTCTCGTCTTTCCTCATTTGGGAACTCGGCCTTTGTGCCCCAATAGTTCAGGCGATATAAGTCTTTTATTATCTTTGTTTTTGGTTTTGTAAGATTGGCGCTATTTCATCACACACTGCTCAATCATTTATCAAACAAAACTGCTTTTTCTAAATTTCAATTTTATTATACTAGGTCTTTATTTTAGCTTGCAAGCCATATCTGGGAGCTCTTGTTCTTGTTGTAGCAATTTGGCAACCATGGGAAATACCTTTTCATTTCTTTCATTTCCTTGCCTTAAAGCGACCCTCCGGAAGTCGAGTATTCTCAGGTCTGAAAGTGAGGGGGAAGAGACTATTTTACTTCGAAGAAGGAGAAAGATCAAATTCTGCCCTTGGGCTGTCATTCTTGCTTGTTTCATTCATTCTTTTATTAACCATACCCGAAAGACAATATATTTACTCTATATGAGAACACATATTTAGGAATGAAGAATCGGCAAAATTGTCATTTTGAATAGCAATTGTATTATTATTATTATTATTATTATTATTATTATTATTATTATTATTATCATCATTTTGCGTATCAGACATTTCTGACCACGCTACACATTCTCTTCCGAGGCCCAGTTGTATTCTATCCTGGAGAGAGTTTAACATGTGTAATTATGGGGATCAGCTTTTCGGATGTATCCCTCGGTAAGCCAAGGTTGTTAAGCCTTGAATTACGAATTATGAGATGATAGAATGATGACAAAGGGTGAACGGACAATTACAGATACAACCATTCTTAACCTGCAACGTCCTCGGCGGAGACGACGGCTGCCGCAATCTCCTTTCCAAGAGGCCGGCTTCTTCCTCTTCTTTATCTTCTTCCGCATATTATTGTTATTATTACTTTTATACTTTTTACTATTATTGCTATTATTGTTGTTTTTGTTTTTATTATTACATAATTATTTATAATAATTATTTATATATTATTATTTCATGATTTTTTTTAGTTTGAAGGCTTGGCAACTAAGGCCTTTAGCATTTTTACTGTATATTATAAAATGTCACATACACAAGTACAATTTACAATTACAATTCAAATTTTATGGAACATATTTGCTTCTTTCAGGAATTTTAACGTCCTGCTAGTCGCCGTTGTGTCCGTTCCTAGGTCCTCCCTCAGATCCTCCTTCATTCCACATCTGTCTCTGATTGTTGCGAGATTCACACAGTCCGTTAGTGTTATTTTATGATTATTATAAATGATGAAAGAGCTTGGTGATTGTTTCACGAGATATCTTGCTCATTTCTCTCTGAGCCGGATGTTATTTAATAATTATTGTTCCCCATTCTACTAAACTGGTGTTGTGCAAAAACTCCTTATGCTAACAAAAACTTAAGACAAGACAGTGATAATTGGTAATATTGAGAATTAGCTCTGAGACAATGAAACAGACAATGAAAATTTGATTTGTAAAAACTTACCACTACTATTTACAAGTATTTACAAATTATAAAATTATATTCTACGTGTGTGACTGTGAGTGATGTGTGAAGGGCTCCACCTTACGACCAACTCATCGTCTCCAACCGCTTTACACGACCACACATACCGGGAGACCGGCCGGGAGGTTGGAGCTTGTCGTGGGTGGGGCGGGGTTCCGCTGATGGGAGATACCCGGTTGGGGAAATCCCAACCTACTAGGGTAGCCCACAGTAGGTCGGTGCCGAATCTCGCCATCCAGCGGGGTAAGACCACCGCCACTTTCCGAGCAAAAACATGCACCAAACTTATGGTGTGCATAACACTAGTAGTTGACACACTCGAAATCACTAATAATCGATCAATACAACCGCTGTTGTTACGACATACTTTGTGGTCGTCCCAGGGGACTGTTCAGCAACTTGTCCGTCTTCTTACTGTTGAGCCGTGTTACGACCAGGCACAAGGAGCCAGGAACGGTAGTTTTAACACTAGCCCAGGATAGTGTTAAATCATATACAAGTAAGAGTTGTACTCGGATGATCGTTTTGGCGAAGTTGTGAGTTGATTGGTAAAATCGAGGTACTGTAATCAAAGTTGTCAGGGTCTCCGGGAGGACCTGGACGCCATGCGTAGTTTCCTTTTTTTTGTCGAGAGCACCACCACTGGGGAAAGTAACAGAGCGAATGAATTGGGGTTTGATCTTTTTCGCAGCAGCATTGCCTGATTTCACTAAATACCATTTCTGTAATTTAGCTTTGAAGGGACCATGCCTATTCACGAGTTGAGCTAAAAAATGTGTGGTTCTGAAATGTTTGCACTCTCTTATGCCATTGGCATTAGACATAAATATTTGTATCTCTCGAATATATATATATATATATATATATATATATATATATATATATATATATATATGTAAACTTTCTTTAGTTAGAAAGTGAACGAGGCACACCGGAAATTTCCAAATAGGGGAAAGGCATGACTTGGCGGGGCAGATATACAATGGGAGAGAAGTAGGCCCCACTGCACGGCATGAATAAATAGAATTCCTCTTCCTGGCAAAAATTTACTGTAAATGCCTGGATATGTATATCCAGCCAAAGGACTGTCGAGTCAAAGGACGGGAGTTTTATATATGATACCAACACTTTCAATAAATTGCCAAATTGTAAAACTAACTCATTTTTATATTTTTTGCTTTTATAGTAATTATAAGGAAAGATTAAAAATGTATCTGCTGCCAACTCGTGACCTTGAAGGGACTTACAGTTTTAAGCAGAGTATACAAAACATCCGAGAGTTCTCGCATGGGTACGCTAGTAGACAGATCCGGACAAATAGATATAGATGTAACGTATTTGATGATTCGTTATCATAAAAGTAAATGAAAATGTCTATGCTGAAATGTAATTGCCGGTTCTATAATTATTTTGAAGATGACAGAAATATGTATGTTTAAAGATCTATGTGCTAGTAACATGTAGTATAAAGCTTATTTGTTTAGGTAAATCAATTCATCATATCATCGCAACATAATAGCAATACTGATCCACCAACCTGTACATTATACTATATACACAATAAATTGACAATGTACTGAACCACCTAACAAAATACTATTTGCTTCGTAATTTGATTTGAAGTGCTAGATACTACGGATTTTAAAATGTGAATTGTAGAAACCAAGGAGTCCCAGAATTTTGTTATTAGATTAGACTCTAATATTTTAGATAAATTAATTTTTGCCAGTTTATAGAAAAAATAGATGAAGTAATTTTACTGGGAGCAACTGACATGCGAAACAACAGCAAGATTAGTCTTAATATGTAAAGGATCATTGCTTAATTACATACCACTGTAATAGTCCACTGCTCATGTGGAAGAAAAATGTTCAACAGAGTTGACCAAAACATACAAATATTTTCCATTTTACCAATTTGAACATGAGATGTGTGTAAATAGTCAAATCGAGAGTCATAACGAAAAGCTGCCCTGCTTCCTAGAGAATTATTCACATTTGCTTTCTTCTTTACTGTCTTGTTTTCAATGGTGCGTGTTCTTCTGCAAGTCGCTCTTACCTCTGAGTAGCCGATTCCGAACTTTAATAGGCTGCCCATCTCTTAACACGTGAATTCTGTTTTGACAACTGTAACTTTCGTTTCGGCACTTTTTCAAACAATTCAATTTTCAGAAATTCTGTAAAAGAAGAGGTTGTTTAGAAAATATACGATACCTGTATACGACATCATTGTACATTACTGTATATTTTTGTACTTTTAACTCTCTAAATACTTTAAAACTCACATGTGTTCTTGCCACAATTTGTGTACCAAACGGACTAAGGACGATGTTTGTACATTGACGTTCTTTACTACTTTCAGTACGGATTTCGTTCAAATGTTCCACCAACGTTGAAAACAAACAAATCACCAACGATCACTCAAGGACTTTACATAGCGTTGTTCAAACCCCAATGAATTTCGTAATAATTCTGGACATTGATGAAAACAGTAGAAGATCTCAGATCTCATCCTCTGGTAGCACGCAGCTAATCTATTGACATTGATACTCTATTGAATCTGTGATGTAAAGCCAGGCGAAAAATGTCCGGAAAAGTAATTATGTTGTGAAAATAGAAGGTTTGCGATTGTAAATCATAGCCTATGTTACTCCAGGGTAGGAATCATAGCCTATGTTACAAGGAAGCTAGTACAACAGTTTCATCAGTATTGGTTCAGTAGATTAAGAGATTATCGCGCTGTAAGTCAGTGCAGTTCTGTCTTTATATATTAGTATAGATATAGATAGATATACGTGCATACCGAATACGTGCACCCCTCGCACTTGCACTTTATTGGGGGCGAACCCCGGGGTGAGTCCCTGGGCGGTAGCCTTTACCTGCACCCCCCTCAGGGGTACATGTTCCCCCTCGGGCCAATATCCGGATCCCGCCAGAACGCAGTTTGTCTTACTCGTTGTCTTAGGTATTCGTACCAATTACGGATAATATTTGAATAATACGCAGACGTCCAATTCAACACATGGCATTTATTCATCTGGTTAGGAACTCCAGAAAAAAGTGAAAGTCCTTGTACATAGTTACTCCCAATGATGGATACATTCGTTTCTACAACACAAAAACCATACCACAATGTATACAAGACATTCAATAAACTAATCTATAACAATTCCCCCCTTTCGTGTGACACGGGAGTACCCTGTGAACACGAAATTTCTAATCACGTTATTCCCATAGACATCATATGTTTAATTAACGTACTCTTATCCACATCCTTCGTCAACATATCAGCGTCTAAGTTTTGTGATTTGCAATAAACCAACTCTGTTTCTTGAGATTCTATATCCTCTCTTATAAAATTAATTTTTCGCATCATATGTTTATTTCTCGCTGTTATCTTAAATTCTTTGCTCCAATCAATAATTGACTTGCTGTCAGTGTATACTATAGTCGGCTTTTTGATAATCTTATCGAAACCAATTTCTCTAATTAGCTCCTTTAACCACTTTCCTTCACAAACAGACTCACATAATGCTATAAATTCTGCTTCCATCGATGAGAGCGCTACCAATTTTTCTTTCTTGCTTTTCCAACTTATCAGATTGTTTCCGATTTTAACATTATACCCTGCGAAAGACCTGCTGTCTTTGGTCACACACCAACTTGCGTCTGTGAATATTCTTAAATAACCATTGTCCTTATTAATCCTCAGTTTGACATTTTTCGTACCTTGTAGATATCTAAAAACGCGCTTAAGTGCTTGGAAGTGATTGATTCGTGGGTCGGTTGAAAATTGAGAAAGTTTACTATATGTGAATGCAAGATCCGGTCTGGTCGCAGTGACCAAGTACCCTACATTGCCTAACATTTCTTGATAAATTTTCGGGTTGGTCTTTTCTATATTTTCAAAATCATAGAGATTCACACTTGCAACTCCTGGAGTGCCCACAGGATGACAATCAATCATTTTGAATTTATTTAACACTTCCTTTACGAAATCTTCTTGATCGAGTGTAAAACCCTCCTCGTCTTTTATTATTCGAATCCCTAGAAATGTCACTTTATCCTGATCACTTATTTCTTTAATGGTGATATAATGTTTCAACTGATTAATTAATTCGTTGACCAGATTCACATTCTTGCCAATAATTAAACAGTCGTCGACGTAAAAGGTAATTATCAAGAAATCTTCATCTCTTCCCCTTTTAAAAACACATGGATCGCACTTACACGGCATCATACCGCAATCTTTCAATATATTACACAACTTAATATACCAGCATCTGCCTGCCTCCGGGAGCCCATACAAACTTTTCTTCAATTTTAGTACTTTATCTTTCGCATTCTGTAATACTTGTGGTAATTGCATATATACATCTCTTTCCAACGTTCCGTTGAGGTACGCCGTTTCGACATCTACGTATTTTATTACAAAGTTATTAGTAGCCGCAATAGATAAAAGTACTCTCAGCGTTTCATATTTCATGACTGGACTGTAAGCACTTTCATAGTCAACACCACATTCTTGATTTGATCCATCAACTACTAAACGCGCTTTGTATTTAATATTCTCTTGGTCGATTTTTTTCTTGAAAATCCATTTGCTTCTCAATATCTTCATGTTTCCTATCTGATCACGATCTACTAAATCCCACGTTTCGTAACGTTGTAAACATTCGAGTTCCTTTTCGATTGCTCTCTTCCAATTAGAATTGTCCATGCAATTCATAGCTTCATAGAACGTTTTAGGTAAATTTTCCTCCAATTCACCACCAGCAATTCTGGCATCTTCATTTATTTGATAACTTGTTATGCGATCATAATCGAATTCACGTAATTTATCTTTATTTATCCGTTGCATGTCTTTACTACCCATAACATGTTCCAAGAAGTGAACATCTCTCGTTTCAATAATACAACTTTGCTTTGGGTCGAAAATCCTATAGGCTCTTCTGTTTTTTGCGTATCCCACGAAGATACCGGGCTTACTTCTTGGACTCAGTTTATTTTTTCCAACATCAACGTTTCCGTAAAAAGCCTTTGCACCAAATATTCGCAAATGTTGTAGGTTTGGTTTTCGTTCTGACCAAATTTCCATTGGAACTTTCTCTTTGTCTTGTGAATTCGGCGTAATATTACGAACGTATACTGCTGTTTGTGCCGCTTCTCCCCAAAAATTAGCTGGTAGCCCCGAATCGATCAAAATCGTTCTGGTCATATCTAAAATAGTGCGATTTGCTCTTTCAGCAATCCCGTTGCTTTGAGGACTGTAGGGTGTTGTTCTTTCGTGCTTTATACCCTTTTTTGCGTAGAAATCAATTAATTCCGATCCTGTGAATTCGCCCCCGTTGTCAGATCTTATGTTTTTCACTTTGAGACCTGTTTCAGTTTCCCTTCTTGTCACAAATTCTTTAATTTTTGCAGTACAATCAGATTTATGCTTCAATAATTCAATAAAATATCGTCTGCTGTACTCATCCACAATAGTCAAAATATATCTGTTCCCTCCAATTGTCTTAACAGGCATTGGGCCAAGCAAGTCTACATGCAATCTCTCTAATATTTGTTTCGTGGTTTCCCCATGAATACTCTTATGTGAAGCGCGAGTAAATTTACCAAGTATACAAGCTTCACAATCATCTTTTTCGACATCAAAGTCACTCAAGCCCTTAACCATTTGTTTCTTCCATAATTCTTCCAGATAACTGCGATTCATATGGCAAAACCGCCTGTGCCACAGATTTACGACATTTTCACATTTGAAACATAATACATCAGCAGATTTCGAACCATTATCTCCTATGTTATTTTCATTAATGTTATTTCCAGTTTCTACAGTCATCTCAAATATAAAATTGTTCCCATCAAACGTTCCATTCGCTACGAGATCATTGTAAGTATCATATATTCTCACACCCTTATTGTCAAGTACGATTTTCTTGTTTCTTTTTACCATACTTGCCGCCGACAGTAGATTAGTATTCAAATGTGGAACATGCAAAACCCTTTCCATGACGATTTCAGATATATTCCCCAATTCATTATCACAATATCCCTTAACTTTTCCAACAAAATCTGAATATATTTTTCTCCCAGATTCTGCCGTTTCAATTTCGATCTTCGCACGTATCGGATCCCGAAGTAAATCAATTTCTGACGTCATGTGTGTCGTGCAACCCGAATCAAGATACCACACTTTCTTTCGTCTATCATCATCTTCAATTCTTGTTTCATTGGCCACTAACACCCGTTCTTTTTCCCAATACCTTTTAGAATTCAATTTTCGAGATTTTAAATCATTACAGTTATCGACATCTGTAAGTTTTTTATCTGTCTTATTAAATTCGTTTTTTGAATCATTCTTGCGGTAAGTAACATTGTCTCTATTTCCCTTTTTATGCCAGCAGTTTCGAGCTATATGACCTAATTTGCCGCAGAAGTAGCACGCCAACTTTTTCGTTTCCCTAACTTTATAGGCGTTATTTTCTTTTTCGCTATTAAATAAGTTTTGCCTCCTTTCGAAACGCAGAAGATTCTCGCGCATGTGTTCATACGTGAGATGTTGATTCGCCAATAATGCCGTTGCTACCTCATTATAATTTCTTGGTAACCCATTAAGAACATATTGAATCAATTCTTCTTCTTCTATTTTAGCACCCAATTCATGTAATTCACATATTATACCTCTCGCTCTTGTTAAAAAATCGTCTATTGACTCTTTGTTCATTAGTTCCAATTTAGCTAATTTAATTTTTAAATTAACTAATCTGTTTTTATTAATTCCTTCATGACGACGTTTTAACAAATCCCACAGTTCTTTTGCATTATTGACTCCTCTACTAGCCAAAATTTGTTCATTAGAGAGAGTCAAAATTATAATGCCCATTACTTCATCATTTTTCTTCGACCAAGTTTCCCAATTTTTAACACTTTCTTCGTTACCTTCAACCTTTCGTGGTTCGTCTCGAACTATTACTTCATCGAACAGATGTCTAGACTTAATTAAAGCACTGACCTTTATTTTCCACAAGTCGTAGTTTTGATCCGTCAGCAACTCGATCCTTGCAAACGATGAAGCCATTACATCAGTCATGATTCTTGCGATGATTTTGTCAAACGAAGAGGCAACCACGCTCTGCTACCAGATTCTTACTCGTTGTCTTAGGTATTCGTACCAATTACGGATAATATTTGAATAATACGCAGACGTCCAATTCAACACATGGCATTTATTCATCTGGTTAGGAACTCCAGAAAAAAGTGAAAGTCCTTGTACATAGTTACTCCCAATGATGGATACATTCGTTTCTACAACACAAAAACCATACCACAATGTATACAAGACATTCAATAAACTAATCTATAACAGTTTGCCCTCACGGCAAACTCCCCATACAATGCCTGGGTCTAGGGTCGCTCTGCCAGCTCAGAGCTACTATCTATTCGGGCTAGTACCGGAGTCAATGTCGCTTGTATGACAACGCGCCACTCACATGCGCCGGGACACCAAGTCCCTTCTCTTTGCCCAGAGTATCGGGCCACTGCCACGACGAAGCCAAGAGTTCAACTGGGGGCCACCCCAACTAAGGTCCGTGCGGCTTGGGGCCCCCATCCCGTCTTCCCACTGCCAACACCTTCAGGCTATCGATCTGGGTTGGTCCGTAACCAAGGCACCCTGACGGTAGGTAATGTCCCGCCGGACTTCTATTTGTGGATTCCAGAGTACCCTAGGTCTCCTTCACCCAATCCTGCCTTAAGGTCGACGCGTTGTGATTAGTCGCTATGTACAATTGTATAATAACCACGAAAAAATAACTACTTTGATTCTACGGTTAGAAAACAGGTTTTATTTTCAATTTTTATTATAACCACTTTCATATTCAATATTTAGCCAATCCTTTCTGAGGAAGCTCTTGCAGTAATTGGCTCGATTTCTGTTGAGATTATTAGTTACTTTAAAAGGTCTAATAAATTATTCGAAATAACCATATTAGTAAGAGTAAACAGAAATTATAAATATCCATATATGTGAAATAAACAACGCACAAGAAATTCCTGAAGTTAAGGTATTTTGCAATTTTTTCAAAAGTAATTTTAAATGTATCAAACGTGTTTGATATAATAAAAAGTATAGATCACATTTTAGTTAAAAATACTTTAAAAACGGATTATTAAAAAAATAATAGAGTAGTATCACCTCGCATTTAGGTCGTGATAAAGTTTCGAAATGGAGTTTTTTATTCTTAAATTGTATTTTACACCAAATGTTTTAAATTTAACGTTTTATTTTCTTTTTCAACCTTATTTTTAAACATTTATTGGTGTAAATTTATTGAAATGTATATTCAGTTTATTGTGGATGTTCTGACGCTAATTTCAAGACCTTACAAATCGTGGAGAACAATGGCATAGCATGAGTTTTCTGCAGAGAAGCTGATTTTGATATCTAAATGTCCTAGTTTCATTCATCGATTCGGATACTCAGTTATTCGTATATAAATGGTAATTACATTGTATGACTGTTTAAGTCTGTTGAAATTGAAATTGAATTGAATTACAGCCTTTCACATGATTGGGCATTTCACTGGAGGATCACTCATTGAGCAGTGTTTGAAATTGTTTGACTGTAGTGATAGCACAATTTCTGTTTATTACATCTGCACATTACTATTTATTTTTTATTGGCTGATATACGTAAATCGTCACCAGTAATACCATACACTTTATACATGCGTGTTACTTCCCTTTTAGTAAAGTTTACATAAAACGTGAAAGGAAATATTTAATTTTCACAGCAAATAAATGCACGTAACGGAAAATTTATATCAGCAGGAAATCGAGATGTGTGGAGATCTTTCAATGATTCAGACCTTTGATGCATCTTAAATATTTACCCATGCCAAAAAAGAATTTTCGATAGGCATTTTTATAATCAATTAGACATGCATCTACTGAACATGAAACACCATCTAATGAACTGAAATACCACACGAAGATTAGTTACATAGATTGGATACATAGGAAAGTTATTCAGCGTTTTAAGCTCTAAGCATGTTTCTCTGTCTGAAACATAATCCTGAAAAAAATTGGATTTAATGACCGAAGTACAGATTAGAGAATATGCCAGTTTTCTTCATGAAATTAATGGTGTTTCATAAACGTTGACAAGACAAACAAAACTTAAAATCTATGGTAAATTGTTTCAAAAACGTTTCCACAATGACACGTAGAAAACGTAACGAATATATTTTTTGATTCAAAATTATACAAAATATTGTCCTGAAAATTAAATATTTTTAAAAAGAGTAACCATCCCCGCTACGACAGATATTGGTGTAAAAGTGGTCCAGTAAGGAAACGTTGTATGTCAATGCATCCCTCTGATCGAAGTACTCAATGGACGGATTACTGTCCCTGCACATAGATGACACCTGTTCGCGTATTCTCGGGTGCTAGTCACGTTTCACCCTCAGTCACAATGGCGCACACATGGCGATATTACGTAGGGTAATGTGGCGGGATATTACCTAGGGAGAGGCGGCGGGAGAAGACGCGACAGGAGGAGTCGCGACAGGAGGAGTCGCGACAGGAGGAGTCGCGACGGAACGAGTCGCGACGGAACGAGTCGCGACGGAACGAGTCGCGACGGAACGAGTCGCGACGGAACGAGTCGCGTCGGGACGAGTCGCGACGGAACGAGTCGCGACGGAACGAGTCGCGTCGGGACGAGTCGCGTCGGGACGAGCCGCGTCGGGACGAGTCGCGACGGAACGAGTCGCGTCGGGACGAGTCGAGTCGCGAAGGGACGAGTCGAGTCGTGACGGGACGAGTCGAGTCGCGTCGGGGACGAGTCGCGTCGGGACGAGTCGCGTCGGGACGAGTCGCGTCGGGACGAGTCGCGTCGGGACGAGTCGCGTCGGGACGAGTCGCGACGGAACGAGTCGCGTCGGGACGAGTCGAGTCGCGAAGGGACGAGTCGAGTCGTGACGAGACGAGTCGAGTCGCGTCGGGACGAGTCGCGTCGGGACGAATCGCGTCGGGACGAGCCGCGTCGGGACGAGTCGCGACGGAACGAGTCGCGTCGGGACGAGTCGAGTCGCGAAGGGACGAGTCGAGTCGTGACGGGACGAGTCGAGTCGCGTCGGGACGAGTCGCATCGGGACGAGTCGCGTCGGGACGAGTCGCGACGGAACGAGTCGCATCGGGAGGAGTCGAGTCGGGAAGGGACGAGTCGAGTCGCGACGGGACGAGTCGAGTCGAGGCGCAACGGGACGAGTCGCGACGCGACGGGAGGCGAAGAGAAGCGAGAGATGAAGCAAGGCGAAGTGAGGGGAGGCGAGATGACGCTAGGTGGGGCGACGCGAAGCGAGGCGACAGGGTGTGAGACGGCAAGTGGTGGGGCACCCCGCTCGCGGCGTGTCACAAGAAGATATCGCCGCCTTTCAGCGTCGCGCGGAGCAAACAGCGTGAATTTCTCCAATTAGCAACCGCTCCTAATTGGGAGGCGGCGGCGTGCCGCTTTCGACCCGCAGCGCTCGCGGCGCCCGCAGTGGGTGGCGCACGGAGCTGGCTGGGCACCCCTTTCCAAGCGGGAAAATTAGGTCTCTACAGAATGCCTATCTAATTCTTTCTTACATTTTCTCAGAATTCATACTTTCAAATTTATTTAATTGATTTTATATCTACCGGCCTCTCTGGAACGTCAGTTGGTTTTAAAAGCTATTTTTTGCGTGGAGTTTTATTTTAGAATTTTAATTTGTTTTTTATTTTTATATTCCTTCATTTATTGAAGTTCATTCAGTACTAGAAGTTGGTTAAAGGAAGTGAATTCAACTTTGAATTTGGTCTAATACTCTTAGATTTAGACAGAGACATCGGTGGTAGTTCGAATATTTCCAAAACTGTTGCCAAAATGCTACAAAAATACCACTTAATTTTCCATTATTGAAATGCCAATATTAATATTTTCCACTCATTCTCCATAATATTTATAATAAAGGAGATTATTTTTTACACCTCGTTACAGTAAGACATTATCTCCGCGTTTGCTGCAAGTTTGAAACAAGAGAGAAACCTCCGATTCTCTTCCCGTGTCAACATCACTCCGTCTATCGCGTTGCACTGTTTTCCATATTTGAAATGAAAGCATCATGTAACTCACATTGTATATTCAAAAGATTTGCGAACAAAAACGGTGCTGCAAAAGTACTGTCATATTATTGGTTATTGTTATGCAATATTATTATACACATTACATTTCACGAAAAAAAAGCCGTCTCTAATGGAAACTAAATAACTCAGATTACGCAAACAAATATTTTTGTTTTCACGTAGGCACCCAAATTAACTCAAATTTGTCGACTAATCTCAATTACTCTCAAAAGTCTCAAATAGAGACAATTATAACCTATCTTTGGTATAAATTAACACGAAAGGGTGTACATTTTAATCATTCCAAGCCCAAGATAGTTTTGTATTCCTTCCAAATCCTACGACCATAAGTGTAAAGAGAAAACAAAATAAGGAACAAAGAATAAACGCTCGAAAAACTGTTTCGCAAAGGCCAGCCGAGGCCACCACCTCTCTGGGCCGGGCCGAAGCAAGCATCTCCACAATAATACTTAAATCACCACAAATTGTCATTTTAGCGAGATTAAATAGTTGTTTTTATACTCCCATTGTATAATGCTGACATTTGATAGTATAAGAATCAGTACGCGTCTGCAAAAGTTTGTCAAGAGAGGGGCGACATCTATACAGGACTTCGCACATATAATGTAACCATTTAAGGGCATGCATCCCGGAAATGAGTGCATTGGAATTGGTAAGAGATAATGATAGGCAACTGCCTTTTTCCTTACAGGACAGAAAAATAAATGGCGTCAATATTAACATGTCCGTTGTTTCTCCGTGCAACACCAAGCGAATGACGAAGTAGTACCCTAACAAACGGGAATGAGACCGCTCCCGATCTCTCCATCCTCTTCCTTGTCTTATCTTCATCCCTTACTTACGTATTTTTACACTTATATGCACGGCAATATTACACAGTCGGGAGCTTAGTTTGTCCCGGCTGGGGCCGTGCCCTGCTGGGGGATATCTGTATGCGGAAAACCTCTCAACCCGACGTGTGCAACGAATCTCCCTATCCAGCGGGGTAAGATCACCGCCACCCGTGATAAATGCATTCACTACAGTAATGGTACTAATGATAATAGGTTATGGTGGAAGAGAAAAAGAGAATAATTAGAAATAGAAAATTGGACATGAGGATTAAGTGTTACGTTATGTTATTTCCAATACAGTATTCAAGAAAGAATGACCTCTGAATATAATTAATTAGACTCATGTATAAAGTTGGTTGTTTGTAGTCCGTGATAGGATAAAAAATTTAGTGGGATAACCGACACTGTAATAGAACTGTGATAGGATAGAAATATGTGAAAATTTCAAGTGTATAAGTGTAGATTTATGAAAACTGTGCTGAAGGTTTTATGAAACGGAACGAACTCCCAGCTTCAAATGTAAGTAATCTGATACATTCTGGTCATCTGTCCCTGAATCTTCAGGAGGTCATTAACCCCAAGAAATTGAACGAGCTCTACAATAATACTATGACAATACTAAACAATAAATAATAATAATAATAATAATTATAATAATAATTATCAAGCATCAAGGTGTGTGACCATATCAGAGATTGTCCATAAGTTTAATGATTAGTAATCGTCTCCTATATTATTTCAGTAGTATACTGTGATATACCAATATATTATATATTTTGACAGTAACATTTGCTGTAAATGGGTTGGGTTAAAAGGATCTGCAAATGGCAATATACAGCCTTAGCAACGCCGGCGTAGTGGTTGGCAAGGTCCATAAACTGCATTCAGGCCTTGAATAGGTGGGGGCGCTGGCTAGAAAGACATATAAGATAATTTGGGATTGGCCTAGAAAGGAATGACTATCGAGGGCGTGGCTACTTGATTTCGTAAGAAATGAATGAATTGGCAAAGGGAGAATAGACTGTCAACTCCTGAGAATAGACTGTCGAATTTTATCGTTTTGTTTAAAAAAGATAAGAATGAAGGACGGATACCGAGGCGTTGAGGGCGAAAAACGGAGGAGTAAATGACATTCTGATAGAGGTCAAGTGGTACAGATCGCTCGCGAGTATAATATTAGGGGAGTGGGACTTGTAAGTTTGACGTGAGACTCAATGGTTTTTGGACTCTGAAAATTGATGTGCAGCAGTAAATTCGCTTAGGACTTTGAATGTTTTTATATTGCGGTTTTGGACTTTAATGTTTTACCACGTAGTTGGGGAGAAATAGGAACTGTGAATATCAAGTAAGAACCGGTAGATATTCTAGGCAGTGAGGGCTGGATTCGTCGGCAGCGTCGCAACATTAGAAGAGAGAAATTGGACTTGGGATTATCAGCATTCAAGTGAGAAGATACTGCGGGGCGCCGTCGGTCAAGACCACGTTAGATAAGTACTGCAGTACAAGGGTTTTATTTTAAAGTGAGGTCATGACCTATAGGTAGAACAATTGTCAAATTGTTAAATAAATTGTTAAATTTTTCTTTTGGAAATGAAAAGATGATTTTCATTTGGTCAATCACACTGTTAAGTAGTTAGAGATATATAATTATTTCCTTCCAGATTCCTCGCCATACTGTATAGTTGGCAGATCAAATAATCGACTATATAGGCAATAGCGATGATCCATTATGTGACCCATTGACCCAGCTAGCCGGACATTTATTCATTCGTTAAGATTAGCTGTGGAAGCATTGGTTTTAATTATCAATTATCGTAACCTGTTCCTGGCGTCCATAGTTTTCTATAAATTCGGAACGGGTCACGAATATAACAGTCCAAAGGTAAATGATGTCATTCAAAAAACGGCACGATCTCGTAATAATTTATGACGAGACTGTAACTGCTAAAGCCGTTTACATCAAGAAAAATATAAGTTTTTCTTCGTAAATGCGTCTTATTATCTATGAAATCATGTAGTTACTAGATCAACCAGTAGAGAACGCCATACGACGTAAGTAGTTTCAAAGAAAGCTACGAGGAGCGATTACAACTAGTATCAAAAGCGTGATAACAAAATCGGTCAATGGAACGACCTGACCGACCAATAGGAATAGAGTAGGCAAATATTGGTGAATTAAAAGCAAGAGCAGACTGACTCGGCCATTTTGCTACTAACCAGCGGACGAGACGTTACTCTGAGAGTGCTAGTGGAACGACTGACCACGCCATTTCAAGAATTCATCATCACAGAAGTTTTTAGAATAAGCTTTTAGAATAAGAATACTTGGACCTGTTTGAATAAAATTCGATCATCGCAACAGCAACGCCGACGGTAACGACGCAAGCCCCAAGGAGAGCAGTGCAGTCAACGGGAACCCTTCGTGCTCGAGTTCCGTTACAGACGACCTCGAAGAACTTCAAGGCTGCGTACGCCGCGGGAGACATCGTGAGTTCGGCTAACCCATTTCAAGTTAGAGGTAGAAGCGTGGGCCAGGTTGTAGAACGATTACAATACAATATTTTACGAGATGATTAACTGCAATATTACTCGACTTTTGCCATGAGTTTTTGAATACGTATCCGAGTGCCAGATAGAAATACAGTTTCGTTACTGGACCCAGATACTTGAAAGGTATTACTGTAAAAAAAAATTTAGAAGTCAAGACAATAAGTTATTTGATTGATTGACATATTGTGTGTGATGTAAAACTTAGTTGTTTAGCAGTTAACTTAAAAATTTCATAAGATAAGAGATCTCACAGGAGTAAATAATTTTTTTTTGCTTAAATTTGATTAAACTGAATATTGTTGTATCAGTAACGGTTATACATTTTATTTTTTGGAAAAAGTTAATTTGTCAGAACAGTTAGTAGATTAACACACTTTCTATATAGGGCATAGTGTTGGTACTATCAATTTACATTATATATGAATGGTATTTATATGTACTGCATATTGAGTGTATACTATTGTATGTGTTTTCCAGCAAATGTGTATAATGGTAATTGTGTGTAAATAACGTATTATAGGAATTCTGATTCATTAAATCATTTTAATAATTTAATTGGAAGGTTGTTCCAAAGTTCAATTGCAATCAGATTTTCATGATAATTAGTAATAACATTTTAGGTTTTTTTCTCAAACCTGATTTTAGCAGGACATTATTAGTCAATTCCTGTTATTCAATGTACTAATTCTGAGAACAGAATATATTGTTTTGGTTATTTTCGTAAACAAACGACAGTTGTGTTCTCAATCATATCCCAGTGCACAAGTCTTGAACCCTTTCCCTTGGAAAGAAAGTCTGCGAAGGATCTTCTTGTATGAGTGTGTTGTGGCTTGATATTATTAAAGCCGAAATAACGAGTAACAAGGGAGTATTACTCGAGTCACCTGTCTCCTCCCATACTCAAGGTAATTCTATCCCTATATTGTTGGACAAGCTAAATTCAATTACGAATTTGGACCAGGTGCTAGGTGGTCGTCTACTGCCCCACCCATCACGCCACCACCAACATTGGGAGGAAGGCAAAGAGGTAAAAGTGGTGACAAGACATTGTTGGTACATTTCAATACCTTTCTTTTGCGGCTAATTAGTCTTAATCAATGAGGTCTTTAAAGAAAAAGAATTTCATGGAGACGTGAATTTGTTTAAAAAACGCATAGATATATTCATGTAAAATGCAACTCGCAACGCATGTCAGAATTTTTGAATCTATCTCGTTAAATAACTCCTAAACAAAGCGATTTAGCGCCTTAAAAACTAAAATATTGAAACTAAATGCCTCAAAGAAACGATCCTCACATATTAATCTACAGGATAAAATATTCTTGACAATTCTGTTACATTTTTGCTGGTTCGACCCTTCTCGATTCTACCCCACCTGTTGAGAGCCTGTAGAAATCTGCAACTGTATGTGAAATTACTAATTTCTTGATATTCTATGCGATTGAATTACACAGGTGTACTTCTTTACTCGGTATAAAGTTAAATAAGAATAATTTATATTGACAAGGGTGTATTATATTGTTATCAATTACAAGGTGACATATAGAACAAGTGACGGAGAATAAGAGGATCTTGCAGAAAAATATACGTTACAGTCTTAATATGGAAATCGAAAAATAAGAAAAAGAGTGGGGTATAGCATACAAGAGTTTTCGCACGGGTATGGCAGTATAAACGTAAATAATTAATGTAAAGAAAATTTCAGAGCTGTGAAGTTTGGAGGATGGGAAACCTATTGCAACGAAGCGTCATAGTATGTGTAATAATGAAAAATAAAGGAGGGATGGTGGGAGAGGCGCGGCGAAATAGAAGAACTCGCAGGAAACCACGCGCGAGCTCCCTTTGTCCACCGCAAATTCCACATGAAATGATAGAGCTTCTCCGATGGACTCGGGAAGCAATCGCTTCACTTGCGAAACCTTTTGCGGCGGCGGCGAGAGAAGAATCAAAGCACCAGCGAAGAGACGGCCGCCGCTGCCGCCACCTTCACCGCCGCCACCATCGCCAGCGCCACTGCCACAAGCTACATATCCACTCCACCGCTGCCACCAGTCCCACCATCTCCACCTGCCACAGTGGCAGTCACCACCGCCACTGCACTCGCAGTCGCCGCCGCCGCCGCCGCCACCACCACCACCACCACCGTCTCTATCTCCTCCACCATCTCCATTGCCTGCACTCCCGCCATCATCACCACAGACACCTCCTTCGCCATCGCCGTCGCCCTCCACTACCGCTTCCGCCACCACCATCACCACCGCCACCTCAACCACTAACATCACCACCACTACCACTAACTGCACTACCACTACTAACATCACGACTACCGCTAACATCACGACTACCACTAACATCACCACCATCACTAACAGCACCACCACCACTAACATCACCACCACTAACACCACCATCACTAACACAACCACCACCACAATTGCCGTCACCGCCCCCATCGATCCCGCCTTCATCTCCCATGCCTCCATTGGCCCAACCACCGCTCTTATCGGCTCCCACCACCTGCATCACCGTTATGCCCGGCGCCTCCGCCACCATCGCCGCCATCACCACCGCCATTGCCCCGCCGCCACCTCGAGTGGGCGGGGCCAGGGCGCGGCGCCGAATCCGCATCTGTGCGGCGGGGCGGAAGCGCAACTCAGCTGGCGAGTTCACGCTCCGACGCTCCGCGGAATTTATTGCCTCCGGGACCGTGAAGAGATCCTGCTGTTCGAATAAGTTTTGTTGCCGATTTATTTGACAGATTACTCGCAACCTGGAAAGGAAAATTCAGAAACGATTTCAGACCTGTATCTTATTTTTCTTCACGTCCTAGGTTATGCACGAAGCCAAATGAGGAATGCCTTCTTTGAGAATTTGCTGTTTTTTATGTTGCTCCCGATGAAATTTCCTTCTGGTGCGTGGACGACAATTGTCAATGCTTAACATAAAAAAAACAATTTCTTCGTATGGGATGAATGGGAAACGAGAAAATGTCGAGCAATCATGAAATAGTCTTCTTCTTCTTTCAGTATCCGCTGTATCTCCATTTCAGATTCGCTCATTAAGAGGCAAGGAAAAAGTTGTGATTTATCAATTTACCCGAATACACAGATTGAATGGATAGTTAAGAAGCTACTTGGATCTTATTAGATCTCTGTTTTTAGTAGAAAATAACAAAAATAACTTATCCAAATGCCGACTACTACACAGTTTTGAATACATATTCTTACATTACAGTAAACATATTGAATAATGAAATGTCAATTACAAAAGTGTATCGCAAAACACATTGTGAAAGTGAAAAGGAAATCCGATTATAAATAAAATATACAAAGTCGACAATTTTGGAAAACAATTAAGTAATTTACATTATCATTCATCAATAAATTCATGAACTGATTTTTATTCATATTTATTCCTGTAAAATTAGAAGTGCGAATATTACTTTACCTTGAAACAAAATATTAAATATCTTTCTTCAGCCAGACTTTATTAGTATGTTTGCAAACTCTTAATTTGTTTTTTTTTAATATATTGTGATTTGCTACTAAAATTACGGAGTGCTTTGTTAAGCATTGTTTTTGTAATAATGAGTGGAATAAAAGAAAGAGTAAATAAATAGCTAATATTCTAATACATTTATAATTTTTATAATCGTCTCCATAGCTCAGTCATCAGAACCACTAAGCATAAGCAAGAACCAACCGGATGCGATTCCTGGTCAAGTGACACTGCAGTCCCTCTGGCAGGAGGTCCTACGTTCGAGTTCCGACGATGGTAGGATTTTCCACACTAGCTAGATCGAATTCAGTCACTGTCTGGAGGAGAATTCTAGCGGCTGGCTGCTCTGATCGGTATTTTTCCTTGGTTTCTCCTATCAACACCAGGTGAATGCCGGAGCAGTACCCTAACACCGCGCGCGATCTTTCGTTCCTCTTCGTTGCCCAATACTCTCTCCTTACGCACTCTTACACTATCACGTACTACACTAGCACACATGCCGGGAGACCGGTCAGAAGGTTAGGGCTTGTCCCGGCTGAGGCGGAGCCTTGCTGGTCGGAGATACCTGGTTGAGGAAAACCCCGCTACCCGATGGTAGGTCGGCGCCGGATCTCGCCATCCACCGGGGGAAGAGCAACGCGACCTCCCGAACAAAACAGTTTTTAATTAAGTTTTTAATTAAGACTTTGATCTCTTCTTTCATTCACCGCGTAAGGATACTTGCAGTTTCTACGATAAATTATTTTTTTAAATTAAAGCTTCCTCTGATCATAAACAAAAAGGCGACTTAGTCATGGAAAAGGAACTTCATCTCAGAAAAGGGAAGGCTCACAAAAGGATCAGAATAACTTGAAGATGAGGAAGACTGAATGTGTCGACAGGAGACTGAATGTGAGACAGGAGTGTATTAAAATAGTGGCATTAAAATTCATATTTAATTTGATTCAAGAAATCGATTATTGTCATTACATTTTTTCTTTAAAATGTCCACCTCCCATATTCAATAATTTGGAACGGCAAACTAATTTTTATAGTGGTATACCTCCTTTACAGCTCTATATTTTGAGATACAGGCAGTATTTTTATTCATCAATTTATAAATTTGCAGAAAAACAAGTTCATACATTATAAGAAAAGGGAACATTCAGTCTGTTTTCTATTTCAATTCTCGATTTTTTCGTAATTGTTTAACTTTACTGCTCAATATCTCAAAACAAGTGTAAATGGAGTTGTACCACTGTTAAAATAACGCCTCCAATATAACAAAACGAGTATTCTTTATAAACTCAGTTTGAAATTGAAAAAACAATTTAACTTAATCTTTTAAATGTGCTACAACGTGTGAATGTGTAATCCTACCTGAGGCGTATTTCACCGGGCTCCTATTGATAGTCGTTTGTATCAGCGCCAAGGGGCGGGAGTGGCGGCGCGGGCAATTTCTCTCATCAGGGGCTTCAGGAATAATGCAGGGGCTCGCCCTGCGCTGACTGCCGCGCGGGGGCGGGGAGGAAGCCGAAAGCGAAGTGGGCGGAGGATCGGGGCCGGCAGCAGAGAAGCGCGGGAGCAACAAGACGGACGAGACGCTCGCAGGAGGGGTGGGAGGAAGCTGGGGAAGGCCGGAGTGTCCATCGGGCGAGGTGCGTCGCGGGGAGTGGCGTGGATCGAGGTAAGTGACGAAGGACGCGGGGCAAGCGGAGGTCGAGTGAGAAGCGAAGGAGAAGGAGGAGAAGGGTTGGAGAGAGGGGACGTGGGAAGGGCTTTGGCGCAGAAGGTGTGGCTGGGTGAGCAGCGGAAGGCGGCGCCGCCGGTGTGGACTAACAAGTATTACGGGCTGACGTGAAGGAGACTGTACGGGGAGTTGTGAGTGGACTTTTTGAGTTGTGTGTTGTGTGTGTGTGGGGGGGAGGTTGTGTGTGAGGGTAGAGTTGTGTATGTGGGGGGTGGCGGGAGAGTTGTGTGGGGGGGAGGGTTGTGTGGGGAGGGTTGTGTGTGGGGGAGGGTTGTGTGTGGGGGGAGGGTTGTGTTTGGGGGGAGGGTTGTGTGTAGCGGGAGAGTTGTGTGTGACGGGAGAGTTGTGTGTGGTGGTGAGGCTGTGTGTGGGAGAGGGTTGTGTGCGGGGGTGAGGTTATGTGTGGGTGTGTGGTTGTGTGTATGGGGCTATTGTGTGTAGGGGGGTGCGAGGCGAATTGTTTAAGCGTGTGTGGGAGTTATGTGCCTGTGTGTGGGATTATGGATATGTTGTGTGTTTGTGGAGGGTTGCTTCGGTGGTTGGAATGAGGTTGAAGATTGAGAAGGAGAGTGGAAGAGAATTGGAAGATGATAGGTTGAGGTGGGGATTGTGGAGGGATTGGGACGCGAGTTGGGTCGGAGATTGGTGTCGAAATCAGGCTGGGTATTGGGATGGACACGGCGTGGGGCTTGTAACAGTGAGCTTGCCGGAGCGAGTGGCGTGTGCACCGAGAGAGAGTGTGGCGTGGCGGCTAACGTAGCTGACAGGGATCTCGAAGCGGCGTGCGCCAGTGAGTGTTGCACGGCGGGGCGGGGCGGGGCCGGGCGGGATGCGAAGCGGAGCCTTGGCGGAGACGTGCTCGGCGCGCGGGCGCGAGGGAGGGGGAGGGGCGGATGCCATCAAAGCGAGTGGCCGCCGCCCCCTCCGTTGGGATGCGAGCGGCGCGTCCGCCCACTCGCGCGCCCAACGCCCTCGCCCACTCGGCGCGCGCGCGCTCGCTGGCGCAGTGACAGCCGCCCATTCGGGCAACACGTGGCCCGGCGCGCGGCGCGGCGCGGTGCGGCGCGGCGTGCCGAGTGCTCGCCTGCCACTTCCAGCCAGAGGATGCTCGTCACAGGCACCTTTGCGCTATTTGGGAGGCCCCAATGATGGAGGAACACGTTTTCTTAGGGTTTCGCGTCTTCCAGTTTCATTTCAAGTATAGCTAGGTTCGGGGAGATATCTGGAAATTACTCCTAAAGTTATGATTTCTTATAACAACTAAATACGTGAATATTGTAGTTCTGAATAGAATAAAGAAGTCTTAGAAGTAGAATAAAGAAGTCTAATAAAAATGTACAACACTGAAGTGTTGGTTTGGTACAACAGATAATACAATGAAGTTGAAGTGTTGTTTTGGTACAATTCGGCAAACAAGAAATTTATATTTATATTACATAAATATAAAGTATTTTATGCTTAATCAAACTTCATATTGAAATTATTTTGCAGTTTCTTCTAATTTTTGCAACATAACTTTTGAAGAATTAATACACACCAATAATAACCACATAATAACCACACCAATAATAACCACAATTAATACACACCAATAACCACTTTAATACACACCAATAAACAATGATAATGAGCAAAAATAACGTTTTATCCCACAGCTAAATTTCAGAAATAACAGACATTTAATCAAGGAATTTGGTTTTCTAAAGTCGACAAATATTTGTGTAAGAAAACTTTGGATTTTCTATAATAGAATACGATGAAATTAGTCTCAAAAACGTATTTTAATTAGCTTAAGGAACTCGACATTGCTCCGACACTGATTTATCATAATCATTTATTATATTGCTGGCCTTCATGGCGTTCTTTGGGTTTTACAAAAAGATGCTTCACATTAACACCAATAACTGTACCTCGCTTGTTTAGCTGAAAAAGCGTGAAGGATAATCAAGTTTAGAAGATTTATTGAAGATATATATTTTTCTGCTAATCTGTTTCCCCTTTTAATCCCAAATTATTTATTATGAAGAAACAAAATATTAAGGCATGAAATTGATAAAGAGGATCATCAGAAGACATGAAAACAAGTTTTTAACATTTCCGCACATTAGTTTATTTTTATGAAATGTTGCCAAATGCCTACAGTGTGCACAGAGGAAACTTAATGTATTATATTTTCGAGAAATAAATAACGTAAAGCAATCCTTTTTTTCCAAATCAATTATAAAATCAATTTCTTTGGGTTTGCAATATATATTATCACACAACATTTTAAACATTTTATCCTTGATAAGCCACCTGAGAATGTTTACTTTGACGAGTTGCTAATTTTTATAGTAACAATAATTGTTTTAACTGCTTCCGTGCGCCTGGACGGCGTTATTTTCTTTATCAACAAACGGCATTTCTTTCTTTCAGACAGAATTTCATTTCTGTATTTTTACTTTCTCTTTCATTGGGTCGAAAACAGATGTAAACAAATGGTCAACCTTTTATTTATTTATATTTGTGATCTGAAACATGATATACCTTTCTTAATATTTTTTACATAATGTTTCCTTCGATTTTGTAGTTTGTTATGGTGCATTTCAAGATGTTCATTATTTTCATTCGGCATCTGTTCAGAATTCAACAATTTTTCTCTAATAAAGACAGCGTCATCATTTTGACCGGACAACAGATCACTGATGTAATTCTTGATGTTATATCAAAGAAGAGACCAAGTAATTGGGTTTATTTGGATTTTTTACATTTGTTCACGCCTCTATTATAATAAAAAACCTTCGTTTCAAATTAGGTATATATCATTAGCTAAATGTAGTTACGACAGATATAAATGAACCTCCATTTCTAGGTTATGTATGCTCTATGTTTTCTATGTGTGCTCTATGTGCCCGTTGTAGCCACATGGCAACAACACTTTTCTCATTGAAATATCTCTCAAGAGTTAACATGAATTGTGATAATCAATATTGTAATTACATTGTGATAATCATAATACATCATAGTACAGTCATTATTGTATTGTAATTACATTGTGATAATTAGTACTGTACACAAACCGTATTCTTCTAAACGGAAAATACATTTATCTCCAAAATTAACCATAATTGAGAAAATTTAAAAATAAATTGACCCCGTATAATAATATCGTGATTAATATTTGAACGCCTGCCAAAGAAAAAAAAACTTCAGAATTCCACAGAACATACGTAGGTCTACATCTGCGAATCCGACACTGAAGCCAGAATTTTTCCATCACCCTCCAGGTTTTTGAAATCGTAAAAAAACTATCGTGAAATTTACAATCTATAATTTCACGGTGTTTTATGGCGATTAAAAAACTGGAGGGTTGTGGTTTCAGATTCGGATTTAGCGAGTCAACAAACATTGAGAAATGTTGTCAAATCATTGGGTCTGACAACAACCCCCAAAAGAAATGTAATTTCAGGATGGTTTCTTGCGCTTTAAAAGAAATGGAAGGTAAATGCGCAATTCTGGGTTTTGATTCGGATTCAGCGCGCCGAAATACATAGAGAAACATGTGTCAAGTCTTTGGGCCTGTGTTACCTTTCTCTTTTTGGCCTTCGTATGCTTCAATGTGCGCGCCAAGCAAGTTGGCGCGAAATGAATTAGAAAGCAATATGATAGCATTAAGACCACGGATAATGATATTGAATTTCTTGTAAATCCTTTTACTGTGGACGTTCTAAAATATATATAACAATTGCTGTATGAAACTGAATATTTGCAGGCCGACACGCATCTAAGACAATTTGCAAAGATTTTATTGGTACTTCAAGATATTTCGAAAACTCTTCTAAGGCGAATTTATTATTGCCTTAATGCTTAGAAGTGGTCAAAAATATTGTGAAGGTTATTCATTTATTAAATGTATGAATAATAAGTACTACATTTAAAATAATGATGTAAAGACCTCTGGCGTGCGAACCATAATCATTGTTCAAACGATTTCCTTTTGATGAACAATTATTACAATATAATACTTGTATATTTTTTGATAACACGTTAATTGATTTTAAATTTGTACAATTTAAGGTTAATTATAGATGATTTTGTGAAACGCCAGCGCATTTGTTGAGCATATTTCGGAGGTTCCTTTCACTGTGAACTTGTCATGGGTTTTGCGACGCACGAGGAGTGCGCCAAACCGTTCTGTAAGTCACTCGACTGCGCTAATCTTTGCCCTCTCCACCACAAGTGTCCCGCTCCCCAAGATCTCCACACTCGGCTCAGGGCCCAAGCACGAACCAGCGTGAGCGCTCGGGCTCGTTTGCGACCTGTTCGGCATGCCTGCCTTATACAGTGAGTAGGGTTATATGCTATTGCTCAAAACGCTACAGATGCCGGACGCGGAAGCCTAAGCAACCACACTTAACTGCTCTCCATTAATGCCCATTACAATTTAACACATTATAATTTAATTTGTTAGGTTCAAGGGATTCTTTTAGGGGGATGTTATTGATAAGTATGTCTGAACTTGATTTACTTTTATCAACACAAAAATAGGATTCATCGTAATGGAACAATTAACATTACATTCGAAATATTATTAATCATCACTGAACAATCAACTGACCACTTTTCATGATATTTATCTGATTACGTTTCTAATTACCATACACTCTTTATTCTAATCGTTCCCTTTATACCCTTATCTGGATTATGATTTCACAAGAGCTCCCGGAACAACCAATCATCCACCAATTTTACTGCGCATTACAACACATCATGCACTGACAATTCACACAACAATATTCCGTAGATATCCCATTTCCGTCCCCCTTTCTCTCTCTGCATTCACAAACCGTCTACTCTTGTCACAGGAAATGTTAAAATTTCTTACATTACTCCAATGAGCATTCTGAATATGCGGAACCCCATCCGTCCCCTAATAGATTTACTTGTAACTCTTATTGACTTATCTGGTGTACTTCCTCCGTTGTTGCTGCCTCTCCGCTCACCGCCGCAAGCGACTCCTCTTGTTTACCGGTGTCGGCTGCCGTTCGTTGACCTTGGGTGCTTGTCGCCGCTATGCGACCACGCCGCCGCTCTCCGCCCGCCACAGCAGATCCCCCCTCCATCCACCGTTCCCAGGGTGGTGCGCACTTCGCATTCATACACGTGTTTACGAACAGTTTTATTATCCCACGCCTGCACTGCCTCGCCGCCAACTCCTTTGCCCAATTATTGAAATTACGGCTTCTAATTGTATGATTCTGCACCACTATACCGCGCATACGTAGTTGCGTCGACAAGTTAATAATTACTGGATGCGCGATTTCTCCTCAAATGTCCTAACACCTCTCCGTAACGAAGGTATTCTCTTCTCGTATCTTCTCCGCCGCACTAGATCGTCAGAGGTTATTATTATCACCTCCACTATCCAGAGTTCCACATCATCATGTCATGATCACCGTATCACACACGTGTCCACGAAACCCTGCACTTCTTTCACTAAATATAGTTTAGCAGTAATTATAGTTTATAGTAGTTATTATAGTTTAATTATAGTTTATATTAATTATTATAGTTCTTCAACACTCATGATAACCATCAGTCATTCTTGTCACCTATTTCGTAACGCTCGTTGTCTCCGGTGTCCACATTGACTCGATTATAACCGATTTGTCTGCTTTCGTCTGCGCATTACCTTCATGTTACCATCTTTCCGTCCGTCCCTCTCGGCTATACTCCGCCAAATGACTTTCCGCCTTCCGCCGTTTGATTGAATCCGTGATTCATTGAGTTCGTTCAGTGACCCAGTTGATTTTCCCAGCGATCGATCCGCCCTCCACGCGCCAATTTTGAATGTCGTGTTTATGTAATACTGGTCTTTTGACCTTACGGTCTCTCTCTCTCTCTCTCTCTAAATATATATATATATATATATATATATATATATATATATATATTGAAACGAATTGTTATCACGGAGGTGATAACAATGCGTTCCGATAGACTATGAATTCAAACTACGCGGCAGCAGCCGGCGCGCCTCGGAGTCGTGTAAGGGAGAGAACCGGAGTCGGCTCGGCGCGAGGGGCCGAGGGCGGCAAGGCGCAGGCAGTAAGAGAGAGAACGTTCTAGGGTGCGGATGTGCACGGTAGTGGAGAAAAGTTTCTGGAGTACAAACGCGCGAAGGGGGACGACAAGTGCCTCGGATGAAGTGACTCAGACTGTCGATGGTGAAAGTAATGCACGTAGGCGTGGTGCCGCAGAATTGGGAAAGTTTTGACTACATAAAGTAAGTAACGGACGCGGAATTGTGACTCGAGGAGTGAGGCAAGACACGTCGACCAAGAGATCGCGATAAAGTGATGGACGTGGGAAAGAAAACGGAACAATCCATCCGTGGTCGAGCTGAATAATAGTGAATCCGGTGAGCCATAGACTAGAATAATTGCTGGAGTTGGAATTTGTGGGCGAACGCTGTAGTAGCGTTGCAGCAGCGTTGGATAGCACGACAACGACCGGGAGTGGCATGAGAACGGTGGCGGAGGGGCTCCGGTCTCCCGAACGCGGTCGAAGCTAACGAGTCTTCCCGAAGGGCCTGGCGGCGACGGCGCGTGGACAGCTGGCGGACGAGGCGGGCGACCAGGGTGGCGTGGCTGGACCTCCCTCCCCTTTCGTCGGCCCTCCCGGCGAGACGAAGAGGCCCGAACACATCGGCGCGGCGCCCGGTGCCGGCTTGCCAGCGGAAGAGCAGTGGAGGAACACGTTTCTCATGTTGGAGCGGCGCAGGTAGAAGGGTGGGAAGGGTAGCTAGGGGAAGGCAGTTTGCCCTTGAATAATGTTAATTTTAGATCGAGGTTTCTTTTATTGTGTTCTAATGAAGCTAAGCATGGGATAAGGAATATTAATAGCCACTCAATTGTAAAACAACTATATCGAGGTTTCTTTTATTGTTTTTAATGAAGCCAAGCATAGGATAAAGGATATTAAAAGCCACCTAATTGTAAAACCACTATATCGAGATTTCTTTCATTGTTCTCTAATGAAGCTAAGCATAGGATAAGGAATATCAAAAGCCACCTAATTGTAAAACAACTATGGGTATAATAAAAAGGAAAATTTGTCAACTACATTTTCTAGTGCATGCATGATCGTAACCAAAGCTCATTCCCGAATAAGCATCCCGGTCCCTTATATTTATTCTTGATTTTGTGTAGAGTCCATCCACGACTCGTCTCTCTCTCTCTCTCTCTCTCTCTCTATATATATATATATATATATATATATATATATATATATATATATATATATATTGAAACGAGTCGTGAATTTGACTCTCCACAATAATTATTAGTAAAAGGGGACTGGGACTCTTTCCCGGGAATGGGCTGTGGATTCAATCATTCTCATCAATGGATCATTTCTATTCTAAATAACTTCTTATTTATTAATTCTTTATTGTCCTGTAATTCCATTCATTTCTTATCATTTTCACAACTGTGGGGCCTCTACTACAGATCACTGCTTCCTGTCATCTATTCACCCCTCCCTCCCAATGTTATCCCGTCTGTTCTTACTCACACCGTACGTCCGAACCCGGGCCGCGCCGCTCCGCGACCGCGATCAGCCGGCGAGGGGATGCCTCGCGCAGCGCCGGCGGTGCTCGGGCCTAGTCGGGCCGCTGGATGCCGTCGAGGGGAGAGGGCTCGCTCCGCCGCGCGCCTTCCCCGCTCGCCCGCCGCTCCCAGCACAACGCTGGCTGCCGAGATCTCGCTGTACACCGCCGTTGTAACGGACTTGCCACGCGTCGCCCGCTAATGCTTCTCCCTTCGCTGTCCGTAATAAATCTTTTCGTCTTCGTCTCACAATTGGTTGTTTAATGATGCCCAGCTATGTCCACTCAATGTTCTCCTTGTGCTCGCCCACATGCTTTGCCTTGTCAACGCAGATTTTACCACTTTTAGCACAATCCAATGATTAATCTTCCCTCACTCCAATTAAGTCTTTGTTCCCACCTGATCACAAAGGCACGTACACCAAACATTAACGGTTAACTGCCGCACAGAAATCCACGTGCGGCCACTGCTCCGCGTTCGCCCACGTGACTGTCTTCATGTACCGATGTTGTCCTTTCTTCACTTCACTAATACAACCGTTTTAGCTCACTACATACCATTTTTCACCGCACTGTCCTTCCAGATGCTTTCCATTCTCGATGGTCCCGGATTTCACCACTATTCGTCCTTTTTCTTCCACACCTCACATAACCGTCCTTTTCATTACTCAGCCATAGCTCCACTGCCGACCTGTCTCGTAGTTCCGTCGCGCTTCGGTTCTCCTCACTGACTCGACTCCGGCACCCGACTCCGTCGGCGCGCCCGCCGCTACCGCGTAGTTCAAATGTTCTTATACTCAGAAACGCATTGTTATCATTGCAATGATAATAATTCGTTTCAATATATATGTACAGAATACGAGAATGAATAGTTGAAAGTAACTGGATAAATAAAGAGGCTTATATGTCGATTAATGTTATTGGTAAAAATAATAATGAATCAGGGAAGTATATGTCACGTAACGAAATTAAACCTCAGATAATGTTCCATAGCAATGTTTCCTTGTAGTGTACCCAAATAAATGAGGCATTCTGAGTACAAAAGCTCTTGTAAATCAGCACTTTTTTGTTTTAACTTAAATAATTTACATAGTGTATATCTTAAATATTCATTACTTAAGACTCTCCTATCGCAGATGCTGCGTTTACTGTTCACTTTAATCGTCTTCTTCTTCTCCTCAGCGAGGCTAAGCAGGGAGGAATGCGGGGAGGGCAGATGACAATGTCTTGAGGAGAAAGTTCCTTGGCTGCTTAAGAGCAGCAAGGAACTGTAGCCAGGACGTCAACCCCTATGAAAAATTTCACGTCCATTGTGTTGGCGACTGCAGTCGAGCGGTAGACGGCCTTTCATATGCTAATCAGGCGGTGGACGGCGCGCCGGTGCTGGTGACAGGGGAAGTGGAGGAGGCGATGGCGAAGAAGACGTCAGTGAGGAAATGTGGTGTAAAGGAAAAGGTTGGGATGACGCCGAGGGCGAGGGGAATGCAGATATTGATGGTTTGGAGCAGAGGTGAGTACGAAGGAGGACATGAGGAAATTAGAGGCGTGAAACATGTTTGAAATGAAATGGAAATGTTTGGGAGTAGATACTCAGGGAAACGGGGGTGTAGCAAGGCGGCGGTTTGAATAGGGTGGGGTGTATCGAGGCAAGAGATGGGTGAGGCGGAAATATGTCTAGGTGTATAGATAGAGGAAAGGAAAGAGAGAGGTTGGTAGGGCGAGGCGGGTAGAGAGGGAGAACGAGGCGGATATAGAACGATGGCGATGTGGATAGAGAGGGACAGCAAAGCGTATAGAAAGGGAAGGAGGGAGGACGAGGCGGATTGAGAGAGGGAAGGAGGGAGGGCGGTTGGGCGGTGCAGACAGAGAGGGAGAGCGCGGCGGATAAAGAGCGAATGCGAGGATAGACAGGGAGGATGAGGCATATAGAGAGGGAAGGAGGTAGGACGAGGCAGATAGATAGCCTGCCGGAAGGAGGGAGGGCTGTCGGGCGAGGCGGATAGAGAGAGAGAGAGGCGTATACAGAGGGAAGGAGGGAGGTTGAGGAGGATAGATAGAGAGAGGGAAGGATGGAGGGGGGTAGGGCAAAGCACATTAAGAGGGAGAGCAAGGTGAATAGAGAGAGGGAGGGAGAGAAAGAGAGAGGGCGAGGTGGATAGAGAGAGAGGTGGGAGGGCGAGGCAGATAGAGGGAGGGCAAGGCATATAGAAAGAGAGAGGGAGGACGAGGCAGTTAGAAAGAGAGAGGGAGGGCGAGACGGATAGAGGGAGAGGTGGGAGGGCGAGACAGAGAGAGAGGGAGGGCGAGGCGGATAGAGAGAGGAAGGGCATTGTGGTGAGAGAGGGAGAGAGGATATGTAGAGGCGGAGATAGAAAAAGCAAGGGGGAAAGAAAAAGGGAACAGAGCGAGTAGTTAGAGCTTAGAAGGGGAGTCGGATGGGGGGAGAAGGTTGATCGTTGCCGGGAAGGCGGAGTTGAGCCAGAGAAGCGGTATGGGACGGAGTGAGGTTGGGCGGAGCATTGTGACGGAGAACGGAGTGAGGGAAGAAGAGAAGAAGAGCAGGGCGGGGTGAAATTGGTCGGAACAAAGGAGGGTGGTGACAGGTGACAGGACGGGAGAAGAAGGCCAACAAATTGAGTTTTAAACGCGAGTCATCCACCATTTTCTCTCTCCACTTCTCAAGACCCATACTTCTCCACATCACGTCTTTTTACCACGTGTAGGGCTTATTAAAATCAGAAACTTTAATGTGTGTGCGAATAAATGAAGCAGCAATGAATTTCAATGAATAAAGTATTGGAAGTTATTATTTATTTACCTCATTTGAATGCAATAATTATCCGTATTGCACGGATTACTAGTTAAAATTGAAAATACCCTAGACACATATAATTTTAATCATTTCAAATAGCGAACGTCTATTAAATGAAATACATTTCATTACCAGTAAAATTCCAGCGAGCACAGCATTATATTGTAACACATTGTGATTACTGCTTGTGTGTTGATGTTAATAAATCAAAATAGACCAACTACACTCAGGAGCGGAGTTTTTCTGAAAGCCTGTAAAATTGATAACATTTACAGAAGTAGAGAAACGAGAAGGGAAAGTTGTCCAAATGCAAGACGAGAAGGAAAGAAAGAAAATTAGTGTTAGCGGAGGAAGTCTGAGACGAGGCAAGAAGGCTCTGCTTGCAATGACTACAATGTAGGTCAGCGCCCCTGTTAACGACGCCGTGCTCACGCCTTTTGCTGCCGTAGAGGGATTTCAGAGTCGCTGTCAAAGGATTTACAGCTTTGCGCGCAAGAGATTAACGAAAGGATTCAGTGCATACAGAACAAGGCTGGCTTTCGCCTAAGAGGGACATTAATTAACGTGAACGGTTCAAACAAATTTTATTCTAAATGCGATACTATTGCTACATTAAAGCTATACCGAATTTTCACACTACGGGGTAAGTAATTGATATTTGAGAATGTCTTTGAAATGCAGTTGTTTTGTATTTAGAACGTTTCTTTTAACAATACATTGTCCAAGATGTGAGTACAGAAAAGTAGAAAAAACGTATTTATAATTTACACAAAGTAGAGGAGTGCATCTAAAACTAAGGGAAAAACAGTTGCATGGGTTTGCGCGGCAGAAAAAGTTGGGTGTTCGAATATCTTGAAAGGTGCGCATTTTTTCATTTGGTCTTTGCGACATGGAAGGGAACTGCAATTTGAACCTACATCCATTGTTTTTCCCAGAGCTCTTTCACACATTTCAGAAATTTAGTAGCGAGTCAGTGCTTGTGTGCACATTGCTCTTATATGAAAAGTAAAAAAGTTAATTTTTTTACAAAACTCATGTGATCTGTCAAATACGTTTTTTAAATATACCTAATCAGTATGTAATTAATTAGTTAAATTATTATAAAAACTAACTAAAAATATTCAATTTTTAATAATTTACTTACTTTATATCCTATTCACATAACTTTTGAAACGATGTAGCGATGTACATCTTTTCACATATCCGAAGAAAGTATACCCCCGGATAAGATGATAGAAAGTTCACCTAACCCAAATGATACACGAGTAGTTACACTACAACTCTTAACATAAAAACAATATTTTTGAAAGTTTTCTTAGCCCCCGATCTACCACTTACGCCCCTGGAACGCCAAAAACGTGTTTTTCCGTCAAATTAACATTATTGTATGTGACTGAACAAATATGAAAAAAATAAAATAATTTATACTATCAGAAAAACAATTTTCCATAGTTTTCTTAGCGCCAAATTGAAATGCAAGCAAATATTTTTGAAAAGTAGTAACAAAAAATATTTTGACTGTGTCTTAGAACCCTGGAACAGGTTCCAAGAAATCTCAAAGGTTCCTCTCAAAACACAAATTGCTGTAGTTGAAAAAACATTTTTACCCTGGCTTAAATATACTTTGAAAATGACTGTTTCTGTGCATTTATTTTAGCGTTTATTATACATTTTTATACATTATTGCAGCATCCAGAAATATTTTGACTTGGAAAGTAGTTACAAGTTATCATCTACCTATTTTAAACGTCCTACCTGTATACCATACGCATTACGCGTATCACGGTGACATAAAGTTGCAGTTGCCTGTCAAACAGTGCCTGTTTGATGCCTGTCAAACCCAGGCCGACTTCTACGGCACAGAGATACAAAAATTGATCCGACGGTATGAGAAATATATCAAATTGGATTGTGACTAGTGGAATCTGTGCATTACATTGTTCCTTCTACAAAATAAATTGTTTTATAAAATTGTGTTTTCTTTAATTGACGACCCAGGGAAAGTTACTTCCTAGATGCGCCTGAATTAAAATACTTCATTTGTTTACATAAATTTTCTCCTAGAACAAAACAAAAAAGAGTTACGACAGTGAACAAACAAGTTTAGACATAAAACAGCACGAGAGTTATTTCATATCGAGTGTGTTGGTTATCCGCCTCAATCGTTTCAATACTCTGAAGCAATTGATGATCAGAGGACGCAATTAGGGGCTGGAGATCAAAGCGTCAGATACCAAATTGAACTTCGATTTAGAGCGACGCGTGCAAAAGGGTTCCAGGGCGCGCGCGGCGGCTGTCCGCGCGCGCTGTTCACTTTGAGAGCTCGCAGCTTCCTCGTCTGCCGGCGCCGCGTGGCAGAATGAAGTTACGCGTGTGTGCGTTCTGGCAGCGACCGCCCGCCCGCCCGCCCGCGCGAGAAGAAAGTGGCTGGCGGACCGCTTTTGCTGAGCGCGCAGCTTCCCCTCTTTGCGCGACAGCCTGTCTGATATACGCTGTCGCGATTTTACATTGCTGCAGCTGCACGTGCGGGGTGGAAATGAAGTCTGCGAGTAAAGACAATAAAGAAAGGTTTTCATGAGGTTGTTTGTTTGACGTGTCTTTCTGTCTTTCAGGCAAATGTATGTGGTCTGAATTCAGTGTACGTGGTATCGATTTTTTAAAGAAAAAAAGCATGCTTTTTTAATTGGTTCCGCATTCTTGTATACGTTCTACTCTTGCCAGCTCTCACGCCCTGAGATGTCTCAGAGCAACAACTGATACTCCTACAGTCTCTCTTTCCTGGACGTCCTATTGCTTGAGTCCCGTTGTTGGCGGATTTGCGACTTTAGCAAGAGAATAAGGTCAAATTCAGCCCAAATCTGGAGGAGAATCCTAGCAACCTGCTGCTGTGTGGTTTCTTCGATCAATACCAAATGAATGACGAAGCATTACCTTAAAAAACGGGCCGACGTCAGCACACTATCCCCCTTCCTCATCCTTGTCTCTTTTTCTCCCGTCACACACACACACACATGCACTACTCTACCACACTTGATAACAGACTAGTTGGATAGAATTTGCCCCTGCTGGCACGGGTTTCGCTCTCGGAGATACCTGTAGTGGGAAACCCTCGCTTGACGACGTACCGGTCGCTGCCGGATCTCACGTTCTAGTGAGAGGGAACACCGCCACCTCTCGGGGTGCACGTTTACAAAAATAGGTTAGCGTGAACTATACTTACTTACTGGACCAATGACTGTTACAGTTGACTCACCCGGACACAATTTACTATCCCGCTCTTTCTCTTTTGTCAGGGCGTTAGTTATAATAAAGTATATAATAAATATATTTTAATCACTAGTCGCGTCATACTTTTCTTCATATTTCATAAACTCTAAGTTACCTTAAAATTATATGAGAATATTTAGGTACGTGTTATTACATATATATCCTAGCCCTGGGAATAAATAATTTTGTCAGCTCTGACTTTAACCACTGAAGTTTCGCCTTTCCCTCTCTGTAAATGTCATTCACTGCCATTTGTCTAATGAAAACGGGCGAGAAGTAGTAGAGATGGAGCAGTGTCCAATTGTTGAATTTGAATTGTTGGCAACGAAATGTTTCCCACCCCTCCAAAACTATGTTTTAGTGGGGGTGGAATTTCCTAGAATTCCATTAGTGGCGGGTCGGGCGTGCCTAGGCGTGGCGGCGGCAGCGGCGCACGGTGGGCTAGAATCCCAAAAAGCTGGCCATAATATAAGAGTAGTTCAATTTGTACCAAAGTTAGTATGTAGAGGTTATCGAAGGTGCTGATTAAGAATACGATATCAAAAAGTGAAAAAACAAAATGGCAGATCCAAGATGTCGGGCAAATGCTGATAAAAGTAATTTTATTCATATAAAAATAATTTTTGGCGCGTTATCGAGGTTGCTGATGAAGATTATGAGCCCTAAAATTTAATAAAAACAAAATGATGGATCCAAGATGGCGGACAAAATTTGATAAATATATTTATTATTTATATAAAAGTTAATATTTAGATTTAAAATATTTAGAGTTAAAAAATAAGCTCAAAAAATGGAAAGGTCGAAAAAAGGACCAAACAGAGAATAAAGGATGGTTTAAAATATCACAAAAAATAATTTTATTTCAATTACAATTTTATTTATTTAGTCATTTGTTAGTAAAATAACAATAATTAGTTGTTTTCTTCTTCTTTTTCATCTTCATCATATTTTTATTATTATCATCATTATCTTCTTCGTTTTCATCTTCATCTCTTTCAACTTAATCTTCTTCATCGTCATCACCTTCAAAGACTGTTTCCTCATCATCTGTATCGGAATCTTGATAATCTTCCACAGGAACTAAGAAAGCAACGGCCTCTAGCGACAAACTCTTCAGTTTCTTTGTAGATGATTTGCGAAGATAGGAAATGTAGGTGTCTGTGGTTGCCAACAATCTCCTGAAGACGTCTTCCATAGTCTTCACTCTGGAAAACTTTCGAGAAAACTCTGACGATATTGCTTGATTAACTTATTTGTTGATTCTTTAACATCTTCGAAAAGTTGTCGGATGGGCAAAATAACCGAAGAAATAATGTCGGGTCCATGAATTAACAATCTATGGACTGCTGTTAGCATGTTGTACCAGGGGTATTCTTTCACGTAGTGTCTGGGGATAGTGTTCGGCGGAACGCATCCTCTCGGCCTCCATGCCGAGGGGAGAATGGGCCAGGCCCTCTCAGATCGTCAAACCCGCACTCGAAAAAGGCACTTCATGACGTCTCCAGTTTGCATCCTGCTTGTAGAAGTTCAAAAACCCGGTGGTCTATGAACGGCATCCCACATTAAAGGGTTAATTAAAAGTTACTTAATATTATTAATTTAATTAAAAATAACCAAAATATTTAGTTTAAAATATGAAACCAAAATGCAATAATTTCTTAAAGATTGGTAAATAGTAATCGCAGCGCGGTGACCTTTTGACCTTTTCTAAATTATACATCCCACTGTGAAGGAGAAAGCGTTGTTTCCAACTTTTTTCTATTTATTATATTCTTTGCGATGCTTCTAGGCTCGATTATAATTTAAATTCTACAAATGTAGCTCATAATTAATTAATTTTTTGTCAATTTTCAAGATGTCTCAATAACGAAATTTTGCAAGTGTCGCTTAAAACGTGGCTCAAAGTCGGAATCGGTACTATTAGGTGGATTTGCAGGTTAATTTACAAAAGTAACAACATATACTTGCGGAAAAATTGCAAAAGAACGCGGGATATCATGGAATTCGTTACGTATCTCTATTTTTTAAGCACATTTTATAATTTTCCCGTGAATTTTCCGGTATTTAGTTAATTAAACAAAAAACATGCACAATTAATGAAATAATATTCATGTAAATGTTTTTCATTACTACATACCTCCCAGAACACCTTCCATATTGAAAATATTCCCTTCACTTACACAGAACACAATTTTTTTATTCAACGAGAGTACTATTTTGTAGCATCACCGGCTGCACGCACTGCTAGCAAAGAATTGCCGCATTTGACCTGGAATACAACGGAAAAAATGAACCGCTGAACGCCCGCACAACCGGCATTCAGTAGTCCCAACATTACAGTAGCCAACCTGATAGTCCAAAATTCCCATCTACAATTTTTTTCCCCTTTCTGGCCACGATTTTACGATTCTAGCCCACCGTCCGTCGGTAGCACCGCGGTTCCCGCTCTGGTCTCGGTTGTTCCCGAATGTGAGCGTATTCGTTGCTTGTTAACCGTTTGGTTCGGTTCTTTCCGATTAGTTCTTTTTTAAGAATCCTCGTATTCCCATCCACTTTGAGTAACTGACAAGGCGCGAGCTACATGCGTTTCGTAAGCGAAGCCTCAAATTCTTTGTCTTTTCACACGTACACGTTATTTTATGAGATATTTCTAGTCACCGCTTGGGATCGACGGGTTTCCATGATTGTAGAGCCTTCCATCATTGTTTACCACCTGGAAGTGCGGAAGCTGGTGAGGAGCTCTGTTTGAACTGCAGCACCTGCTCGGTAAAGACTCCTCCGCATGGAAAATGTTTCATAATTGCGACTTTTTAACAGAGCGAACACATTTCAGAGATTGTACTGCCGCAACGTAATGTAGAGTAACTTACGTACAGCCGCAATAAGCGATCTGAATACATTGACAGAAATACAGGCAAATATTACTGGAAACATATGTATTTCAGAAACTCCACCCATTCATCAAACAGTCTGCCTTTCTTCTCATGAACAACCCTAGCGCATATATCGTACATACGGAACTTTTTTCAAAATCGATGTTCTCCAGTTGCTACGGATCTACTTGAGGTCATGTGAATTTGAAACGAATTTAATTTTGGATGGTAGTTTATGTAATGCCCGACTGACATTTTAAAACTTTTCTAAAAAAGGGATTAAAATTATAGCTTTAAATTTGCTTGGTAAAAAGGATGCGTTTGTGCGTATGATATCAGACTGATTTTCAATAAATCTCTTGAATTTTCAAAACTTCGACATTTTTCGAACCTATTCTACTCAAGTATTTAAGCCAGAGATTTTTTTAATGCAATCTACTCTTTACTTTTTTTATCACGTCTTATAGAGTTTTGAAATTAGTTTTCGCGTAATTTTGAATAAAATTCTAACAATTTTCCAAAAATACCTAAAGCAAATGTATCAAAGATATTCTCAAAAATGGATTTATATTTTCTTATTTTTAAAAGATAGAAAAAACACGCTAATAGCGCCATTTCCATTTTCATTAAAGCTAGATTTTTTTAAAAGTTGAACATTTGCATTTTTTACCCTCTTACTCTTCATTCACATGTTCATTACGGATATACTTTATGATTAAATGCAATTTCAACATGAAAGTTTTACACGATCTCCAATGAAGTTAGTCGAAACCCAAAAAATATTTTGAGAGAACCATATAGAGAGAAAAATGTTTGCAGATGCCTATGGAACAATGATTGCATCCAGGTGTACAACTCGTCGTCCAAAGCAAATCGACGGGGAAGAAAACTACATTCTTAAACGTGATAGTAACATTCGAGGTGCTGCAGTGATGTCGACATTGTTCATCAGTTGAAATTCTGTTCTGTCAGGGTATGGAGAACCACTAAGAAGAGATTTTCTGAAACTTCGGATTCTCTGTCGAGATGACGAGAGTTGTACCGTGACTAATGCTCAACATAAGCCGAATGTATTCCACAGTTCTCCGTCGGTCACATTTCCACCGAAGCAATGTCAGAAGGAGTACTGACATGATGAGCCTGTCCTGGCCGACTGTTGTCTTCCAATGACATCCGACCTTCTCAAAATCTTTTAAGGATCGTCCATAAATTACGTAACGTTAAAGGAGGGAGGGGGTTTGTGGTTGCGTAACATAGGGATAGGGGGTGTTAGTTAAGTGTTACGTAACATTGATATTTATATTTTTACATTTTTCAACAGTTGCTGAAAAACATTTTCGAGGGTTATACTAAAACAATCAAATATTAATACACACCCGTAAATTGTTACAATAAATGGAAATATATTTTCAACTATTTTTATTTTATCTGTAAGTTTACGAAGAAAATAATCAAAACTGGTATGCCGTGTATTCTAGAATCCATTTAAATTGACGCTGAAGACTTCGCTCATGCCATCGCCCACGACGGCATGTTCATAGCTTGTGGTAAACCATTTTTCGCACAAGCATTCTTCCTTCATTCACAACTTACCCCAATATTATTGTTAGGTGCAGCCAGCATCACCAAATAACTTCTAATTTAATTACGGTATCATTAATTGTAATAACAAAAGTAAAATAAATACAAAGTGTTTTTACTGTGCTATAATTTATTTTCACTTCTTGCATTTGAAGGCGAGGGGGGTGTTGTCGCAAGCGTTACGTAATTATTTAAGGGGGTTCAAGCGTGCGTTACGCGTGCGTGACAAGGGGGTAAAGAAAATACTCAAAATTTGCGTTACGTAATTTATGGACGGCCGCTTAAAACATATCTCCCCATTTACTTTACAAACTGTCATACGCCTTTTGCTTGTATATGCATGTCCTATATTGGGTGGAGTTGCTTCCTCGGTACAGAAACTCTTCAAACATTTCAGAAAAATTCCTTGGTACTCCTGTAGGAGCGCCGTGATACGTTTCAAACAAGCGATTACAAATAGAGTTCACTCTATCTACAATTCGCCATTAAATTAAATTTACTACTAAATCTCTATGAAATAAATTCTTCAATAATCTATCTTAACGATAAGTATTTTCAAACTAGTTATCAATTATGAGCATCGCAGAAGGATCCAATCCAGATTTCTAAAAGATAAATTCAAACATTCATAAAGGAAAAGCCCACGATTTTTCTGTATGCACGAATACTTCACGTAGCAAGTCTTTTCTAGTAACACAATATGACCACGTAATAATAAAACATACGCTTTAATTGTATAATACAAAGCGACCTGTACCAAGCATTAATACAAAGGTGTAGTCTGACAGACTACTTTGGGGAAGAATAAAGAAAAACTCATTTGTACTATGAAACAGTCAATTTAATGAACTGAACATGCATGATATGAAGTTACAAAACATTTTAAAGGTTTTTATAGATAGACATAAATGACTTGACTCTCACAATATACACTTGCTTAGTGTTGTCCACACATGGCTTTTGAAATGTGACCGCAGAAGTACCTTGTCAAGCGACCTTTGTTACGATTGCCATCGTCCGATTATGATAGTTACGTTTTCAAAACCAACTTAAATGCTACATGTCAAGGATTTTCTATTCATTATATACAATATTATTCAATAAAGCGCCAAAAATATCACTGATTAAACTACAACGGCTTAGCCTACTGGATGACACAGATTAAAATGGCGTATACTGGAAACAGATATGCGCACAATGATACGAGTATTTATAAACATTGGCTTATCATTTGTTATCATTGGCTAGCATATTTTTATTTATCATTAGCTAGCATTCTTGTTATCATTGGCTAGCATATTTGACATTGGCTAATCACACAAGGAGGACAAACTGCCGTACGCCTTTTGCTTGTATATGCATGTCCTATATCGGGTGGAGTTGCTTCTTCGGTACAGAAAACTCTCCAAACATTTCACAAAATAATCCTTCGCACTCCCGTAGGAGCGCTGTGGTAGGTTTCGAACAAGCGATTACATAGAGTTCGCTCTATCTAAAATTCGCCTTTGAATTACATTTACAGAAACGGTGAGTGAGGGGAGGGAGTGAGGGAAGTTTTCGGCTCTAGTTGCATCGTCTAACGCCTTCGTAATTTAATTGTAAGGTTAGTAATGTATTACCTATTCTCGATTTTAAGAAATTTTAGAAATGTTAATTGAGGACTCCCGTAGAACTAACCTCACTAATATGAAATACTAGATATAATTTTACTATGTTACAAACTCTCTGTGCTTTCTTGTAAAGCGTTAACTTGCTGCATAAGAAAATGTAAAATAACAAAGTCTTTCTAATTCAATCTTACGCCAACTGTTTCATTTGTGTAAAATTTACTTTTAATTACTATTTTTTTTCTTTTACTAAAAGTGAGAAATAATTTTAGGACTTACATTGATTCATATGTAATTGAAATGTGGGCAGCTAAGTGAGCAGAAAGCTATGTTATTCGATATTAACAACAAAATAAAATGTAAATACGTTGAATTATTGAAGGAATTAACTAAAAAGAATAAAAGACGTCATGAACACTAATATTTATTATTCATTAAAAGCACGTTTCATCAAATGTGAAAACTTCGTCTCTTGATCACTTAATATCGCGTATACCTCGCTTGTTAGGCCAGTAATGGAATATGGAGCTAGTTGTTGGGATCCGTACAGAATAGGACTTAAGAAGAGCTTAGAGAGGATACAAAACAGAGCGGCAAAATACACTTTTCGGAAGAACATACCTGCACGTTGGGAATCGTTAGAACATCGGAGAAAAAGGGCTCGACTTTGCGTAATGTATAAATCTTACACTGGTGGCCCTGCATGGCAGGAAATACGGGGAAGGCTAGATAAACCGGATTATTTTAATAGATTTGATCATAAATATAAAATTAGAACTAGAATTCAAAGAACGGACGTAGGCAAATTCTCCTTTGTAAACAGAACAATCGTAGATTGGAACGATTTGCCTGCGACAGTTTTTGAGCCCTTTCCTTGCTCAGCGCGTGGTTTTAGAAAAAAAGTATAGGAAATTAATCAATAGGGTGAAAAGTGCAGTGAAGTGAAGTGAAAGGTGCGATTATGGGTAGTAAACTAAAAAGTATTGAGCTATTAGTATTTAGGTAAAGTGTTATGAGGTGCAGTGACGTGAAGTGAAGTGCAGTGAAGTGATTTCATTTCGTAGTTTATTTCGCTAATCTTAAGCGTCTTTTATAGGCTATTCTGACAAAAGTTCGTATTTATTGATTGATGTTAACGAGTGTTTTACGTGTTAGAAATGTAAAAATTATTATAAGTATTGTATATTATTATGTTGTAGGTAAAAGTGATTATCCATATTTGTCTGAATATGATTGTTAGTGAATACTTGTAGGTTGGTGTGTATGCGAGTGTTCCTTTGTCTTTGTATGATATGTATGTAAGCGTGTATGTTTGTATGTATGAATGTTGGTGTTATATGTAAGTAAGTTTATTACTTAAATGTTAGTATATATGTAGTTTCATTTGTTGTATATGTATAGGCATGTAAATGCAGTTGCATGATCGTTTGATTTTTATATTGATTTTTTATATATTATTTTTATAGTTAATTGTGTTTTGTACTTTTAATGTACTTTTGTTTTTCTGTATTCTGCCACCGGGCAACATCAGCCCAATTGTAGAATAAACCCTATCTATCTATCTATCTATCTAATATTCACGTAGGTGCTGGTAAACATAATGTTATTTCTAACTTGTTAATGATGGGTAACACTTCTTTCTCTGAGCTGGTCATTGGTTACGCGAATTGGCCAATTCACCTGTCTCGTTTCACGCAGGTCATGGGGCTGAAAAATTAACTTTGTGAAATGCAATTATTTCGCTTCAAAGTTACGTAAGCCTATGTAATCCACGTTGAAATTAACTCGCGCTAAATGCATCCGTTCCACCGGGATATAACACACTGTGCAGTAATGTTTTATTCGCGAACATGTAAAGGAGCGAGATGAAAAAAGGCAATAGATTCATTGAAATGAAAGTACTATTTACATTACTCATTAGATTCTATTGTAACACATGTTATTACTATAAATATTTTCGTAAGCGGTAATAATTTCACATCTTTCAAAATATACGTATTTACTATAGGATTGTTCAAAATAAGATACATGAATTTAATTGTAACTCAGAAATTGATAATAAAATTGAATATACAATATTTAGCTCAAAATATATTTCATGACTTATCAACAAATATTTTCTTTATAGTATTTGCTTCAAATATGTCACAATAGTGCTTTGCAAATGCAAAGTTAACTCAGTAAAAGGTAAGATGTGAGTAAAAAACACTTGCGTGTAAATTAGAATACTCTACATTCTCGTATACTACATACGTAACACACGTACATACTACATACGTAGTATAGGGAAAGTTATGTAATTGTGCAGCAAATAACTGTGATTTTTCGGCAGAAAGAATCGTCCTGTAGCTTGCTAATACCGAAAAAAGAGGATAATTCCTGTTCCCGTATGTAGTAAATTACTTCTTTAATGTTGTGCAGTCCGAATCCACGTGCTTTGGGTCCTTGATACCGAAATATTGGTTTATGGTGAAACGTCTGTCCGTTCGTCCGACCATTTGTTTGTGAATAACACTAGGCAACAAGAGAATAGTATATTCTTCAACGAGCGTATAATGATGGCTATTATTCATGATGAGTTGATGTTTACGATAAGAGCGACGTAGGAGCTCGTGTCGTAATTTAGACGAGTGAATAATACCATTATGCGCTAGTAGAAGACTATACTTTCTCTACGGCCTCGAATTATTTAGAACAGATTTTGAACAGATTTTGTTTTATTTGAAACTCAAGTACAAGGAAAACTTATGTGCTTCGTAACACTGAGTAAGTCTCCCATAAACAAGCGGGTTTATACTATTGAGAAAGTTTTGTAAAGTAAGCCAAGATAACGTTCTCGTTAAAAGAATTCATCCTATTACTATTTCTCCACTTCAGAAACGTTATATAGGATTGTTCACAATACTCTTGTAATTTTTCTTGCAATAATTGTAGAGATGTCGAGTTCGCTATTTTTTGAAATACAGGTAAAGTACAAATTTCATTGTCACTGTCGCTGATTTCAAGATTAATTTTCTGTTGAATGATCAATGCGAAATGTAACGAGAAATACGAGTACAACAGTGTCTAGGTTACGAACAGGAAACTGCGGAATAGTTTGTCTTGTCTACCGCGGTTAAAAAGAAGCGCAAATTGCAAAGAGAATGCAATTCTGCCTTAACCTTAGAAGCATAAATTACGTTAGTATACCTACAGTAATAATTAAATTAGCTTATAATGACAGCGAGACAATTAAAATTGTGACAGCTCATAATACGCATTACATTAATTAACGTAATGAATACATAAACAAATAGGAATAATTATGCTTTTGATATAATTGTAGTTCAAGTGATGTAACATGAGGGTGTAAATACGAGTAAAATTTACTCTGTGAATGATACCAAGAAAATCAATTATTGAATCTCAACATTACAGTAACTCATTTAGTATATATAGAAATGAAGCAATAATGTGTCGTTTAAGTAACATTGTGAAGGAGTTGTTATCAGCTGTTTTTCTGTTAACTGGGAGCTTGTTGAAAACTTGTGCTGCAGTACGTTTCATATTTAATGATATGTATCTAGTGATGTAGCCTCTTTAAGTTATCGTTTTAAAAAATAGGAAAATAAAACTATAATTTCATATAGAAATTAAATTAGTGACATTAATGTTTTACAAACATCCAAATACGTTTATTTGCACCTTTCTGTATTAATGTGGGGCTAGTGGAATGGTTCGTACTTATTATGTCCATCAAACATGCTCATCATTGACAAAAAACCTTCTCTTTTGGACTCCCAATAGATCTCATTATTCCATAATTTCCGAGTCATCACGACTTTCTACTTTATGACAAACCATCGGGTGGATGGGATGGGCCACGTGAGAATGAGAGATCAGCGTAACGCCTGGAACTAGGAGGAATCACTCGCAATGCTACGCACTCACGCAAAGTCACACACTCCCACGCATCGCCATGCAAGTCCATGGATCGCCACGCATCTCCACGCTCATCTACGCATCGCCACGCACGACCACGCACTCCCACACATTGCCACGCTCCCTCACGCACCGCCACGCACCGTCCGACACTACGCACAGCCACGCTCAACCAGACACAACCGTGCCTCATGCCGTCTCACACCACACAGTCCTCCCTTGACCCATCGCACCTCGACCCACTCTGCTCCATTCCGTCCCGCACCACCACGCACGAACATGCTCCCCCACGCTCCGCCACGCTCTAACCCTCCCCGCGCCACTCCATAGTCCGTGGCGCGCCGCAGTGTGACATTCGCGGATTTCCCATTGGCTTACCGCACGCGGTAGCGGAGGCGGCGGCAACGCTGACGCGGTTTCGACGCATCGTATGATAATCTCTCATGCAATTGCGACAGGTCTCGTGGAAATTTCACTTAACGCGAATGAATCCGGTTCCTTTGACCCGTGTTGTTAACGCGTCAGCTCATATTTTACAGCGTGCGAGAGCTCGCTCTTTATGTCCAAGTAAACTTGAATGCTCAGCCAATGCCTGAGTAAGTTGGCAAATATGACTGATGTAACAGTTTCTCTCCTTTTCATTTTACTCTTCGCAAATCATTTGAATTATTATTGTTATTATAATTATTATTATTTGATTCAGCAATGCTTCTCTATTAAAATGTATTACACTTCACACGCTACTGGTCACGTTAATCATGTTTTACGCTACGTTCTGCAAAAATTTGAATAGATGAAAGTCTTTATCGCGAGTAGGGGTTTGTTTTATGTTCTGGTTTGCACATTGTTGTCAAGTATTCTTTTGTTAAAACGTTCTCTTTCCAGTTTGGGTTTTCATGTTTTGGAGACTTTACACTCTTTTGGAGAAATTTGATTTACTTGTCCGAGATAACGTTTGAGTAATAATTCCGACCGATATTTCACAACCTCAGGAGCAGAATATGTAGCAAAGACGCGTTTAATACTTGAAGACGTGGCGGGTTGCCTAGAGTTTCCGTTCAGGGTCACTAGAGTCAGACTAAACGCACAAAATCGTCAACAATGCTCCCATTTCACGTCTAAGTGAGACAGACTTACACAATACCCATTGTACTATGCCTGTATTTTTCGTGCAAGTGCAAACAATAAGTTGACAAATGTTTATCTAAATGGGATGAACATTACGGCATCACCTTCCACAGGCACTTACACTTTTATGACACAACACTTTTATGACAGTTTATGGTCACAAACGTTACAAATGCAGGATCATTAGACGCAGCCTGCCCATCAGTCAGTCACCCAGATTGGATTTGTTTATAAAACTATTTTCGCGTAAAAGGGGACTTTTTATTTGCAATTTTGTTGTTTTAGCAAATATATTTTAAGTATTAGGGAAACACTCTGGTTAAAACAAAGAAAATTAGGCCACTCATGTAAAACGGAAAATGCAGGGGCGAATTTCTGCTTAGTCAGTAGAGACAGCAACCTAAGTTCACAAATTTTATAGGAGCCGCTAAATTTTCACCAACATTCTATTTAAAAAATATGCAATTGAAATCTTAAAATTATACTCGCAAGGAATTAGAATTAGAAATACGTTATTTTAACTATTTGGATTATAAAAACATTTACCACTTCTCTTTGTTCGAAGCGTTGATTGGTGCTCTGTATGAATGTTCAATCATTAGATAATTATCCAATATTCACAATAAAAGCCACTTATTTATTCATGATCGAATGCCACACATTTACTCTCACTTCTTGAATTGCTGATTTCGCCTTTACTCTTTCATCAACAACCCCTAGAAACCTGTTTTACATGACATTAATCGATAAACAAGGTAATTATATGCAAACATTTTATGATCGGTATTTTCGGGCTTCCGCGCAGAAGACGTGTATTACTGATGCTTCTTTATGATATCCCAAATAGATTTTACTTTTATTTCTCCAGATTAATTTTGAGAGAAACTTCGACATGAATCGCTCAATAACAAGTGGCGTAGAATCCACTGCATTTTGATAAATTTTCTCTTCAATTACCGAGCTGGTCACATCGCCTTTCTTTAGGAAGCTTCATGAGTGTAGGTCAATTGAAACACAATTATTTAAATTACCAACGTTTTGATTGTTACTGAGAGTTCTTTCAGACATTGTCATGATGACGGGCTAATAAAAAAAACGCTAGGGATTAACAAAATTTTATTTCAGTTGACATACTCATTAATTTTCCTAATGTAAAGTTAACAATGAGGTCAACAAGTAAAAATGGGCCAAAGAATTTGCGAGTATTAACAAAAAATTCTTCACAGTTGGTCGTGTTTCGGGTGGTGGCGTTATTTGTCACTTTTATATAAAATAATGATAACAATTGCAATATATTAATAGGTGTTTAGTGTCGACTTGGGTGGCCGAGACGGAGCACCTTTCAGTCTTGATTCGAAGGGTCGTAGTTTACAATATCACCACGAGCATGGATGTTTGTTTACGTAGAGTGCATGATGGGGGCTCTCTCAACCCCTACGTGTCGCCTTTCAAACTTCTTCTTTACGTACTTTGTCGACCTAAGTGGCGCATGGGTTGGGCATTTATTTTCACGTACGCGTTGCTTCCGGTCTGTGGGTTAGAATCCCTCGGAAGGCATCAGGCGTTGTGTGTTGTGACACGACGTGCTTTCCTAACACACGGAAGGGTAAGAAGAGGTGCGGACAAATGGGCCTACGGACCGCAGCGCGGATAGGGCTAGGGGTGGCAAAAAACATCGATGTTTTTAAATATCGATATTTTCAAGAAGAAACATCGATATTATAACGTCGATGTTTTCATTTCAATGTTTTCTTCAGATCGGTATACTTGTCCAGAAACATCGAGATTTTCAAAAAAATTGTCATGACAAATAGAAGTTCCGGTATATAATTTTTTGTGGATTGCTCGCAATCAATAGCCATTGACAACTGTCACTGTTGTCGATCCCCAGGAGGCACGAAATCGTTTGCTATTTGCAATCTTTCTCCAGTGTTCTTACATTTTTTTATATTTTTGTATGTTTGTTAAACTGCAAATGTAACCTTGATTACGTACGACATTGGTAAGAAAATTAAGATGACAGTCAAATTTAAGGCAGAATATACTTTAAACTAATATTGACGAGTTATGTGTGACTTTAGAACCAAAGTATTTTACTTCAAAATGTTTCTCCGCCAACTTGGACCAAATGTTTTGGTAGCCAAACTCTGCCTGTCACAAGCCAGGACGAAGAGGGGAGTGATAGAGGAGTAACACCTCTTTAAAAACCTAGGTCTAGCTGGCTCCGGTTGGTAGCACCTCGTAAGGGCCCCTTGCCAGGGTTACGATAAAGACCTCAACGGGCAGATGGCGCGGAAGAGACGCCCATTCTTCAGGGATTAATATAAAGAACTATCTTCGGGGTAACGAGGAGAAAGTCCTTAACGGCTAAAAGGCGAATGAGGCAGCCCTTCTTTTGAGGATAATCAATAAAAGAGGATGCTTGGGTCCCCTAAGAAGGCAGCCTCTTCACCAAGCACACTCAACGTAGGGTTGGTAGCCCAACTTGGGGAACTTATCTTACAAGCTCCAAAGGAACTGCCGGACGCAAATGAAGACCTTAGCAATAAATAAATGACGAACGAATAATGGGATCGCGGAAAGACTACGTCTAGCAGCATGGAATGTCAGAGGGATTTTAAATAAAGAAATAGAATTATAAAAACAATTGATTGAAATGGATGTAGATTTTGTGGCTTTATCTGAAACTAAAAGGAAATTGAAAGGTACAATACGATTAGAAAAGTATTTAATGATTTAGTGGATGATGATAGTGGTGTCCAACAAGTAGAGAGAGCCTCAGAAGGAGTTGCTATACTTATGAAAAATAAGTATAAAAAATAATAATACCATACACATTTATAAATGAAAGAATAGTAACACTACGAATTAGGGTAGAAAGGGGATACATGACTATAATAGCAATATACGCTCCAGAAGAAGGAAGGAAAGATAAAACACTTTAATTCTATAAAAGATTACAGGAGGTAATAAATCAAGTTAACAACTAGCGGTGCTACAGAATGGCACAGACTTTTCCGTTTTAGTTTTCTATTTCTTTGGGTCTCCGTTAGCTATTTGGAATTGCCACATACACTTGCCAGCTGCCATCGATCACCGCCAAAAGTACATATGTTTGTCATTTTCTTAATTTTTCCGTTTCCTATTGGTAGAACGGGAATATTAATTTTAGAATATTAAAGAACAAAAAACCTAGTCCTAAATAGCAATTTTCTTTTGAAAAATATGTGCCATTTTAAAGAAAATTCCGTTTTAGCGCTACTAAAATGCGAAATTTGAAGCTCATTTTCACAGAAAATTTTTGAGTTTTCAAAATACTTTATTTGAATGTTATTTGAAGCACTTACACTAACAAATATAATAATCTTTACAAATTGCTGGTAATGTGCATATTAAAGATATGAGAGATATTTCAAAAAATTACAATTATGTAACTTTTTAAAAAAAATAACCCCAAATAAAGTTAACGTCATATTAAAGAGTGTAATTAGCACAATCTATTACAAAAGTTTGAAGAAAAAGTTGCCGCGATGTATGAGAAAATGGTGTTTGAGCGTTTCTGAAAATGTCGAATTTTGAGCTTCTTTTCACAGAAAACTGTTGTGTTTTCGAGAAACTTTACTTGACATTATTTAAAGCACATGAACTCGTAAATATAATAATGTGAGAAAATCTCCGCTAATGTAGAGCCATATGGAGTTTCGTCATCGCATAGGGTACATTTAGCACTATCCCTACCGAAAGTTTAAAGAAAAAATTTGGAGCCGTTTTTGAGAAAATTTTGTTTTTATAATATTTTAAAATTTCACATATTGCACGCAATATTGCGCAAAAAGTACTAAAATTTTCAAAAAATGCACATAACCTTCACTAAGAACTCACTTTGTACAACAAATATTATTTGAAAGAAAATCTCGATCATCAATTTTGTAGTTCCAGAATGGCGCCGAAAAAATTTTAAATTTTTGCAATTTTCGAAAATTCAGAGTTATCCTCGAAAATCGGACTTATGCCACCTTAATAAATGTATTTTACTCTATTCTTACAAGAAATTTAAAGAAAAAAATTGGAGCCGTTTTTGAGAAAATTTTGAACATCCCCGGGGGCTTCATGTGCAGTATCTCCAAATTTAACAAAATCTTTTTGAAAATCTCAAAGCTTCGACTAGAACCAGATCGACCAGGGAATATCAGTTTTGGAAGAAATGGTACGTATGGTTTAGGCGCTAGCAGTGTTCACGGACGGACGGACGGACGGACGGACGGACGGACGGACGGACGGACGGACCGACGGACGGACGGACGTTTTCCTTTCAATTGTTTTTTCAGTATCAAGGATCCACAAAATACGGTTTCTGGCTACACCGTGGTAGGGGATTTTTTTTCTTAATTTAGCAACTGGTTTTATCCACTTTTTCGTTATCACGGCCCGGCAATTAATTTTTTTCGACGAAAATTGGCCATTTTTTCGCGCAGCATTACATAACTTTCCCTATACTACGTATGTCACTCTGTGTACACGTACGTATACGGGAAAGTAAAAATGATTATCTGATAGTTTTAGAAGATTATAATGCCTGAGTCGGAAATAATCCTATCTCTAATATAATTGGAACAGAGGGCGAACAAATTTTAAATCAAATGGGCATACATTAATAGAATTTGCAGTATTCAATGAATTAAGAGTAACAAATACTTTTTACAGACACCGAAATATCCATAAATATACTGGACTGCAAGAGTAAGTGCTTCTGTTATAGATTATGTACTGGCAAACAAAAAGACACAGGCTCTAATAAATGATACAAGAGTGTTTAGGGGTCCGGATATCTCAACAGACCATTTCCTAGTCATATCAACATTACAACTACCTAAAAGATGGAAACACATTACTAATAAATAGGAAAATACTATCGAAACTTTGAAAGTGCCCCTTCTTCAAAACCAAAGCATCAGAATGCTCTAGCAGTCAAGATTGAATATAAAATTACAATTTACACCAACTAGTAATAACGTCAATGAATAATGGAGAAATATAAAACAGATACTGACCAACACTGCATTTGAATCATTAGGTAAAAGGAAAAAGAAATATACGAGAAGGGGACTTAGTGTTTGGGACGAAGAAATTAAACTAATAGATGAAAAGAAAGAAGCCTACTTAAAATCATTAAAAACACCAAATAGTTTAGATTTAAAAATTGAATATAAAAGTAAATCTGCTCTAGTGAGAAATAAAGTTCGAGAAATAAAACGTCGAAGTTGGGAGAGATATATAGCAGATCTAGAACATGACGTACATGGAAGGTAAGATAATTCGTACAAAATTATAAAAGAATTAAATAAAGATGAAAAAGATACTCTAAGAATTAATGCCGTTTCAGAAATAGAATGGTTAGTTTATTTTAAAAACCTCTGGACGAATGATGAAGCTGATGCAGTGTTAATGGAACCCACTTGCAATGTAGACAACATTGATATGCAAGAACTTGATGAAGTACTTAAAGCTACTAAAAATAAATATCTGCAGATACAGATGACTTGAATGTAGAGCTAATAAAATATGCAACCCTACAGTTTAAATTAAGATTATTAGCTTTCATAAATACATGTTGGCATGAAGGATATGTTTCGGACGAATGGAATGAAGCATATATCTGTCCTATATATAAGAAAGGAGACAGAACATTATGTAGCAATTATAGAGGAATAAGCTTATTGAACTCTTGCTATAAAATCTATGCAAATATAATAGGATGAAGACAAAAAACAGTAATGGAAAACAAAATCTCAGAAGCCCAGCATGGATTTAGGAGAGGAAGATCTTGCAGTGACTGTATATTTACAATTACCCAATTAACTGAGAAAAGACGCGAACAAAATTTACCAATCTTCTACCTGTTCATCGACTATAAGGAGGCTTTTGATAAAGTTAAGAGTACTATGGAAAACATTGAAAAGGAAAGGAGTACCAAAACATCTAATAAGAGCTATACAGAGCCTGTATAGAGACAATGTAATAAAAATAAGAACAACAAAAAATGAAAAACAAACTGCAATCATTGATGAAAGTGTAAGACAAGGGTGCCCATTGTCACATTCTTTATTTAACATATATATTGACGAAGTAATAAATGAGTGGCTAAAAATTTTAAATAAACAATTTATAGTAAATAATGTAAATATTAACACAGTGATGATCAAGTTGTTATAGGCTCCACAGAAGACAGTATCCAAGAAGCAATAAATAAATTAGATAATATAGCTAAGCAGTATAATATGATTATATCAATAGACAAAGTAAAATCATGGCATTTAGGGGTTGTGAACCAATAAGAGCCAAAATAACCTTTGGAAATAATATAATAACACAAGTAAATGCGTTTAATTACCATGGCTTTAAAATAACACATTATAAAAATAATGATTTACAAGTAAAATTAAACAGAAATAGACACTTCTGTGGTACAATAGCTCGAAGTTGATAAATAAAGTCAGAAAAGAAACTATACTGAAACTCTACAAAACAATGGCCCTACCGATGCTGTTATACGGAAGTGAATGTTGGACATTAACTAAAGACCAAATTAAAATATTAGAATCAGCTGAAATGAAGTTTCTTCACTTCTTATACACGTCTTGATCACAAGAAAAGCGAAGAAATTAAAAATGAATTAAAAATTTTAAGTGTGAATGACAATATTAAATATATATTGAAAAATGGAAAAATCATGTATTAAGAATGCCCGAAGAAAGGATCGTCAAAGTGGCCTTGCAAGCCGAAGGGAAGAAGAAATGTGGGAAGACCACTGAGAAGATGGAGTGAACAGTTTTCAGGAGCCGGAACAGACTGCGCAAGTCTCATCCTTGCAGTTGATGATGATGATGATGATGATTGTTTCAGCATACTTAAAACATCTACGTTATCGACATCAAAAATCTTTGGGTGATGTATTGAATTATCTATGTTTTTTTTCAAAAAATTGCCATCACTATCTAGGGCCATGTACGGATGGACAGGAACTCTTCTTCTATTGCAGAATATGCGCAATGTATTCACGAGCTATGGCTAATCAGATATTATGTGTCATGACCTATAGGGGCTTGCGAACTACATAGACGCAACGGATTGGAGACGGCTGCACGTAAAGAAATAATTTTCATCGACAGTCGTGAGCCATTATGTGGAAATCTATTAGCACCAAAATATGCAATGACATAAAATAACAATACATAACCACTTCACAATTTATCGAATGAATTAAATTTTATGAAGAAAAATTGTAGAGCTACTAAAAGAGCATTGTAATTTACAATCTACGGTATGCAAAACCACCACAGAATTGCTGCAGATATGCAAGGTTCAGAAAGATAAGAATGTTCATTATAACGTCATTGATATTACGCATTCAAAGAATCGATATCAACAGACGTTTCGGCGCAGAACTACTTTTCCTTCCAGATCTTTCTTTTAACTTAATTGGAAAACAATATAGGCCACATAAAAGTTCGCAATTATATTAGACTAGTTATTTCTCTTTCATTCCTACACCCAAGCGATAAAGTGTACTTCTCTTAAACTTAAACAGCGTGCGCATTTTTACTCTGTTCCAAGCCTTCAGGTTATAAACATCAACGTTTATTATCCTTGTGAAGTCTACGCCACATTTTCTAAAAGTTTTGAAAATGTTAAAGTTCCGAATTCGGTGTATTTTTTCATCATTTAAGTGTTTAGTTAAACAGTTTCCGCAGTTTTAATCGAGAAAACTTTGCGTCTCACCTCATTCGATAAATGAAATAAAAAATAAATGTCTCCAGCGCAGCATACTGCGGTTGAGGCAAAAAGAGAAGGAGGAGTGGGGAAATGAGGGAAGTTGGAACTATGAAAGGCCAGGGATAATGCAGAGAAAAGAGATATGAGAGAGGAGCCAAGAAAGGCTAGCCACGGACAAGGCAGACGAAGGAAAAGTGGCAGAAACACAAGGTTCAAGAAGGGAGGGTCGGGGAAGGACGGGAGGGTCAGCGAAGGGAGGGTCGGGGAAGGGAGGGTCGAGGAAGGGAGGGTCAGGGAAGGGGGTCGAGGAAGGGAGGGTCGGGGAAGGGATGGTCGAGGATGGTATGGAAGGGGAAGGGAGGCCCAGGGCGGAGGCTGGGACGGAAATGGCTGGTTCGTGAAACTATAACTGAGCAAGTTCGAGCAGGGCAGGGCCGAGGAAGAGGAGGTCGGGCAATACACGGTCAGGGGCGACAGGATCGCGGAAGCCAGTGTCGGCGTGGCGGGGCGGGGCGGGGCAGCGCGCGAGGGAGGGGTAGGCGCGTGCGGGTCAGCGCGCGGGCGGGCGGGCGGCTGGCTGCGGCGGCCGCAGCGATGTTTATGGAGAGCCATTAGCGCGGAAAGCAGAGGTCGGGGCGGGCGCATATCGACTGGAGGCGGCGGCGTTGGCGGTGGCGGTGGCGGGCAAAGTCCGTGCGTGGGCTGAATATGCATGGCCGCCCCGGGGCCCGCAACTGAAGCGCGGGGGCGGGGCTGCGGTGAGAAAGGGAGCCTCATCTGCATGGGCGCGGGGGCGGGGGCGGGGGGCGCTAAGCAAGCACTGGCCCTCCGCGACGGCGAAAACGCCATAAGGCCGCCGGGGATCGCGGCAGGTGCGCGCGCGCCAGCGACGTCTCGTCTCTAACTCGCCGCTAAACGGCGCTTTATGGCCGCGCCTAATGAGGGGCTGCAGAGGGGCAGAGATGAAGTAGTCACCCGTGCAAGGGAATGTTTTGATATGAGAGTCATAATTAGCACTTTAGAAAAAGTATTGGACAAGAATTGGTGTCTTAGTAAAAAAATCGAATGGAAAAGAGAAAATCAAGGAAATATATAAAATGTTATTAATGTTATTCACATTTTATTATATATATATATAATAAAAATGTACTTAAAATTGTACTTTATATTTTATTAATTTAAAATATTTTAACTTTTGTAAATTTCAATTTGTTAATATTGTTAATAAAATCAGTTGTTTTAAATTAAAATTTAAAATGTGTATTTGTTTAATTTTACGTTTTTCACAGAGTATTATAAACGAATTTCAAATAAAGTTAATCATCAAATTTTGGTTCATGCGATTGAATTGGTATTCATTTTATTTCATGTTTATCTCTAAAAATAAAATAAATATCCAGAATGGCATGTACTTGAATTCTAGTAAACACGAACATTTCTTCTGAAATTCTTATCGTTCTTACCCACTGTTCGAGTAATGAGCCATTCTTTTAACTGAGACAACAAAATATGAATGCGATTAATAATATATGAATATTCATGAAGTTAACCGTCCAACTTTTAATTTGGTAGGTATGCCTAATAAATCTTGCCCGTGGTTATTTCCAGGCCTTTCATGAATTTACTATTTCTTTTTTTTACTTCTTAATGTCGAATGCTATTACTTGCCTTTAAATGCGAAATTTTAAATTTGCGTGCAGCTAAATAATGTGCTTCGGGTTACATGAATATACAGCTTTAATAACGATTTCCCGTTTACAAAACGGTGTTTTAATATCTAGCTAATATGTGGAAAAATATTCGACATCGGGATGCGTGGGTTTATTCCGATAATATGGTATGACGTACGCATGTACGCTAATATAATTTTGTAGGAAGGGGTACGGTAATGAGCAGACCGCAACGTAGTCAGTAACTGACTCTCTTGCTTGTCTTTGATCTTAGTGGGAGCAAGAACGAGTGTGCATGAGAAGTAATTGAGACTGCCTGGATTAAAACGTGTCAATGAACTGTGGTATTTAATCTCCAAGTTTTTCGTACATCAGGATCGTCGCTACAGCCATTTAATTTGTACCAGTGATAACTTTACCATTCAGAGATGATATAATACAGTTTCCTTGCGTTCGACATGTTATTTTCTCCACATCTGGCAAATATTGGCCACGTTTACATTTGAATGTCTGTGGTTAAGATCGAAATTATCCGTCGTTATCTAATCCGACAAAGGGTTCTATCCTTCAGTAAGGCAAAATGTTATGTGCTGAAATTGCTTCCTGTCATTAGAACTACTCACTCATTGGAAAGTAAATTCCAGCAATTTCTACAGCTTGAATCACATGAAAGAATTACACAAGTTTTTTTCATTAACTGGAAATAACCGTCTGAATACTCCACACATACTCTCACTCTAATAAGTATATAACGGGATGAATGCAGAAAGTATCCAGGTATTAACTCTGAGATAGTTATTAATGTCAGTAGACCGTTGTATTGGAAATAGTAGTCGCGGTTGAAATTTGTAAACGGAGGCGATAGACAAAGTTTATTATCAACAAAAACTGTTATTGGTGTTGTCGGTCGTCTGTCGTTCAATACTTTTCGTAATACCTTCTGATAAGAACAAGTTATTTAATAAATTCTATTTTCTTGGAATAACCTAACTTATACCCTACTTTTAGCTGCATCTCATTCATATAAATAGTTCTTGTCGGAGGGAGGATTGCTAAAATCCCTAACAGACGCCGATTGTTATTAGTGATTTTTAGTTCGTCTAGATGAATGATGCCGATATAACGATATTATGAACAGAAAAAGTTGGTGATAGCAACACTTTATTCCTTTATTAGGCACCCGGGGTTCCTTACGTACCAAGTTCATCACTTTTGATTTTACGTCCATTTCAACAGTTCTCAAAGATTAATCTTTGAAAAATCATACATTCCTCTATGGTCAGTCACCGGTGTGTTACAAGGCCAACAGGATGTCCAGTGACAGACCATTGAATCACACCGTGTGAATAGAAGTTCATTTCTTGTGTAAGCAGGATGTGAAACTGCCACAAAATCTAAAAAAAACAAGGATTTTTTCAAGAAATTATTTCAGAAAATGCAATAAAAATTGCAAAAGTGTATCTTTTAACTTTACTTGACACGAGGATGTTTAAAACCTCTAAAATAATTGTCTCAGTGGTTTCTAATGTTTCTTAAACTATTAGAAATATATGTATACGTAACACGTGTATAGGTAAGGTGGTAATGTTTCTTTTAAATAGATTTTGAAAACGTTTTTAATAAAGGGACCGAAAAGATATCGAATACCGGTAAAATACACATACGCGCCATACATACACACACACACACACTCGCACACAGTCTTTCTCTCTCCCTCTCCTTCTCTCTCTCTTTCTTTCTCTCTCACGCTCTCTCTTTCTCTCTCTCACAGTCTTTCTTTCTCCCTCCCTCTTTCTCTATCTCCCTCTCTTCTCTCTCTCACATTTTTTCTTTCTCTCTCACTCTCTCTTTCTCTCGCTCTCTATCATACGCACACGCACACTTCGCACAACGGTCAGACATGAATCGTTCACATTGTAATCCTCCACACTGGGAAACGAAATTCATAGCCTAGAGTGTGTCGAGTGCTATATCCTGTGGCTGAGCAAAACCCAAGGATTGGGCTGAACCGAAGACGTCCGTGGGTCGAAGCGCTGACCTCCGGAAACTGCCTATGAACGGCGCAGCCATCCCAGCTCTTACAAATTGGCAACGGACTCCGAGAATGCATCGGCAGCGCCAGGAACATAACGCGAAGTTTATCAACCGGTGTCAGATCTATAGCACGTTCGTCCTTTCTCAACTGATGGCAAAGGCCATATCCGTTGGTCTCTTTTAGTTTGAACTGCACAGAGATAATCGCTCTTACAAAAATTCTACCCAAGTCACTTGTAAAGATATCGTAAAATAATGATATTTTTAAGAAAAGTGAAAAGAAAACGTACATTAGGCGCGCTTGATGCTCGATGACATTCTAAGTTACACTTTACGTTTCGATACTTTTTTATTAGACCATTATTGTGAATATTTTGTTTCTAAAATGCAGAAGTGAAAAGTATACATATATTTATTTTTTATTTATTTACTCTGTATCGATAAATCTTTTTCAGGGACCCATTTTGCAATAATTGTATTTGCATTGTTCACACATGTGTTAGACCTTCTCGTCTTTCTGAACCTGCCATTTAAACACCGTTTCTTGTCACTCTGCATGCCCTCCGAGAAAATGAACTCTCTCCAGACAGATAGACTGATAACGGCAGCGCGGCGTGAGAGTAACGGCCGGGGCGGCGCGCGGCGATTTCCGCACTTCGGCAGGTCGTGTTAGGTCCCCATACCAGTTGTGCTACTGGACTAATTGTGCTAAAAAACTACTCGCAATTCTTCATAGTATTTAAAAATTAATATTTATGAGTTTTAAAAGGTACCGAAGAAACTGATAAATTTGCATATCAATGCGAGTATCCAGCACGTTGTTTGTTGCGTGTTAGTGTTATATTAATCTGGCAGATAGAGAATAAACATTGGGAAATTGGGAAAAACATTGCATAAGATGAACAGATGTACATCTATTAGAAAAATCATAGTTAATGATTTGAATTATTATTTTAAGGCCGTAAACCGCTTTGATAATTAGTTCCGTAAGTGTAATGCATGTTGTCTATCAGGAAATGAGCTGAGTTAACTCAGAGCCAGCAATGGCGCTGCCTCTGCTGCGACTCTGAATGGGAGGTTCTAGGGTTCGAATACTAACGGTGGCGTAATTTTCGGCACTAGCATAATTTAGCTAGGGTGAATTGAGCCGCTATCAAGAGGAAAATTCTAGCAGCTCGCTGCTCTGATCAGTACCCGGCGAATGCCTGAGCGTTACTTTACCAAACGGACCATGGGCCACATGCGATCCCTCTTGATTGATTGTTTGTGATGCTGGGCGCGCCAACTGTCAAGGCCATTAGTTCCGTGAGAGTAGTGTATGTTTTTCCTTAGGAGGTGGCGGTGATCTTCCCGGATGGCGAGATTGGGTGCCGACCTACCGTGCGCTAGTGGGGTTTTCCCGAACCTGGTGTCTCCCACCAGCGGGGCACCGCCTCAGCCGGGACAAGCTCTAAGCTCCCGAGCGGTCTCCCGGCATGTGTGCAAGTGTAGTGCTTGTAAGTGTAAGTGTAGTTAAGAGGTGCGGATAGGAGAAGGAAGAGGAAGAAAAAGATCGCGCGGTCCGAAGAGAACTCTAGCAGTCGGCTGCACTGATCGGTATTTTTCCGTGGTTTCTCTGATCAATACTGGGCGAATGTCTGAACAGTACCCTAACAAACGGGCTACTGACCATGGCCGCTTACCTTCCTCTCTCACTCCCCTACTTACTCACACACATATACTTACATGCACTACACTACCACACATTTCGGGAGATCGGTCGGGAGCTTAGAGCTTGTTCCGGCTGGGGCGGAGCCCCGCTGGTGGTAGATACCTGGTTGAGGAATCCCCGCCGAGGGAAGGTCGGCACAAGATCTCCCTAACCAGCGCCATCTCCCGAGGAAAACTCATGTTCTACGCCTACGGGATTAATGACGCGCCCGGAATCACTAATATCAGTAATTAATTAGAATAATCTCCAGGGAGTGATTGGTCTCTCGAGATGTCTAATAGTGTAGTGCGTGAATGAGTGTGTATTTATGGCGAAAGGATGAGGAACAAAAGATAATGTGCGATCAGTGGCCCGTTCAAGTACTGCTGCGTCCGACTGATAGTGATCGGGGAAACCATAGAAAACTTCCGTTCAGAAAACCCCATTAGAATTATTTCCCAGCCTACGGCACAACGCGACCTATTAGCTATAATATGGCTAGTGTCGGAAATACGCCTCCGTCGGGGATCGAACCCTTAGACCTCCCGACCAGAAACTCTGCAGCGTCAATAGTTGTTCCCCTGAGACATCTCACTGATAAAAATCACAATGATTTTCCCAAAAATACCTGTACGATTCTTCTGAAATACCAGTATTTTCTCATGAAAAGTTCAGTTGAAGGTAAAATCCTTCAAATATACCTGTATTTGACGTCTTATACCGCCATTCTTAAAATTATTTTGAATAAAGTTATAATAGAGGAAAAGGGATTTCTATACCGGTATATAAATACCTTACCTTAATACCTTAAATATAAATACCACTATTTCGGTATTCGGTCCCTGTTTTAAATAATTCTACAAAAGAACGCTTTTGTGACGTACGCGTTTCTATTTTAAATAATTAATTTCGATATAATTATGTCTCTATAAGTATAAACATTTAAGCGCAACTAAAAGAAAGTTAAGACTTATTTTGTGACTTTCCCTACGTCAATGAATGTCACATTCGAAATGTCCTTACGTAGATCAATTGGCACGTGCAGCAAATCGAGTGGCAAAAACCTGAATTTCCTCGCACCGGGGCCTTTTACCAGGATCAGTGCTGGTAATTTGTTTCGAAATTGGATAAATAGGCTTTTTTTGGGAGCGTCGATGCGGGCCTCACTAATTCGGTTTCCGCTGAATGCAAAGTCGAGAGGTGCTGAGGAGTGGGAAGAATGGTAATCAGCTCGAAGGCCCTTCTTTCTAGGTCATGAGAAAGAGCCGCTGGCAGGAAAATACTTCTCGTGAAGAATTCTCTTTCGCCTCTTACCTCCCCTCTTCTCCCCTTAATTCGTCTCTTCATCTGCTGCCTCTCTCCTCAGTCTCTCTGTTTTCCTTCCCGCTCTTACTCTTCCCTTATCGAACTCCTCCTGAATATCTCTGTCTCATTTACCATACACGCCTTTCAGTTTCTAGATTCTGAGCCGCAAAGCCGTTTTATTTCGCATTGGGATTGTCTGATCATCTATTGCTCTAGAATAGGCACTTGATTAGAGAGACATACTGACATCCAGAAACTTCTAAATTTTATGTATTCTATTCAATTATTTGAGAAACATGAAGTGATTTAAAGGTAAGATGCCTTCTGTTTTGGACTTCAACAAGAATACATAAAGTATAATTGCTTCCTTTGAGATGGAACATCCGAGATTGCAGCATGTCAAGAAGTACTGATTTCTTCAAAAGAATATGACTCTGTGAGAACAATGAGAACACTGATGAGCAGCGGACAATGAAGTTTATAAATTTTCTTTCCTATTTATTTAACAAATTACAACTTATGACATAATTTGTAAAAGCATTGGATAATGATGGATACTTTTAAATATTCACTAACAAAATTTCCGAGGCAAAGTTTGGCTAAAAAAGGTTGTTTATTCATAGGGTTTATCAACGTCCATCCCAACGTCCCTCCCAACGCCACGCCTAACGCCCCGCCCCACTGCGCCAAACACCTCATCCTCTCTTGTCTTGCTTCGTTCAACCACGCCCCATCAGGCCTCTGCTTAATTGCTGCTATGCAAGTCCCAATACTTCAATGTAATGCGGGTTGTATTGCCCTTGTACAAGTACGAGCATTGGGTAAAATTGTCCTCCACGTTCTGGAGTTTAGATAGAATAAAGAAACATTCATGGAGTTTTAGCTGCAAAAATATGTTTCTGACTAGATAACATCTTGTACCGTTCACCTTCCGAACTTTTACGATATTTCTATTTTAATCTTCAAACTTCTAATAACTTTGTAAAATGTGTTAAAAACGAAAACGTACGAGTTTGCGTCTTGATACAACGTTGACGTTTCCATACTACATCCATTTGGGACTTTATCGTATCGCCAATTACAAAAAGTCAATAATTTCACGACGTCTTTGACTTGAATATGAACCAGTTCTACAGAATGTCGTTTGTTCGCGGTAGGAGCTACGACAGACGCCAACTGTCGCAAGCAAACAGCTGTATTCTTTAAAAGCACGGATTAACTTTCGCGAAGCGGAGTTCCGCAGGGCTCTGATCGCGGGCGGCGCTGCGCGGCGCGGGCGCAGGCGGGCGCAGGCGAGCGCGAGACGGCTGCGCGAGGCAACTGCGCGCGAGTCGTCTGCGCGGGCGCTGCGCGTGGCGGCGGGCGCAGGTGCGCGCGGCGCTATCAATATCCGCAACGACTTGCTCCGCCGGCGAAATTTCATTTACTCCGCGCGAGGAATTTACGGCGGCGCCGCCCGCGGGGAGGGTGGGAGTGATGAGGACGGTGAGGATAGTGATGGTGAAGAGGGTGGCTGGGGGCGGGGAAATACATGTAAGGCCGGGAGGCGCCGTTGACTTCGAAGAAGCACACGTCGGAGGAAGTTAGGAAGCGACAGTTGAATGAATGTAAGGAGGGAAGGTGAAAGTGGCGGTTCGGGTGGGGGACGAAGCTGGTGACAACGCAAGAGCGACAGAAATGTGAGGACAGCTTTGTGAAAGCTGTGTTGGTGTGGGGAGCGAAGATGTGCTCACACGTGGGGGATGAGCTACGAAAAGGGGGCAGTTGATGGGTTTAATGATGCGAGGAGGGCTCTGTGAGTGCTGTGGGTTTCATCGGAGGTGTGGGAAAAGAGCTGCCTCATGTGGAGGTAGCGACATAGCGGAGTGGAATGGCCAGGAGGAGGTGTTGTAGCGATCAGGGGATGGATAGAGCGGACCCTGCAGGGACAGCGGGAAATGTCGAAAAGTGTTGGAAGCAGGAGATACTAAGAGAGCCAGGGCGTGGAAGTTGAGATCAGTCAGTGTGTGGTTGTGTGTGTGTGTGTGAGAGAGAGAAGAGAGAGTGAGAGAGAAGAGAGAGAGTGAGAGAGAGAGAGAGTGAGAGAGATAAGTGGGAAGAGGCTGACGTGCGGTGGTTAAGAGCGGAAGGATGATGTGCGGTGCGGAACAGTGTGCTCGGCGGGGGAGGCGGCAGAGGCAGCGGTGGTGACTGTGTTCGGGGTCAGGGGTGATGTGGCGCCGGTGGGGGGTGGCGGCGTGCTGTGGCGGCATGCGCCGGAGTGGGCGTTGCCGGCGCGAGGAACGATGACAGCGAGTGCCTTCCGCACGTTAGTCCTTCACATCGCGTCGACTAATGGACTGCAGTTTACTTCCTCCCTAATTACTAGCAGTTCGTTAATGAGTTACCGGCCGCACCGGCTGAATTGGTTTCGTGCTTGTTTGCTATTTGGAGGACGGAGCGAGAAAGCCTGACAGGTTCTTTTTCTTCTTGTCAGGAATTTCTCTTATTCTTCTCATCACTTTACTGAATATCCTAATCCATTCCTTTCGTTGAAATAATATTTGAGCGCATGGCGTTTGAAATATTAATGAATCTTAATGCAGTTGTACCGACCATTTATTGATTGTGTAGCACTGACGTTACACAAATATATTAACAGTTTCATACGAGTAAGCAGGAGGTCAACAACGGGCTGCCGCGTACTCTTTTTTTCTCTATCTTTGTTTATGTAAGAATCTACTGTTTCAAAGTACACATACGCGTTTTATTATTAGAACCTTTCTGTTCCCATGGTGATAGTTTCGCCTTTGAACATTTATCGGTTGTTTAGAAAAAAAAGCGCCAAACCCTAGAGTTCTTATACAATCAGACCTGCCCGAAAAGCATGTATCCGTCTTATTTTAGTGTCTGTCGATGTAAATAACAGTTGTGCAATCAAACCAACTTAGTGAATATTAAATTAGTTCTTAAAAAAGAACTAATGTGACTAGCTGTGTCTCCGCGAAAATTACAGAAGTACAGAGACTGTTCAAAATAAATCTAGGCTGGTAGGGAAAAAGAGTGTAAGTCAAAAAATGACATTTTGCAAGAGAGACCTTTTTTTGATTAAACAATAAGGAGAAATTTTTGGTTTCTATTAACAACAATGTTTTCAATTCTTAATTACAAGGAAGTTCTTTATGATAAAAGTACGAACTCACTTTCAGGAATCAGACCATGGACTTCATCTCATTTTGATCATTTTCTGCGTTATTTGAACCTCACATGTGTTCAAAAATCAATAAATTAGAGTTTAATAATGAAATTTCGTCGTTTTTCATCCACTGCTCCTTTGAGGTTTTCGACACGCATATAGCATATAGCTTCGACGCGCCGCACTGTTTGGAAGGTGACTTGTGTAGAATACCATTAAAAGCTTTGAGGAACCGCTAGAGGTCGAATTATAAGAATAGCTTAAAGATGAAAAGTAATAGAATACTGGAGAAGAATAATCAGTTGCAGGTGAGTTGCAGAAAATACTTCAGTACATCAATACTGTGCGTAAAATTTCCAAAATTGTCATTCCCTAAAATGGTTAAAAATGTTTTGGAAGATACAGAGGAAGTTAAGAAATAACCTGGCAATTGCAGAGCTCAAGCAGAAATGAAAGTGCGTCAGCTGCACGAAAAAGACGACGACGTATGGCCATAGTAGACATCTTAGTAACATTTAAATATTTAAATGAATGCATGTAACTTACATGTAAGTTATAATGACTAATTTTGTACTACGTTACGCAAATGTGTTAATCATATAGATTAATTAAAAAGTTTGAAATACTCGTAAACATATTTTATCCAATAATTTTGAAACGATGTATTTATTAAAAGTATTTTTCATTTCATAATTTATTAAGTTACTCTGCCGCGGAGTTATTATAATTACAAGTCCGATTTAAATTAAATACCTAAAGGGATGTGTAGAATATTGATAAATACACTGTTAATAAATACTGGATCGTTGCATGAATATTTGCCAAAATCAGGAATTAGTCATGATTTACAGTTGAATGTAATGCAAATTACCGTGTATATTTGCGGATAAATGACACTTCAATATTTATTGGCATGATAATGAATTATTAGCCCAGACGATGAAGTGGTAGGGAGAAAATGGTGTCAAACTGCGTGCTTTCAAAAATGTTTATGAATGAGCGAATTTTAAATTACGAGACCAGTGATATGTAAAATTGTACATCAAAAATTCAAGCGTGTTGAATGTCATAATTTAGTCTGCGTGATATTTTTCACTTTCAGTTGCATTCACAAACCAAAATTTTAGTTTGCATGCAATATTACCGTATTACTGTCGTTCACAGGGTAGAGATATATTCATCACATTCTCTAATAATATCTCATTTTATGTAAAAATTATATATCAGAAATTGAAAAATGATATTTTCATAGACACATTACAAACCTATTTATTGAAACGATGGAATTTATTTGTATACTGATTTCTTCCACCTGCTTACATGATAACAATTGACATTTTTATCATTTATTGCATTTTTATGAATTGAATTTGCATTTTGGCTCAAGTAGAGATACTTATTTCAGATCAGATTCTTAAATTCAATATAAAGTAATGATGAAGGGGCAATTAATTAATTAATTAATTAAAAGGAAGATGCATTCTTTTCTAAACACTTTAGGAGTACTCTTTAAAATTTGTTTCGCCAATGAACTATCCGTCTAAAATCTTAATCTGGTCTTGTAAATTAAAAACTAAAGAGATAACCATATTTATTAACAGATGCGTACTTTTTCCTCATTCATGTCTTACCTTCCAGGCTGAACTGATTTGGTTGTTACTACTTTTTCTGAGTATGGAAGCTTAAATATTGAGAATGTTGAATATAAATATCATTCTGAAACTCTGATGATTAAAGGTTATTTGGTCATCTGTCTTTCCAGAGAGAGTAGGATTAATGTTTCAAATTCCTAAAGTGTCAAAAACAAATTTCACATTCCCATATATTGACAATAGTACCCCAAATTCCATACTTGTGATTTTACCGTCCCTTAGAAACTCGCGATTGGCAAATGCTCTTATTTCCGTCAATAAGGAACAGAAATCTTGGAGAGTTATTTCAGATATTTTCATTTAAGTTTTCTTTGTGTTGTGTTCTTTCCTAATTTTTAACTAAACGTAAATATATCTAAAACTTCAGAAGAAATTAAACACGAACGTAACAGGCTGGAATTTATTTTGTTGAGAACCGTGTTCAGAAGAGAAGAATAATTTAAGTAGAAAAAATTTACTTTCAATTAGCCGTCCTACTGTGTATACATTCATTTCTTTTTAATTAAATTTTGAGGAACATTTGACTCATGACATGAGTCAATTTACCAAGTTTGAAAATGAATGTATTTGGCATTTTGGGTCGATTCGATTCGGTCGGACGACTTTGTCGGTTAGCTAACGACGTCCTCCATGCCTCGATGTAGTTTAATTCCCACGCTTGGGAGGTAAGAGAAACATGTGAACATGACGTACTCCCTTCTCCGCAACTAACAAACTCCGCCTGCCTGAGCTTTCCTTCGTCATATAGCTACAGAAACTGAAAAGATTTTAAAGAAAAGCTACAACTCTATATTTGCCTCGACCGGGTAACTTTGAAAATTATGTCGTAGAATAGATGTTGCATAGTGTTTCTAACTTACTAGTTGCCTTTAGGTGTGTTATCTATTCGAGTATTATCCCCCTTTTGGAAAAATAACGGCAAAAGCGCTGGAAGTAATTTTTGTCGGGGAGGTGACGAAAGCGCTGCTCTGCGATACGCAGTTCGCCTTTCATCCAGTGAAACCTTTGAGCTTTTTCCCCGCCTCGAACGCGCCAAAGAAATCCGCGCGTTTCATGAAGGAGAGGTGTCGGGTTTCTCCTTTGCAGAAGTCCACCTTCACTCGCGAAATATGCACCGCGACCTCGCAGCGCCGGCGACGACGGCTGTTTGTCTCCCCCCGCACTCCCCCCCTCAGTCCACTTCCCACCGTCCTTCGCCCCCCTCCCGCACCGCCGCCCTGCTGGCGCCAGCGAGCGTCCGAATTCGACACCTCTTGCCTCTCGGGACATATTCAATATCGTCCACACGCCCACTCAATATCGTTCTTCTCCATTCAATTTTTTCTTCCATTTCATCTCTTGTTTGCTCTTAAGGGTTTTGGTGACGTGAGGCAAAACATTGTTAAAGATGAGATATTTCTTGTTGGCTTTCCGATCGATGAATGTTTAGAGTTTCTTATTTTTGTTGGCTTTAGACCAGAACGAGGATGTTTATAAATTCAATATTTGCCTTCAAAAATGTTGAACTGAACGAGATATGAAAAGTTTAATAAAATTTGCTTCAATAAATAATCTACAGATTTTTGTAAAGTTTTAATGATGAATTCCAGGAATATATATATATATATATATATATATATATATATATATATATATATATATATATTAAAAATTTAATACATTCAGAATTCACATTTAACGAGGAATTTCTTTCTAAGAAAGCTAGACAGAAAGTGCTAAGTGCTAACTGTAAACAGGCCGAATAAAATTCAAGCAAAACATGATGTTTTTTTGATATTTAAAAATCTTCTGTGAAAAAATATTCTGCATAAACTTTGCTCGAGATTTTGCATTAATGCATTGCAACGAAATACAGCATAAAGGACTTCCTGTGATTGGTTCATCGGAGTAAGAGAAACAAGGGGTGAAAAACCTATCAGAGGTAGAGAACAATGAATAACAAATGCACGTAATAAGGTGCGACGAGGAATGAGAGAGAAACGAAAAACTCATATGTAAGGTAAAACAAAGAAAAAGAAAAGAACTCTGCTTATCAGGACGAAGGTGTTGGCGACACTGAGCAACTCCACAAATTCGCCTTACGTCACGCACCCTTTCAGGGCGAGGCGTTTGAGAGTTTCCGTGTGGAGCCTGTAGTTTAGCGGGGCAAAGCGAATCAGCTGTGGCAGGATATTGAGCCAACGGGGGGAGGGGAGGGCGGGGGCGAAGAAGTTCAGTGGCGGGACGGGGGCGGGGGAGGCAGAGGAAAGAGGAGAGGAGGGGATGGCGGAGTGGGCAGAAGACCTGAGGGAGGAGGTGAAGGAAGGGGGAGAGTTGGTGAGACGAGAAAGGCGGGGAAGGTGGTGGTAGCGGTGGGAACGATGGAGACGGTGGCGGGCCCTGCGGCAGAACGATAGCGAGGGTGGTGGCAGGGACGTCTGAAGACGGCAGCGGGGACAGCAGCGGGGACGGTGTCTGGGACGGTGCCGAGGGTGATGGCAGGGACAGTGGTGGGAACGACTGGTGACGTTGGCGGGAACGGTGGCGGGGGCGAGGGCAAGAGCAGGGACGAGATGGCGCGGACGGTGGCGGAGAGGGGGGATGGGGACGGTGGTGGGGACGACTGGGGTCGACGGCGGGGACGGCCGTGGGGGCGGGAGCGGACGGCGGCGTAGACGGTGAAGGCTGCGGAGCGTTGATTGCGATGGGGGCGGCGGGGGGCGAGAGCCTGCCTCTGAGCCTCCGGGGGCGCGTGATTTACCGGCGTTGCGTTATTTATGGCGCGAGCCGGAAGGTGGCGTTATTGAAGGCCCAACACACTGGGCGAAAGGCCACGGGCCGCTCAAGGAGTCCTCCGCGCGGACGGCACCCGGGACGGGGAAGGGCGGGAAGGCGGGGGGGGCAACGGGGCGGGGCGCGCGGGGCGTCGGAGCAAAGCGGCGTTTTCATAGTTTCTGACGCGTGGCTCCCGGGCGCGCGGCCAAAGCCGCTGGGAGGGCGCGGAGGGCGGTGCGCGGGCGGAGGGCGAGAGTGGGGGCGATGGCGGAGGGTCGGAGCGATCGCGGGAGGGAAGGGCGGGGGCAAAGGGTGGTGGTCTAAACCCGGAAGGCAGGGGCGAGCGCGAACGCAGAGGGCGTGGGTGGGTGGGGCGGGTGTCAGGTCGAAGGGCGGGTCGAAGGGCGAGCGCGGGGGCGAAGGGCGCAGAGTTGTGGCGAGGGCGGGGGCGAAGTGCGGAGGGCGGAAGGCAGAGGTAGGGGTAGTAGGGCGGAATGTGGTGGCGAGCGCGGGCGCGAAGAGCGGGGGCGGGGGCTAAAGGCGGAAGGCGTGGTTAACCGCGGAGGTTGGGAGCGGGGCGGAGGATGGGGGCGAAGGGTGGAGAGTAGGGACGAGGGCGGGGGCGAAGTGCGGAGGGCGTAAGGCGGAGGGCGGGGTCGTAGGGAGGGGGTGGGGGCGAGCGCGGGGGTGGAGGGCGGAGGCGAGCTCGTGGGCGGTGGGCAGAGGGCCGGAGTGAGCCCGGAGGTAGAGGGCGGAGGGGCGGGGACTAGGGCCAGGGTGCGCGTCCGTGAAAGTGTGCGGCTGGACGTAAAAGGCTTCTCGAGCGGAACGACCTCCTCAGAAAGGTTTTGAGTAAACAACCGCATGTGCTAGCAATCTCTGCCTCACAAGGCTCCCTCCCTAAGCGTGGGGATATGAAATCCAAGTTTTGATAACCGCTGCTTTTCCGTAGTGTTTTTAAAAAATTTCATGATCATCTTAAGGATGATAGTCTTATCGTTTTTCCATTATAACTGTGGTGATATTTACTTTTTCAATTAGGATTTGGTCTATTGGAGTTCCCTGAAGAGATGTTTAAAAACTGATTAGTGTGAGCTCGATCGCTTTGTCTCTTCAAACAATGAAGATTGATGGTAATCTCTATGTAATGAACTTTCAATAAATCTTCATGCAGATCCTTTGCACTCGCAACGCTTTCCAGAGATTTCATCTCAGTAGAAGTATATCCAAGATATTCGCTGCACGTTTGTTCTGTGTCAAATATTTGGAGAGAAGTTTTATCTCAGTAATATTATAATCTATAATATTGACTACACTTTTGTTCTGTGACAAATATTTGGAAAGAAATTTCGCATAACTCCAACAGTTTTTATTACAATTTTTTTTAAAACGGCAAGAGCGTTCATCTACGTCTAATTTTTTGGGAATGTTTTTTCTTTAGTCGTGAGACCACGCTAAGTTCATAACTAATGAGTGTTTGGTTGACTTGCGTTGCTTCACTTCTTTTTATTACATCAGCTAAATCAGATGGATAAAAACGACTAAACGTTTCTTTACTTTTCTCTGCAATTTACAAAACCTTTTCGGTTAGTGGGTGATCATAATATTACTTTTACAGTGAAAGTGCCACATTAATAGAATACACTGCATACTGAAAAAAAAAAGATTTTTAAAAGTGTGTAGTGTTACCACGATGCATGTTGCACGGTGCATCGGGCAGAACAAAGCCTGTTAGAAATTACATGAACGCCGAACTTTAAAACTGAGAGTCCAGACGGCACCAGTTATTGATAACAGGAGAGACTTTTTTGTTATGAAGACACATGGATTGTATCTTCTACCTTTACAGAACGAAATACACAATTTCCTGAAAATATAATAATTTGTTGTTGATCAATAATCATTTTGTATATTTAAAATAAATCAGGCAAAAGTACGTGATATTTTGTTAAACGGTACAAACATTCTGAAATATATTGTTATTTTAGAGATACAAATTAAAAGATTACCAAAACAAATAAATTACAGAAAACGCTGTAACCGACGAGGACAAATTGCATAATAATACCAGAAATATACAATGGAGGCTAAAGGCTAATTTTTTACGCATGTGCCTTTTTCATCCTACTCTTGCCCCGGTCTGACGGCCTAGAAGATAGTCTCTTTTTGACTGTGAGTCAAAACCAAAAAGTGTCCATTAAGAAAACGTCTGTGTTCTTTTCATTATAAAACAGTCTTATTGCGAACAATAAGGTAAATTATATTGAGTATATACTTACAAATACTTTAATATTTTAATCATAAAACAAAAATTTAAAATTTAATTTGTATAAAAACAAGCATTATTGTAAAGTTTTAATATAGTAATTACGAACTTTATTAATCGAGGTTATCTTCATAAATAAATCACGTAGGTCACTTGAAATTATCAAACGGGTCAACTGACGAGCAGCGGGCTCTAGGTTGACTGTAATCCCTGAGGTAGGTTCACCCGAAAGCAGCCCTCCTCTGCAAAGTGAAAGTGGGTTTCTGCGGCCGAAAGAGGAGCGTTGGCATTTGCTGCCGCCTGTCGTTTCGGGCCGAGCGCCCGCCTGCCTCAGAGAAGTCACAGGGAGCGGTTTCCTCATTTATACATTATAAATGTTTCGCTGAGAGCCTCCAGGCTACAAAAATATACGTAACTCCGTGCTTTTTCTGAACGAAAAATCTGTTAGAAATATAAAACCTATTAGCGTGTGTATTATGGGTTATGAAAATACACAAGACCGTTTACCGAAAACAAATTGTCGGAATTTTAGGCTTTTAACATTTGGGAAGGTAATAAACAGGGTGATAAAATTATTTATTTATTTTTTTGGGGAGTCAAATAAAGTTAGAAGATTCATCTCAAACTACATTTTTTTGCATTAATATTCTTTTCGCTTTCATAATTTTCCAGTTCTCATATGAGCCGTACAAAGTTTAGAGAGGTAACAAATTTAGTAGAGTTCACATTTGGTGAAAACCTTCAGTTATTTCTGTAAGGAACAGTTCGGTTTGATGGTAAAGTGAAGAACAGTTTCTCCTTTTTAGTTCTCTTTGGAAAACTCCGTGTGCCGTATACAACGATCACCTGCCGCCATGCAATTTGTGTAGTGTAGATATGATTTCGCTCTATTATTACCAATATGTAAAACCTGGATGCACTACATTTGAACGATTTTTTCCCCTCTGCGACAACCAAGAAATGTAATGGGGATATAGATGTCAAACATATGAGCGCATTTAAAGTAAAAAGTTCTTACTATGCGTTTAAGATGTGGTTGTACTTTCTTTGCAGATATAATAAGTGCAAAAGAAAGAATAGATTTATCGAGTCAGTAAAGGGCGACTCGTCGATTTATCTGGATAATATTGGCCTCAAAGAGACACAAGGGAACTCCTAACTCCATCAAGGAGGTTTTCCCTAAGTAGCGGTGTGTGAGGACTGATGAAGATCTCGTTGATGCATTTCACTTCCGAAGTTTTACTCGAAGTGTTCGCTCATCGCGTCAAATCGCGGTTCAAGCTCCTCTCAACCGAATGCTCGCGTTATGACAGTTGCTCCTCAGCCTCAGCATTCGCTATTCGAGACTCGCGCTGAGGCCCCAGAGGGCTGTTATTCACGTCACGTGCGCAGGAGGGAGCCTTCGCTCCCCCGCCGCCCCAACCCAATCCCCCGGCCTTGCAGCCTCCCCCTACAATACCTTGCCCCTCGTCTAGTCTGCCCGTCCCGCTAGCGTGCATGTCCGCCAGCCTGCCCGTCCGCCAGCCTGCCCGTCTGCTAGTCTGCCCGTCCGTCTGCTAGCCTGCCCGTCTGCTAGCCTGTCCGTCTGCTAGCCTGCCCGTCTGCTAGCCTGCCCGTCTGCTAGCTTGCCCGTCTGCTAGCCTGCCCGTCTGCTAGCCTGCCCGTCTGCAAGCCTGTCCGTCTGCTAGCCTGCCCTTCTGCTAGCCTGCCCGTCTGCTAGCCTGCCCGTCTGCTAGCCTGCCCGTCTGCTAGCCTGCCCGTCCGCTAGCCTGCCCGTCCGCTAACCTGCTCGTCCGCTAGCGTGCCCGTCCGCCAGCCTGCCTGTCCGCTAGTCTGCCCGTCCGCTAGCCTGCCCGTCCGCTAGCCTGCCCGTCCGCTAGTCTGCCCATCCGCTAGCCTGCCCCTCTGCTATCTTGCCCGTCCGATAGCCTATCTGTCGGCTAGTCCACCCATAACCATCCGAACAGATGCCATCTCAGTTGTTCGCTCACACGCTCCCTCATGTGCATGCCTGCCCGCCCGCTCACACATCGCGTCACTCGCCCGCACCTCCACCCAATCACCTTTCCACTCGTTCGCTCAACCGCTCCCTCACGTGCCCGCTCATGTGAATGCTCAACCCGTCCGCTCACCCACCCGTTCATCTGTCCCGTCACCCACCCGTTCGCCCGCCCGCCCGCCCGCCCGCCCGCCCCCGCCCGCCCGCCCGCCCGCCCCCGCCCGCTCGCCGCCGCCCGCCCCGCCCGCAGCAGGCAGCCGCCCGGAGCCATGCGCAGCTCCACGCCTCGGCGCTGCGGGGCGCCAGATAACGCGGCAATGAACGCCATCCATCTCCTGGAATGCGGAGAGGCCTCCCGCGCGGCAAACTTCGCAGCCGCCGCTATCACGTCGCGGAGTCACGCTCCGTCACGCACCCGCCCGAAAGACGCGCGGAGCGACGGGCTGCGGCGATCAGCCTCTCCCGCCCTCACGCCGTCATCGCCAAAGCCCCAGGGCTCGGCCCCGACGCCGCAGCCACGGCGCGTTCCAGCTCCGAAGGGATTGTTTTCACACGAGGAACATCGTTTCTCAAACACATTTACACAGGCTTAGGTGCCTGAGAGCATCAATTAATGTCATTGTAGTGCCTCTGACCGGGAGGTCCTAGGGTTTGAGTCCCGACGGTGGTCGCAGGATTTTCGACACTAGCTACACAGCTAGATCGATTTCTGTTGCTGAGATTTCTTGCGGACGGCTTCTCTGAATGGCAGTTTTCCGTTGCTTTTTCGATCATCACAAGATGAATGCCGGAGCAGCACCCTAACAAACGGGTCACACGCGATATTTCTTTCCTCGTCCTTGTCCTACCCTCATTCCTTACACACTCTTTCTCTTACAAAAGTATACAAGTGATTTTTCCAACCAACACCACCCTAGCAAACGGGCCATGGACCTCGCGCGATCTTTCCTTCCTCTGCCTTGTACTATCTCACCCTTTATACACACATACACACTTACACTAACAGGCACTACACTACCACACATGCCGGGAGACCAGTAGGGAGCTTAGAGCTTGTCCCTGTTGGGGCGGAGCCCCGCTGGGGGGAGATACCTGGTTGTTGTGGATAACCCCGCTAGTCGACGATAGGTCGGCGCCGGATCTCGCCATCCAGCTGGAAGAGATCACTGCCACCTCCCGAGGAAAAAACACGCACTACACTTAGGGGACGGATGACCTCTGCAGTTTACGCGCCCGGAATCACGAACAATCAATGAATCAACCGTCATCCATGTAGACTGCGATGCAAGTATAAACCTTTACCGATCCATCCACGGTGAACAGCAAGGAATCTTCGTACTCTTAGGATAGGAAAATAAACAAATGAAGGGACATTTTTTGAGAAAAGCAAACAACTTCCATTGGATAACATTAATACGATTTCCAATTTTTAAATTGTTGAAAATTACTTGCTAGTCTATTACAGTTATAATCAAAATAATTAAGATGATACGCCATCAAAAAAATGAAACTATGAATTTCATTCCATATAAATAGCTGATTTGCGTAATTATATCCTATCATCTCATTATCTTCTGTTTCTGCTCTTAAATGCTTCATGGCCCAATACATTTCTACTCTAGTGGATTTTCCATTGTCGGCAGATAATACATCAAGGGCTAATCACCATGATGTGTCATGACGAGGAGATTACCGATTTCATGCCTTGCAGTCTGTTTCCTCAGCAACTCCATTTTATTTCACTAGTTACTTTGTTTCACTGGCAATATCACTTCTCGAGATTGGAATAATGAAACGTTGAGATTGAAGAGTTGAGAAGAAATGAGATTGAAGTTTTATCTAAAAAGGGAAAAAAAATGATTGGTGATTAAAACAATTACCAACAATTTTGAACAATGAATTGAAATGTTTAATACATTATGCAATATATTTGAATTAAAATTCGAACTCCTAATTTCAGGAAGACCAACAATAAAGGTGGTTATTACTCCTTAATTAATCCCACTTTTCATAACGTATTACTTGCCTGAGTTAAATAATGTTGGTAAAAGAGACAGCAAATTAATTGCTGAAATTTAGCCGTGGGAACGCCAATTTAGTGCTGGACCTTTTTCGATTAAAGAGAGCCAGTGTTCCGGCCTACGTTCCTCCTGAACATTTTTTATTAAAAAAGGTTTGAATGGCCAAATGGAATGCTTTTTGCTACCAGTGCAGAGGAAAGGGGAACAATAAATAAAAGAATTGAATAAGAAGAATGGTTCCGTGTACGTATAACTTAAATTCGAACTTTTGCCAACAAAATTGAAAAGTTTTTAAATATAATGAAACAATATTACTCTATTATAGCAATCAATTATCACGTGCACACCAAATGAAATTGCGAAGAATTTTTGCGTAAAATCTATGTTTTTCAGCAAGTTCCTCCGACATAGCCAACCAGGCTACCAGCCTAGTTACACCTTCACTACAAAGCTGCCCAGAGAAATGCTTTGTCTCTTTCGGCGAAGGGGAAGAGTGTTATCGTAATATCATCATAAAAAGATATATGCCTTAGTTCAGAATATTTCAAATACGAATAAATTGTTCGGAAATAATTGAAGGGCTTGGCGCAGAAATAAGATAAGCCTAACCGGGCACAGCAATCCTCTCGTTATTCCTTAATATTAATACTCTATTTTCGTGTGACATACCTTATTATTTCCTCAAGCTTTCATAAATATGAACAAAACATATAGATACTATTTCGACTATAATTCGACTATTTCGACGAACAAAACATATAGATACTAAAATCGAGATACTATTTTCGAATAGCGGTAAGCTTTCCCGTCGCTGATGTGGCTTCTCTTGTTAATGTATTTATTTTTTTGCATAATTAATGGAGAGATAGGAAAGGGCCTTTAAGAGGTCTCCGGGTGTTGCTTACAGATAACAATGGCTCACTAATTCCTCGCAATCGGAGCGCTATCTTTATAAATCGTGCTTGAAAAGCATCAATATTATAGATATGGATGAAGTGGTACGCTCGACGACCGATGTAGGGAAAGTCGTCAGACTGATTTTTTTGCCCATTAGCCCATTAGCCCAACTGCCCATTAGCCCCGTAACTGATGTGAATGATTTATCCCAGGGGGTGGGAATGTTTCTTCCCCATTGCGATCTGACGTGACAGATCAATTGTTAATCATATCTAAGCTAAAAATAATGCCATTTAATAATCTCATTATCTTCTTCGAAAGCATTTATTAAAATGCATACTTTGATTGTAAAATGAAGGATTTTGCTTTTTTATCTGAAATGTTTAAGATATAATTTTATTTATTATGATAGATGGATTGATTGATATTTCTGGACTTGTCAACTGCTCATTAGTCTTTAATCCGATAAGTGTAATGCATATTGTATCAACGGCGCCAACCTACACGTCGGTTTGCGGGAGTATCTCTCCCAGGGAAGAACAGACACAGCAAGGACAAGCTCTAAGCTCTCGAATGGTTTCTCACAATGTGTGATAGTGTAAGTGTATGTAGTGCACGTGTGCATGTGGTTAAGGGAAGAGAGGGAAGGAAGAAGCGAGCAGTTCGTGACCGATTTTGTTCCGACATTCGCCTGATCTTTATCGGAGAAACCACGGAAAACTATTAATCAGAGCAGCCAGTCGTTAGATTTCTTCTCCAGACAATGGTTGGTGAAGTTGCCTGGCAGCTGCCAATGTGTATGTACGTGTGTGTGCGTGTGATGGGGTTGAAGCTATCAGTCATAATTTTAACGTATGAACAGAGGAAGGGTTTTTCTTAGTTGTAGATTTATTGTAGCAAAGATTCGTTTCTAGTCAAAGTGAAATATTTCTCTTTAGAGTTTGAATGCCCTGTACCTAACATCCGGTCTGTGAGCATTTTCTTCAGCCCGCAAACTTGCAAACTTACAAATCTACTATAATGTCATTGGACGGATGTTCCTCGAAGAACTTTGCAAGATGTTTATGGGACACAGTTAATATTTCATTCCAAGAACAACATTAAAAGTATGTGTCAAATATAGAAAAGAAATGAAAATAAAAAGAATTCAGGAATTCGAAAAATTGGAGAGACTCATTTTCTGGGCAATCTATTAAAATTGTAGGTTTTCTTATCTGTTCTGGCAATTGAACTTTAAAAATATTGTATTTTAATTTACAACGAAACTTCTGTTCCTCTTCTTCGCCAACATTCGCCAATATGCATGCCGTGTCAGTAAAATAAAAGATTTTGGAATGATGTAGAAATTCTTTGCTTAATTATGGCTTCATAATGGTTCTCTGTTGCGTATGTATTATGGATCTCTATTTTTTAAATAAATACTAAATATTTACAATACTTAAAATTATACAATTAGAAAATATTGCACTATTAGACTAAAGAAATGAAAAATAAACTTTGCTTAAACTAGTATTTCCACATTTTACAGCCTCTTTGTCTATTACACTACAATCCTATAATTCATACAATTAATCGGAATTGACCATAACTTCACATGCAATGTACGAAAAAAACGCTCAATGTTGTTTGCGTGACTTAATACATGAAATTCTGTGGCATTTTATCCCGTTTAAAGATAGAATCTCGGCCGACAAAAAGAACCATCTGTAATTCCGGCAACTTCCACTTGGCGAAGACGCATAGCCAATATCGCTGGAGTGAGCAAGGCCAGAGAGAAGGCAAAAAAGGTACTTTTCATGTGAAGCTTTTCCCAAAACTTTTACACGTATTAAGATATTGTAGCCGCCTGTATAACTAAAATGTAAATGAAACAAAATCGTAATTTTGCCGATCATGAGTAGTTTGAAAGTTTCTGTTATTAAACGTCGTTTGGAAGTCTCTGTTATTCATTCTTTATAATTAAATAAATGTAAATTCAAGGATTATAATGAAGTTAATGGATTCCTATAATGAACTAAATTCTCTCGCCAATGCCGCATCTGATTATATTTTTTTCTAGCTTGAATCAGGAAAATTTGCGTGTAGCTTTGAAACATACACAAAAAACAACAAAGAGATGCAGAATAATTGTATAAAATAACACATTTCATCTGATTTCTCTTTTTGGATGACTCATACGATTTCTTTCTTAATAGATGAAATGTTGTGGGATCGCGAAATACCATTGATGACCATATGAGACAAATTATTATTTTTTCTCTGTATAGGTGTATATAAAAGACACGATCTAATTCCCGGTGACTCATTCTTCAAAATTTATTCAGACACTATTTATGTCCTTGTGAGTAATAATTGGCCATTTCCTTCCCAGATTACGCAGCGTTTGGCGTGGCACATGTAATATACCACAGGTCGCACAAAAACGTCCGCAATAAAAAGTATTATGCTGCGCATTCACGTTGTGGAAAGCCTATTTTATCAGATTTCTCTCTGACGAGTTATTCGAGTGAGTCATACCATGTATGAGAGCGCTTTACTCCCACAATTTTATGACTTCGTAAATCAAGATGAAATGACAGATTTTGCACATAAAAATGTACCACAAACGTAATATTTTAATTATATATGGATCCACATTATGAGCTACTATATTTTCGTACTGCATGTAGAAATGTGGACACGTGAAAGGTCGATGCCTGATCAAAGAATATCATTATTTGCCTTTGTTTTCTCTTGCTTTTGTTTTTATCACTAATGAAAATCACTACTGACTTTTAATATGTAATTACAGCGTGTCAAAATTGTTGAAAATAATGCAAGAAAGATAGATGCAATACACACAAACAATATCACTCGATCATGAAACAACTGCAGGATGTGTGACAACATGAAGAATCATCACTCAGCCGCTCTTCATCGTTCAGTAGTAATATCTCACTTTAATAAATTAGGTGCGTTATTTCTACGAGCTTTGATTTATCTACTTACCGGTAATATCTCGTTGCATCTTTCTAATGCAACTGTATTCCGAATCGCTAATTACTTTTTGTTATTTCAACACTTTTCCAGTTGCTAAACCGCATTTCAATATTTTTAATTCCCTTCCGTTGTGCTTTATTCTTCTAAAATCCTGTAAATATCAGTCTGGTCTTTCAATGTAAAAAAAAATTATATATCGTCTAAACTAGAACAACATCATTTGGCCAAGCAAAATAATAAAAGGTATTTTTTAAAACAACACGCGCATTAGCAGCTCAGCCCATGACATTTCACTCTCCACAACACCTCTTTTTGCAGGTAACAGACGGCCCCACATAAATAAACGCGTTAGCGAGTGTCTCTTGCGGGCGCGCTGCGGCTCCCGCGGGGGCTAAAGCCCTGTGTTCTCCTTGGTGGAAGCGCCAGCGAGTTGGGGAAGCTGTGCGGCTGCGCCAACTCGTGGGCGTTTATCCTCAGGGCTTTGTTTACCCCGCCGCTCCGCGCCGCCCCGCGCCTCCCCGCGCCGCCCCGCGCCGCCCCGCACCGCCGCGCGCCGTCACCACCATACACCGCTACCGCTGCCCCGTCCAGATGCCCAGCTAACCCGCGCCGCTACAGTTCCATCCCGCCACTCCCTGTCTCGACTCTCCGCTTCGCCTCCACTCCTCCCATCGCCACCAAATCAATCCCACCGGTCCCACAGTGTTCCTCGTGCAATCCCCTCGCAGTCCCTCCCTCTCAGCCTCACCCCTGACGCCACAGAACCCCGCAATCCCATCCCGCGGCGGCCATTGCCTTCTCCACCATGCACTCCTGGCGCTGACCAGTTCACCCCCAGCTACCCCTCCTCCTGCAATTTCTTCCCACCCTTCTCCGGCTAGACTCTCCGTTCCACCACAGCCCCCTACCCCTCCTCCCACCACCGCAAACCCAACCCCACCGGCCCCATATCGATCCGCCTGCCACTCCCTTGCAGTCCCTTCCTCTCAGCCTCATCCTTGACGGCACAACCCCAACCACGCCCCACAGTCCCTCCCTGGCAAGAACACTTCTACATCCTCTCTCCACATCGTCCAACGTCAAAATTCCACCCCCGAACCCCATCCGCAGCCCCAACGCAGAGCCCCCTGCCACCGCGCCCCCATATCATCCCCTGTCCTGCCTCGTGCGACTACGCCACTCCAGCCCATGTCACTCTAAGTCCCAACCCCTCCAATCCCCCCAGTTCCCACGACGCCCCCCCCCCATCCGGCCGCTCTATCTGCTCTGTAGCTACCAAGCATTGTTTACTGCTCTAAGAACTCCCCGTCCCCGATGTCGTCATCACAAACTTCCGCCACCGCCATCCCCGCGTCTCCCGCCACTTTTACCACATCCGTCGTTCCTTCTACACTTTCCGCCGCTGAGTGCTTTCCAGCCGCCCTGTCCGGCCACTAACCATCTCCGAACCACGCTCCCATCAGTGCTGCCACTGCCACCGACATTGCCCCGTCCCTGTTAAACTTGCTTCCTCCACGTGTTCCCACCTCTTACACTTCATCCACTGTCCTTTCCACTAACCATCCGTCGTCTGTTCCTTCCCCTTCCCTCTTCATTTGTTCCAGCCCCACTACATGTGTCTCCCACCCACAACAAATATATCACTCACCACCCCCGCTAACTCTGATGCTCATCGACACCACCTCCCAGCTACCAGCACAGCCCCGCGCCCGTCCACCACCCTTCCGCCCCACCCCCCGACCGGCCCAATCCCCTTCGCAAGCTTTCACCACCGCCTCCCCCCTCTCGCCACTCACCCCCAACGCCGGCCACCACTGCCGCCCCCGCCGCTTCATTTGGAATATAAATCCACAGCCCGTTTGCAAATGCACAAAGAAGCAGCTTACATAAATTAACTTGAGGTAGCAGCTAAACGCCGCCGGTTGCCTGAATGCAAAGGAAGCGGCGCGAGGCGAGGCGTATTGAGGGAGAGCGACGGGCGGCCGGCACCGTCATAACGAGGCGCGCTGCTTTAAGCTGCCTGCTCTTTCCAGAGGCAGGAACAATGGCGAGCGGCATCTCACGAACTGCAGTTATTTCATCTTTAGTTCCACCCGCCCGTGTTCTAGTATGATTCGGCAACTGTGAAGTAAACAGGCAATCAAGTGGTATGAATGGAAAACAGTGAGATTTTCTCGAAAGCACTAATTTCCGCATTGGAAAGAATTTAAAGTGACTCTGGCACTAGTACTCTTAGTTATGAGAAATGAGCCCCCGAACGAAATGTGTTTGATTTTAGAAAATTAACAATATTGGACTCCATCTGTTATTACTAAATATTATTTATGTATTTTTCTATTAAATGTTTTCTTGGCTATTAATATTTTTTATTTTCATTTATAAATGGTATATTTATATTACTCCACAAAGAGTTCAATATTTTTCAGACCTGGTTGCATGCCTTCTACAGAAAGACTAGGAGCTACAACCTCTTTAAGTAAGTGAATTGTATCATATTTCCAGCTTTGCCATCTATCTACGGATAACAATTTCTTTTCCATCCGAAATTAAACTATTTATATTACAAATCTTTTTATGTTGGAAAGATGAGTTAGTAAATGTAATTCATCAAGCGTTGAGGAGCATGAAAGCGGCCTACGTGTTAGCGGTAGTCAAGTAAATATATTGCCTCCTTAATAATACATAGAAAGTAGAGTTTATTTTTTATTTCCTGTAGAAACTGATATTGTTATTGTATATGTTAGTTATTTTATTTTAATGCTCTTTAAGTTAAGATTCATGTTGAAGAAGATGCTTCAAAACGAATAGCCGGACCAGTAAGTTGTTTACAGTTTACTGAAGGAGTGACTCTCTCGAATCTTAGATACAGATTCTATTTACAATTATTTAATACGACTCAAAAGAAATTCTTTGGAGTTTCTTCAAAAATATGCCTCATTTGCCATATACTTTGATTCTACTAACTTGTGTTCTCTCTAGAGGAGATTTAAAAATTACCTGGTAAGTTTGTGTCGACTTCGTCACTCAAATAATTTTGGAAGAAAATGAACAATCAGACTCAAAGGATGAATTCATATACATTACCATATTATATGAACAATTAAACATAATTTTAAATATTTACCGAATATTTAGAGAAACCTTTATAATTAATGGTGATATTCTTAAAAGAAACTTTAAAATTTGACTAACTTTTTGCAGAATTCTGCGTGATGTGTACTGAGTTAATAGAAAACTCTCGTAACCAAAAGATTATCATAATAGTTATTTATTTAAAAATGTAACTTAATAACAATCAGCGCAGAGGGAAGGATAAAATTATGTGAAAATAGCGTGTGATTCAAAATGTTATTTCAATGCAGTTTTAAGTTATTTCATGTTAAGGAAGAAAAACAATATGTCTTCAGAATTGTTTATCTCCCCCTGTTTACGGTTGGCTGTGTTTACCTCTCCCAGAACTGTATATTATTGCAAAGCGAGTAGCGTCTAAAGCAAAAAATAATAAATGAGAGTTTTACTTTAATGTTCTAAACGTATTTTGCAAGCGCTTATAATAAACATACATTCCCGTTTCAGACAGTGTTCAGGAGGTGAAATACGCTGCACAATGTAATGCAATGCATCCTTTCAAAAGTTCTGTGTAGATGCTTCTAAAAATGCCATTTTTAATACTTTATTTCACAAATTGAACGTTTTTTCATGCGTTATTGATAACACCCGACTATGACTATCTGTCCTCATTTGATTGTCCAACGAATTGATACGTATCTAGAAGCCATCCTTTATATATTATTTTTGACATTCTACTCTTCAGTTTTATCAGCTTCAGAGTACTTTCACAATCAAACAGTTTGAAAAAATTGCAAATGGCGGGTAGTGGAGACCGCTGTTCGGAAGTCAGTAGCCACTGAATTTAATATAAATAGATGGTTGAAAGACAATGACCAAATGAAAATGCATCTTAATTAATTGTTTGATACAATTTTAAATATAGGCTATTGCGCATTGTCAAAATTATTGAAGTGGATTCGCAACCAACAAAATATATAAGGGGTCGTTCATAAATTACCAAACGCAACTAGAGTATTTTGGATACCTCTCTTTATTGTAACGATTCAGTGAAGCTTGCTTGAACCTCCGTAAATAATTACTTAACGCATGCAAAGCTCTTCCCTTTTATAAAACATGAAAACAAACTATGTAAGAGAGGTAGGTATTCGATGTATAAATTAGAAACAGATACGTTCCTTTGTATACTTAAAAACCAGTATTATTGTGGTAATTTTTCGAAAACCGACTTTACTTTCGATAATGTATAAATTTAGTTTCGTTTGGCATTGAGTGAATTAAGAAGAGAGAAGAGTAGATAAATTCATTGTAGGACCGTACCCAGTTTTACCACGGAAAACACAAACCTGAAACTTGACAAGGTCAATTATTGACCTAGGAGGAGAACTACAAATAATACGTTACAATAATGCGTTTGTCCCACAGGTTACAAACATGAAGTTTTCCATGGGATGCCAAACGTGAAGTTTGAGATCATAACGAACCGCTCTCTTCTCCTATTGACTAAAAGAAACCCGTCTACCGAAAGGATCAAAATATTCTCTTTGCAGGAGCAATTGTATAAACTACTAATTTATGATATCTGCGAGTGGTAAAAGTGACATTTTAGTTTGGGAGTAGGAATGGTTAAGACACGAGTCCGATAGGCCAAGTTAATCAATACACCCAGACAAGTAAAACACTTTTCCCACCAGTCTTTCACTCATTTTTAAAAAGCTTACTGAAGTTTATTTTTTACAATCCAAGTACACAATTTTGCATTAATTAAAGTATATACATCACTTAAAGGTACATGAAGGTCAATAGTAGCTGGTGCTGTCAGAAGACATTTTTTTTGTTCATAGATTTATCTCAATATCTGGGCACTAGTGCTAAAAATTGAACTTTTAGCATGTTATGAATGCCCTGAAAGAAAACCTTCTACTACAGAAAAATCCATAAACTAACTTATTGTTAAAAATTGATTGAATATTTAATTAAATATTCGGGGCCTATTTATCACTAATTCATTACGATATGTTCTATCGGTAAAAACGCGGTGTAGGATGTAGCTTATGATTCGGCACAAAACCACTCGCAGCATTGAGGGTTAATATCCAATTTTACATTTTCATTTAAAAAATCAATTTAAACTCATTGACAACTCTCGTCAAATAAAATCTAAACGTTTCCATCTGTCAAAATTAATCAGCGGTGCTGGGCGTACCTAACAATAGAGATGAGAATGACTGAGGGAAAGAAGGACAGATAAGCAAAATATACTGCCAACAAGCCAGTCACGCCCTGTCGTGGTTGACGCATGGATGGAAGTCTCCAGAACTCATTTCAATTGAATTCCAGAATATATATTCTGTAATAGATCAGTTTTGAATAGATTCTTCGTAATAAAACAGAAACAAGAAACATACCATTGATGAAAAAATATTTCCAATGTAACAATTTAAACACCACAATGTTTTATTTGAAAATAAGTATCATTGTCACATAGCACAAAACTAATATAACACGTAACGTAGGTTAAAGTTTCGTCAAAACACCTCCCCCTGTTTATACGTAATTTGAGGACGACCCCCAAAATTACTAATTCATTTTTAATGTTGTAATATAACATTTTCAACAACAATATATTTATAGAGAACATATCGGGCGATGAATTAAGGTAACATTGTAAGTTTTAAAGGCACATTCATATAATTAATTATTGCAATTATACATTCCAATGTGCTATGAAGTGTCATCCAAACAGCCACACAGGAATATTAATGAACAAATGCATAACATAATTCAGATATTATTATTATTATTATTATTATTATTATTATTATTATTATTATTATAGCCTATCGGATCCCTTGAGAGCTAAGACCTCGTGCAAAAGCGGAGATGTCGAAATATTATTCACAGTTAAAGTTCATTTATATTATTATCACAGTTCAGATATTATTATCATTCAGATATCAAATTCAGATATTATTGTCACAGTTCAGATATATTTTTCACAGTTAAAAAGAATAATTGCGAGTACAATTCAAATGTGTCGACAAGCTTTATATTCTTGTATCCAGGTATGGCAACAGAAACGAAACTAACTGTCCATATGCAACAGGAAAGTAAACAATGGGTAATTCTGTTCAAAATTGAGATAATGTAGGAAGATCAAGTCTGGTTTAATTTTAAGAATTAATTTAATATTTGACAGAAGTCAGTGGCCATGCATGCATTTAGGGTGAGAAATAAAAAATATAAGTTGCAAAAGTAACAATGAGTGATTAAGAATAATGTTTTGTTAATGATTTTTGGATTTGGATTTGGTTTATCAACTGGGATGTTTGTATTTATGTAGGTTTTTGCAGAATATAGACAGCATATGTTATTCTACAGAAGTAAGGATAATTATTGAAGACCGGATTTCCGTGCATTTGCATCTTTTGTTTGTTACCTTAAAATTGGATGAAACCTTGACAGAAATTAGAATCATGAAACGGATGTTATTTTAATACTAGTTTTATTTTGCACGAAATTGCACGTTGTGGGGGTTACTGCATGATCTTCCACATTTTATGTAATGCTGCCAGAAAATTGTAAATTTGGGGATTTTACTGGATGAATTTGCAAGATTCATAACTTATTGCTTAAAATATAATTTTTATATTATCAACTTGTTTTAATGTCTTTTTTAAATGTTTTATTTAAGAAAGAGTTTTAAATGAAATAACCTAGTAATGCCTTCGGGTGGTTTGTGAAACTGTTTAATATGTATTAATTCTGCATTTTGTTGCCCTATGAATTGATCGTCTATGCATTTCATGATGCCTATTGTCTAATTAAAATTTCTGATAGTGAGCTACTGCAGCATGGATATGCGGTGTTACCACGAACTAGGTCCGCGGCCCTTGGTTGCGGTCGCTCAGCCAACGCTTTATTCGGGGTCTATCTTCCCAATCGGATCATACATCCGTTGTGTCAGTCTTTGCTGAACTCACCAACACGAGACTGCATATGCGAGTCACATTTGACCTTAAAATCGGGCGCGAAGCTTGGTGGCAAGCGCACTGCGTTTCAATTTCAACGAAATTCTCGCCGGGATATCAAGAGAGTAAACGCAATTTTGACTGCTTTTACTGCAGGCACACGTACGTCAGAGTGAGGCTTGGCAGATACACAAATGTAAATGTAGAACGAAACTTTCCCTGTCTGAAACATAGATTGATAGAAGATATAATTATTTCTCAGAAAATAATTTGGAAAGATACATAATTGTGCCAGGCGGCTTAGCTCATTGGTCAGTGTGCTCGCTTTCTACGATGCGGCCCCGGGTTCGATTCGTGGTCGAGCAAGTTTAGAATGTGCGTTTTGCTTGCAATGTCCCAGTATATATTGCTGTGTGACGATGAGAAAACTCACTTCTCAGGTTGAGAAGACCAGAATACAGCGTAGGGATGTGTTTTACAATGAATTTATTTTATTTATTATTTTCATACATATGTATCTCCTTAACCCATGGCCACGAGGCCAGGACGCTGCTGGGAGGCCATGGCCCGTACGCGGGCTGTTGCTCCAAGTATAAACATAATTGTAAATTATAATCAAAACAATTAAGAACATTTCTTCTGTAACTTAATTATTTTTGATTCCTGAGGGTTTATTTGTAATTTTCATTTTGTGTATTTACTTTCTTATATTTTTAAGCAGAATTAATTTTTTTGTGCGCATAATGTTTAAAATCTCAAATATGCTTTGATTAAACAATACGTACAAAATTATAAAAAAACACTAAACTGATAATATTTCAATCACCCTAAATATACATTCCAAATTAAAAATAAGTTGATAAATGGATTAACTGGAGTTTTTAAAGCTACATAACACCGTTTTGCAAAGTTTTGATCTTTTTATTGCATGTTTTTGCACTTTTTGGTGTTTTTACAGCAGGTTTTAGAGAATTTTACTGCACGAAAATCAGGTCTTTTTTTTCTGTAACAGCGAGAAAAATTCCCGATTCCATATAGAAAGATCAATAATTGCATGCGCAAATATTGCACCGCCGAGGTCCTGTACAGTTGGTAAGAAAAAGTGACCATTTTTCGATAAAAAGCAGTAGGCCTCTGATATTGAAAACAGTAGGTCCCTGCTATAAAAATACTTCTTTCTCTATTTTCCGTCTGTTGCATGTTAGCATCGACATCAAACCCAGGATGTTTACCCAAATTGATTTTCCAATTTCGATCTGGCTAAAATCGCGACCTCTGGAATTTGTAATTGATATTTCAATTTTTTGAGGTGTAGAATACTTTACATAGAGTACCTATGACATTTTCAGCATTTTTGAAAAAATGACTTAACATTTTTTCATTAATGTTTTAGCTCAAATTCAGCAATATAATGTTTATAATAATTACGCCGGCCCGCGGACCAAATTTTCATTTGAACCACCAAATATTCGAAAATTGCAAGTTAAAATATTTGATGACGTCCTGCTGCAACTACATTATTGTAGAAATATTTTTGTTTTATTGCAATCTGCCCTTCAAATTAGATCTTTACATTTTCGCACATAATAATTTTCAAAATATGAGTAGTGCTTTGCGTAACTGAGAGAGAAATTCAAACATTTTAGGAAAAACATTGGTAAATGAGATTTTTCGAAATTGTCTCCAGATTTTCTCTTTAAATAATCTGATCAAGTAGAGTTCATATCGGATAGTAATACGGCATCATTTTTATTTTAATTAAAACCTCTTCAATTTTGAAAATTGTCTTAGTTAATTTTTTCAACATATTCTACAACTTTCGTGTTGACGTTAGGCTTTCTTAATTAAATCTTTTCTTTATACAAGTTCTTTAAATCATTTTCAATACATTTTTAGAAATACTAATAATGGTGTAAAATAAAGCAATGACGAAACAAGATAGTACACCGCTGATGAATTTAAATATAAAAATAGACTACATTTTAAATCAATTCTGATATACAATTGTAAGGATGTGTATATAATTAAAAAAATAGCTATTTTGGAATTGTAGACTTATTTTCTGACGACCGAAATTTCTAGTTTTTTAAGTATTAATAACGTTATTACTAAACAATCATAAATATGGCAATAATTAAACGACAGTATTAATGATAGTACCGTGTGCTAACAGAGCTTTTGTTGTGTCTCGGTGCAAGAGCAGATCTGCACCGCACCATGCAAGAAAATATATTGGTTTTTACCAGAATTAATAACAATAATAATAATATTTTTTGTAACAATAATTATTATTATTGTTATTATTATTATTATTATTCAGAATCTCACAATTCTTACTCGTAAAACTAACCTAGATCCATTGAAGTCCGAATAATCGTCTTTCCAAGCTGTGATTGTAATATAAGTCTATCATCTTAGCACTGCTACACTATAAAATCGACGTGATACTAGCCCTCTAAGTGGTTCTGCCTAGCCAGCGTTTCTACCGGAGAGGCTAGCAGCGCGTGACCATTAATAGCTAATACATCAATTACCTCAACGCGCCGAGCCACTGCGCGAATTACGGCCATTATTCGTTTCCCCTCCGCACAGCCGCCCTCCCTCCCTCCTCCCGAGCCGGATATCACGGAGGAGCGGGAAAACGTGTCCTGTTCAAATGAAACAGTCGTAGTGTGTTAGGAAGCGTGTAACTCTCTCAGCACTCAGACTACGCAACGCAGGATTTTACCTGTCGGAACTGATTTATAAAAGATTCAGTATGCGAGTTATTCTATTACGTCATGCGTGCTTTTTGAAAGCAAATGTTTGTAGGGCGAGGGCTGTTCTCCCTACAAGTCGTACACTTTGTTGGGTTATTGGTTAAAAATAATTACTAGTAGAACAGAAATATCGCCGGTATTGTTACTGCTTTCGACATGCGGAATGCATTTTCTTCCTAGGTTGTAATAGACACTCAGACTACTTATTAAACTCTCCTAAGAAAATACTTTGAATTTTTTATGGATTTATTCTAGAGGAATTATTGTAAATCAAACCATTCTTATTTTCGCTCAGATTACATGTGTTACCGGAAAAAATAGTTCTACAACCGAAGTTCTCATTACTGGAGGTATTAATGAAATCTCGCAAATTCGTGTCAAAAAACAAACAAAACAGACTGTTTGCGTGTACTACTTACAGTGCCTTAATATCATCATATATTTGCATTTAACTTCCCAATTTGACGTGCTGTACAATTCATCGCATGTTGCAAGGTCATTATCTGACCACTATAATGAAATTATTTGTTATTGGGAACATTTTTAATGTAAACTAACGGATCTAAAAAATTACATACTTTCTCGCAATAGAAACGGTTACGTACTATTATAACACTGCAAATTATGTTCATATTCACACATCTCAGCAATCACTTTCAGAACTTATTACCAATCATAAAGCATTAGGTGCGAAAATTAATACTTTGCATCAACAACACAACACAACAAATTGTGTTAATGCATCAACACAAATTTGACAATGCGAAACTGCGTTTCTTCAATGCGAGATTTCACCGAAAATGAGACCTGAGTCAAGGATCTTTGCCATTTTTATAGCATATTTTTTGTTCGAAGGAAAAAATAAGCGAAAATATTTAGATCCATATTTTTAGAAAATGTTGAAAATGTTAACGCTTCAAGTAAAATTCCCACAAAAATCTAAATTCTCGTTTCTAATTCGGAGCGTGAGCTACATGAAGGGGGAATACCAATTTTGAAAAAAAAGTATCACAACCGTATAGGCTCTGAAATTGCACATAGATGGACGGACACACGCATGGGCGTAAGCCAAATTTCGGTATCAAATATTCTGAAAACATGAATCCTCAATACTCAACGTCTTAGAGGAAGTAATTTTGTACCTTAGGATCACGATTTATTCACTTTTTCGGAATCGGTTACCCACAATACGAGATTTTTGTCGAAACATTGCCGTGTTTTGTGGTAGCATTATACTTTCTCTGAGCTGTGTAAGTACTAAAAATTGAGAAGAATTATAAACAATAATGTAAATGAGATATCACGGAGTAAAAGTACTCGTTATTTAATTTTTCTCTTTATGTGAATTTATTATTCCGAGTAAGTATCTCCCTTTCAAGTTGACGACTTACCTTCAACGTACTTTAAGAGTCGAAAGAGCGCTGTTAACATTATTTCATTTTTTGTTTGCAATGAAACTGGGAAAGGTTCAATGAGTCAACAACGTTCCTCTCATTTTGTTAGATTCAGATTATTGTCAAACGTTTTTTTAAATCAGCAAAGCCTAAAGCAGTAAAATTCGTCTTAAATCAATTGCTTCTGATTGAGAATGTTTATTTGACATTTTTTACAATAAATAACCTTGTTACTGTTAACCATGTAGGCTGTAGGCTCTCCGTTCAATAAGGTTTTATTTCATTTACTGATAGGTACTGGGATAGTTATATAGAAGAATATTGAATCAAAACATTGAATTTATGAATAAAAGTACGTGAATAGAAAAAACTACGAGAACGAATACATTATTTTTATTGTGTACAAATATCCTGCGTGTGAAAGTAATATATTGATTTGTCTCACCATGGATATAAAGTGTTGAAAGTAAACAGAAACTTCGAAAATTTTCTGTGAAAAAGTTATCAAGCACGTTTTTACCCTTGTCTGATCGCGTTGCAAGCTTTTTAATTTGGATTGACTGCACGCCAATTTTCTGACTTGCTGGGCGTTTCCCGTCTGTGATGTGCATGGCCTGCTTCGTTTTGAGATAAACACAAAGTAGTTTTGTCAAATGAGAAAAAAGTATGAATATAATACGTGCTATAATGAATGGCAATCTTGAGTAATATTAATTTGGTTACTTTTTGTATACAATCAAAGAATATAATAAGAAACGGTGTTATCGAACATGAAAGAACCGTCATCATAAATTTGACTTAATTGCTGATATTGCTTCAGGATAATCAGTTCCGTAATTTACGTAATACCATGATTTATAATTTCTATAATAGATTAATATCTTTGTAAGACTACGTACATAAAAAGGAAACATATTAAAATGTTTTTAAAAAGCGAATGAGAGGGCGACTGCCACGGGATTATCGAGTCCAAGCAGCTCACAGTTGAATGCCATCAAGCCAAAGAGCTCTCATGAATAATCGTGACACTAAAATTCTTATCGAGGCCAGGCGAAAAAACATTTTATCATCTAAGCCTGACATGAAAACGTTTATTTTCAAAATTCATTGATTCTGAGACGACGAAATCGTTTTTTAATTTTCCCAGAAACTAACAGGCGTTCGTGTCCCGTATCGCTGTGCGTGCACACCTACGAATGACTGTTTTTGAATGCATGCTGTTCTTTTTCACTGGCACTTATAATTTAATACTTTGAATACATATATGTTATCCAAATATCAACTTTACCTCTCTCTCCCTTGAATCTCTTGGAGTAGACTGAAATGGGTAAGTTTCTTCTTCATATAATTGAATGCACTATAAATTGAATCACAAATGAATCGGCAATAGATAATTCCAAGTAACAAATACGAAGTTAAAAACTATTTCTTAAAACGGTTAACAACATATTATTTTTCTTATTGTGTAATTTACATAATTGGTACGATGGTATAATTAATATTAATAATTGAACCAGCTAAATAATATAATTTAAGAAGTTTTATTACATACTACATCTATAAACGTAAGGGAAAAGCGTCATCTTTTTTGGAAGTTACAAGTACATATATTTGGAATAAATATTTAATCACAAGTATGAGCTCTGTATAGTAACTGCAAATATGGGAAGTATCCATATTCCGAGAGAAAAAAATTATGTCGTTTGCCAATATTGAAAGACAAACTTATAATTCTCTTCGTAACTGAGAGACTGTAACTTGCAGCTGATGGGAAACAATCATAATTTCCCGGAGATTGGTATTATTCAATTTTTTAAAAATTCTAATCAAAATTCTCCGCTGAAACGAAGATAGTGGTTGGGTATGCGTTCCGCAAACAACAAAATTTCCTATTTCAGTTACCCAATAAAACCTGTCTGCCCGTGAAAATCGGGAAATTGAATTTTTACTCCATCAGAATACTTTCCATTTTCGCAGGAATATGAATCTAGAGAGAACTCGAATATGCTATTCAAATTTCATTCAAAATACGTTAGAACTCAGACCAGTAGAAAGAGTTATTTCGTTTTCTCCTTGTCATTCACGTACTTACCTGAAGGAAAGCACTTCTTATGTACTGTAGAATATTGGAAACTTCTTTTCATGTCTTTATAAACACTTTTCTTTCTAAATATTCGTAATATCGAGTCTCTACCATCCCTACTTTTGTAGCCTCTATGTTTCCTAGTTCGATTGACTCTGATGTGAACATGGGACGTGCTGTGATCATAGATATCATCCAAATACCTACTATCATCGCCATCAGTACCGTATGCGTCAGAATTTCATTTATCTTGCTTTTACCATTGCTGCTTCACGAAAATGATCGCCTAAAACGCCAACTCCGTCGTTTTTCCTTTACATGCACTGAAATAATTACAACATTCATCAATATAACCATGGCACCATCGCAACACTAGCAGACTGCGTTACCAGCTCGTCTACCCCTTCCCCCTTCGTGTTGATACGGTCTGCCTCGCCCTGCCCCGCGCTGCCCCGCCCTGCCCCCTGCCCCGCCTGCCCTGACCTGCCTGCCCCGCCCTGCCCCGCCCTGCTCCACCCTGCTCCACCCTGCCCCGCCCTGCATTTTCGCCACCCGACCTAACACGACCTCCCAATTACATTCATTTATACGCGCTACATTCCATCTTTCCCCACCTCGATTGGCTCCGCATGACCGTCCCCACGGTCCAGCTCTACCTCGCCTCACACTCCCTCCGCCCCTTGCATCTCCCCTCGCACTTCCTCTCCTGGCTCCGGTATTCCCACAACCTTGTCGCAACCCGCCTTACACCCAATCGTCTAGTCGTACATATCGACAATATCCACACCAGCTCGTCGCTCCTGCTCCGCCCCTCCCCGCACCAGTCATCTCTGTCCACGCCTGTCCGCGGTGTCCGCTTCGTTTCGCCGCTCCTCCTCCCGCGCGCTTCCCGCTTTGCTGCCTTCCCCCTCCCGCCGTTCTTAACGCGCGCTCCATTGACGCGTGGGCGGCCGCGCGCTCCGCTTGCCTCGCCCACCTGCGCCGCCGCTGAAAGGCCGCGCTCGCGCTCCACCGCCCGCCGCCTTCGCCCTCACCCTCGCCCGCGCTCACTCCCGCTCCCTTGCCCTCGCCCTCGCCCGCTCCCGCGCCCACTGCCGCTCCCTTGCTCGCGCCCTCACCCGCTCCCACGCTCACCCCCGCCCCCTTGCCCTCGTCCTCGCCCGCACTCACTCCCGCTTCCTTGCCCTCGCCCGGTCCCGTGCCCACTGCCGCTCCCTTGCTCGCGCCCTCACCCGCTCCCACGCTCACCCCCGCTCCCTTGCCCCCGCCCTCGACCTCACCCTCGCCTTCGCCCTCGCCCGATCCCGCGCCCACTGCCGCTCCCTTGCCCTCGCCCTCGCCCGCTCCCGCGCCCACTGCCGCTCCCTTGCTCGCGCCCTCACCCGCTCCCGCGCTCACCCCCGCCCCCTTGCCCTCGCCCGGTCCCGCGCCCACTGCCGCTCCCTTGCCCGCGCCCTCACCCGCTCCCGCGCTCGCCCTCGCTCTCACCTTCACCCTCGCCCTCGCTCTCGCTCTCACCTTCACCCTCGCCCTCGCTCTCGCCCTCTCGTTCGCCCTTCCCTCGCCCCGTTCCCACCCCCGCCATCGCCCCTAGCCCCCCGCTCTCGCCCTCGGCCGCTCCCTTGCCCTCGCCCCTGTCCTCGCCCTCACTCTCGCCCATGCCCTTGCTCCCGCTCTCGCCCGCGCTCGCTCCCGTGTCTTTGCTTTCGCTCGCTTTGGTGGCCCTGCACTCGCCCTAGCCTTTCTGTCTCTCCCACATTCCCCCTCCCGCTTACCCGCGCCGTCTCTCCATCTCCACAACCACAGCATTGCCCTCTCCTTGGCCCGCAAGTGCGCCCTCACCCTCTCTCTCCCTGACCCTCGTCCTCTTTCTCCCCATCGCTCTCATCCATGCTGTCTTCATAGCTCTCACTCTCGCCTTCTTCTTAATTATCGCCTTCACCACCGCCACCGCTCTCAATCTCAATCTCTGTCTCACCCTCGCACACCCTCCTTTTTTATTTCAATCACTCACACTCGCTTTGTGCCATCTTAATCCTCGGCTTCACCTGCGCGAATGCCGTTTCTTTCTTTCTTTCTCTCTCACCCGTCCCCCATCACCCCTTCCTCTTCCGCGCCCACACCCGCACGAGCTCGCCCCGGAGCAACGGCTCCCGCCCCGGCTGAGGCGGCGGTGTCGAGGGCGATGGTGAGGGAAGTGACTGTGGTGGCTTGCTGGCGGGAGCGGGAACGGCGGCGGCTCGAGCGTTGCCCGTGGTGACGGCGGTGAAGTGCGTCAAGCGTGAGCGAGCGCGGCGGCGAGACGGACGAGCGGCTGAGTAACTAGGTGTGAAGAATGTGTTGACTGTGGTGGCAATGGTGGAATGGCAGGGATGACCGAGGAGAAGGGTGAGCCGTCATTGGCCACGTGGCTGGGATACTTGTGGTGTTTGAGGTCGCAATGATTGATTGATTATTTCATGTTTTCACGTGTCAACGGATATGTTCATTAGTCCGTAAGAGTAGTGAATTTTCTATGACGGGCTGTTGCGGTTTTGTTCCCGCGCTGGATGGTGAAATTCCGGCGCCTTACTACATGTTGGTTTGCGGTTTCTTCCTTATTCAGGTCAACAGCGGCGCACCGCCCCAGCCGGAACGAACTCTTCGCTCCCGACTGATCTCCTGGCATGTGTGGTAGTGTGGCATGTAAGAGTGTGTTTAGGTAAGGCTCTTACGATAGGGAAAGGAAGAGAAAAGAATGATCCAGACTGCGGTTGAATTCGACCTAGCTGTGTATCTAGTATCTAAAATCCTGCCACTGACAGGACTCTAACCCCTAGGACCTTCCTGTCAGAGGCACTGCAGTGACATCAGTCGATGCCCTGAGCCACCTACGCCGGTGGTAGCAATGGTGATGGCAGCAATGGCAGCCATGGTTTGCGGCCGTGACGGTGGCGATTGAGACGGCTATTAAGACGGTAATCCATCTAGAGGGTGGTGGTGGCTGTGCCGGCGCAGGCAGTGTTGGCCGCGTTGACAGTGATTGTGACGATGGACGCCGCTGGTAGGGCAGTGTTGCAGTGTGGGCAAAGACGGCGCGCGACTGATGACATGGACGGATCCAGCCGATCATGTAGGGGAGGATCGTGATTTTGTGTTAAATAATAAACATATTTGTTATTATATTATATATTAATGTATAATATTGATACTTATAATATGAGACCAAACAAAACTATTGTTTAAACAATTACATAATTGGAACATAAATATTTAAATTAATTTAGCCAAATAAAGGAAGCTAAAAGAAACTCTAGGTCTTTTTTTGGTGGGAGGGATAGCCACCGTGCCCTCCCCCGGATCGGCCAGTGACTGTCGAAGGGTTCCAGTCGCGGCAGTGGGACGGGGGACGGCGAGTGTGCAGAGACCGCGGGGACGAGTGGGGGTGGGGCGGCGGCCGCGCTGCCCCCGATGGCAGCGATTGATGCGGTGGCGATGTTCATGATGGTGACGATTGTCGCGGTGCGGCCAGTGGCGGTGGGTCGGGCCGGCCACGGCGATTGTTGCGGTGGCGGTGCCGCTGGTGGGGCGGCAGCGGCGTGGACGCTCCGTGCCCAGCGACGCGCGCGCGCGCTCTGCCCAACAAGCGGGAACGAACGCACGAGGCCTGGGATGGCGCTCAATCAATGGCCACGGCCTTGGCTCGCCGGCGCAGGCCGTGTCCTTGGGAGAGGGGCGGCCTGGTTTTTCCTCCAGCTCCATCCAACTTCCTTCCTGGGTGTTTAATGTGCGCAATAGCCGGACAAGATTGTAGTATCACATCCTATGCCTCGTGAGACAAGGAAAGTATTCAGAAAGTATTTTGTTTTTCATCAACTTCTAGGTCATGAGCGATCACTACTGAATTTTAAATTATGGTATATATGAGGATGAAACGGTATGGTGATGATAGAGGGTTAAAGAACGAACACATACCACCATCCCCGAGGCGGGACTAGAAACCCGCGACCCTTCGGTCCGAGATCGCTACGACACTACTTCTTTAGCGATCTCGGCCACCCGACCGGCAAAGCATTTTCTGTGGGTCAGTTTCAGACAATATTTTTAGCAAAGCATTTTAGTGGAGGAGGAACTACCGTCAATATATTTTTTGGATACGTTTTTGCTTGTTCATTGCCTTCGATACGGAGTTCGATACACACTACATTACTTACCTGGATCGAGAGGACCGTGGTTATGAAAGCAGTTGAATGATGCTACATGTTACCTTACGGAGGGAATTATGAGACGCAATTATGAAAGGGAAATACGAAACGACAAACCGAGTCAAGTTAACATCTAGTTGAACCCCCTCTATACATCAGTTTTTCTTTCTTGAGGCGTGAGGGTGTGTCATCAAAATGGAATATCTCACGGTATTTCGCGTCGTTCTCGGTTGTGCCGCTAGAAGTAGCATGTTCGCAACTGTATCGAGCAGTGCTGGTGATCATGCGACTCCTAGCACAACCGAGAACGACGCGAAATACCGTGAGATATTCCATTTTGATGACCCAACCCCACGCGTCAAGAGAAGAAAAACCGAAGTGTATTTAACCCTCTCTAGTTAAACTCTACTTGAACATTTTCTCGCCGCTCGATCATTAGAACACTTGGTGCATAAATAACAATTTAATTAATGAAACCAGTACACAAATGCAGTCTTGAAAATAAATATTTATCAGGGAATAGTCTTAAGGAACGTTCCTCCATCAATATGTGGTATTTGATTAAAAAGTGAATAAAATTACAACAAAAAGTTGGATTTGGGGAGAAGCCATAGGTCTTGTGAATTCGCCGTTGCCGTGAGTATCCTTTAAGAAAACTTTTTCCACAACTGTGAGTGGTATCCTTAAAACAACACTGATAACAGAAGGTATTTGAAACAAAAACGCTTATCAAATTGTTGTCCCAGGCAAGAAAGATTGGAACGTGGTGTTTCACAGGGAAGAGATAATCGCTTGAAGGTCTTCACTTTTCGTAATATGTGGTCGTAGGTGAAGTGCAACGGGGATGGGTGAAGTCCAATGAGAAGAATGGGATGAGAAATGTGGTAAAAATAAATCAGCCGTTAAATAATCTTTCAGTATTTTAACAATGAGTATTTCGCTCTTTTAACCCGTTCACAAGAGGAAGTTATAGTTTTTACATATCCATAATGCATTGGTTTATTCTATATTTCAACAATTTGAATGAATTGAATGAATGAATTGAATATTCAATATTACATAGTATTTCATTAGTTGAAATGCATCTTTCTTGTCTCCCTCTGCCTAATGTCTTGCATTTGTCCATTAAAGTAGATCTTTATTATTGAAATTAACTCACCAATTTCGTTTTACCTAATACGTGCAATATTTTATACTTATAAAGATGCGTCAATCCTCAATCAATGTACCTCACTCGCCGATCGCTTTGATTAATTTGCGTGGGTGATCCAAAATCTTCTGATTCATCCTCTAATTGCTCCAATTGCCCGGTTGCTTGGAAACTAGAGGTAATAGTGACGAGAGAGACATTATATGTCCAGCGCAAATAAATGCTTGATTTGATGAGATTTGAATTTAATTAGTATAATAAACGAGGTATTGTCCTGATTACATTATGCATTAGTTATTGAGGGTTGAAAATCAGCCGTATTAAAAGCTATCTTGCATCTAATTCGTACCATCTCGTTCATTGAAAGCTGACTCCTCCATCAACCATTGTTCTCGGCTGCGAGGACCGGGAGATGTGGCTGGGGCATCAAATAATGTCATTGCAGTGTCTCTAATCGGGAGGTTCTAGGTTCGAGTCCCGAGGATGGCAGGATATTCGACATTAGCTAGATAGCTACATCGAATTCATCCTCTATGGAGGAGAATTCTATCGACCGGCTGCACTGATCGGTAGTTTTCCGTGGTTTCTCCGATGAATACCAGGCGAATGCCGGAGCAGTACCATAAAAAATGGGCGACGGACCACACGCAATCTTTCCTTTCTCTTTATTCTCCTAACCTCATCCCTTACTTACAATTACACTCACATGCATTATACTACCGCAATAGTTGGGAGACCAGTTTGGGTCTTACGTCCTTATCCTGGCTGGGGAAATGCCAGGCTGGGGAAATGCCAGGCTTGTTATGGAAAATCTCCGCAAGCCCCATGATAGTAAATAGTCGGTGCCAGGTCTCGCCATCGAACGGAGGATCATCGCCACTCCTCCGATAAAAACGTGCACTACAATTACAGGACAAACGACTTTAGCAGTTGATGCGCCGGACGGGTGCAATCAATCATACGAAGGTTTCGTCCGTTTGCGGTCCATCATTACGATGGGGGTTGCTTGCCATACGCCGCATCAGTCTCGCACTTGTGACCGGGCGATCGAAGTCCGGTTGCTCAGCGGCACCCACACGTATTTCGCTGTCATAAACTTCATCCCTGACATTCAAAGTACACTACTCCTGAGTCTTGAGCGACACGGTTCGCAATGATGAAGTAAAAAATATTTTTCACGCACATGGAAAACCCCCTTGAGTGTGCGATTACACTACAATATTCAGAACCCAATATTTTGACATAAGTAATTATAATTATATTTTACTAATACGAGTATTTTATTTCTTGTTATTGCCTTCGTTACGCAGATCCATATTCTCTGCATAACTTACTTGGATTTAGAGGATCGTGGAGACGAGGGAAATATGAAAAATGTTGAATGGAGCTACATATTATCTTACGGAGAGAATTATGAAAGGGAATCGCGTTGTAAGAAATGTGGAAATGAAGCCTTAATCCTCAGTACGTTTGTAAAAAAGTATCATACATAACAATGTACAGAAGTAACGAGATTATGATAATTAAATGCACCCCAGTAGTATGCAGCATTTTGTAGTGAACTTCAATACCATTTTGGGTTAATTATTTTGGCTGCATATATCGTGTATTATTTATGGCAGATTTGTTTTCAAAATACAGTTAATTACTGCTTTGTCGGAATTATAAGCTTCATTTCAAAAACTTTCTAATTCGTAGTGACACAAATGGCCGGCAGTTCATTGCTGGGTTTGGCACAAAAATTCCTATATTACGATAATATCGGGACTCATAATAACAACAAATAATAATTAACATGTAAATAAGAACCCAACAACTAGCTGCTATAACACTGTTCAGAACTGCTGCTCTCCGCATTGAAGAAAGAAAAGCAATGAGAAGAAAAATTCAGTTTAGTATTCAAGAAAAGAGAAAGTTACTTTCAAAACGTATCAAATTACTTTTATACCTCCAATGTATATGTTAAATTTTCAAAACAATACTCTTGGCGTATTATTTTGTCATTGCATTCATTTCGATTTTCCATGTATTTAGTTACCTAAAAAATACGTAAGCTCTATTGGTCAAGTGTGAAAAAATTTGCAGGGAAGACTGCAGATTATCTTAGGCCAGTAATTATTGGGGAAATAATCACTCGCTGAATTAACTTTATTACTATTAACTAGCTGATTACCTGGCGTTGGTCGGATATTTATTTCACACATTATTCTAGTAAGCAGCCTCACCCGCTCCACAAACTTATCTCGTGACGCCCAAATGCCTTTCCGGCCTGCCGTGGTCGTCGTGATTGAGGGTCGTGATTAGGGGTCGTCGTGGTCCTTTGTTTTACACTCCCAGTCATAAATGAACAGCTTGTCCTCCTCTTAGTATATCTCCTTTCTTCTTTCTCTTTCGTATTTTCATCTTCATTTTCATTCAAGTTTCCCTTCTTTCATTTCCCCTTCCCCTCTAATTCTATGTATTGATACTATTCAGCCCCAAGCCGCCATTCTGATTGAGGTTTTCTGGGTTTACTCAATTACTTAAGGCGTACGCCGGGGTGGTCCCTAGTTTTGCTCTTCCAGACGTAAATGTAAAGCTTTCCCTTCCCCTCTTAAAAGTTGCTACACTATATTAATGTAGATTCAGTGGTTAGGCGGAAGAGAAGTGTCTATGGTCTGAGCCACTGTTTGGAAAGAAAGATTTCCTTTTATACACACTGAAATAATGGCAAAGTGTTTAGTATATTCGAAAGAATTGCAATATATTAAAAAGTCCACCTATAGATGCATTACGTAGCTTTGCCATTAATACATTTATTATTATAATTATTATTAACTTTCTCAACAATGAATCCTGATTCAAGACGTATTAAGTTAACCCTTTGTTTTGATTCACGAGAACACAAATGAAATAAAATTTACATATAATAACACAAGTTAAATTAAATTTTAATATATTATAGAAATAATACATTCATATAAACCATCCACTACGGTATCACTAGCACCATTCCCACTTACAGATCCACACGAGACTCACTGGCCCTGCATCCTTGGTTGAACGGTAATTGAGTTGAGTTCAGTCTAGCCCGTCTCCCAAGAGCTTTCTCAAAATATGGCAAGTGTCCAGTATCACAGACTTCTGAATGTTTGATAAGTAACTTTCTAATTGAAGGAGTTCTAAGTGTGTCTTCGCGCTTTTAGAAATTAGTCTTGTGGCCGAAATGATGATGGGTCTCACATATACTTTCTTGACTTTCCACATTTTCTTTACTTCTTCTGCCAGATGCTTGTATTTGCTGAGCTTGTCGCTTGTTGCTGTGGCCGAATTGGTGATGGGTCTAACACAAAATTTCTTGATTTTCTACATTTTGTTTACTTCTTCTGCCTGATCCTTGTATTTGCTGATCTTGTTGCTATACCTATTGTCGATATTGTTAGAGAGTGGAATGGCAATGCCAATCAGATGGACTACCTGTTCCTTTTTGTCAAGCTTATTATTATTATTATTATTAATATAAAATCTACTCCAGGTTGCAACCAGCTACCTAAGAAGCAGATCCGGTGACTATCAGTGCCTCTGCAATACTTTACGCAAAATGTGGGCTGTTCCAAATAAAGCAATTTCTTGCACTTCCCAGTCTTTTGAATTACCAGGGAGTTTAGACAAGTTCTTACTCAAATTTTGCGGAACAAATGGGTGGGTGAAACGGCTGTCGGAGGTGGCGTCTGAGGCAGCCCTGTGGAGGCAACATCAGAAAGGTGGCAGATGGACCCCAGGAGGAGCCGGCTGTGTGGCAGCGACGACTAACAGCTACAGTGGCTCTCAAAATTGAGCGTACACTGTGTAAGAAAACACAAACTGGCGTAGAAAAAATATTTATTGCACAATTTTCAGGCACAAAAAAATATAGATATTAATGAAAACATTCTTCATTCGTACATTACAAAAATATTTTGAAATAAGTGAATAGATAATAAATAAAAATAAAACTTATTCTAAAGCATATACAATTCACCACAAAAATGAATGTACACCGGCAATTTGTCAATAAAAACTAAAAATAATCAGTCAATATTTTGTAGAACGACCCTTAGCACGAATAACAGCCTCCAGTCTTGCTGGCATTGATCTTACAAGCTTCCTTGTAAATTCAGGCGTGATTTTCTGCCATTCTTCAGCGAGGACCCTCTTGAGCTCTTGTTTATTTGAAACTTTATGCTTCTGCACACGTTTCTCTAATTCCCACCACAAGTTCTCAATGGGGTTGAGATCGGGTGATTGTGGCGGTGTTTCAAGACGCTTTGGAACATTATATAGCAACCATAACTTCACAATGTGCGCTGTGTGGATGGGTGCGTTGTCCTGCTGAAAATAATATGTCGGTCCCAGTCCTAAATTCGCTGCACTTTGTTTGACATTACTTTTTAAAATGGATAAATATCCAAATTTGTCAACTGTGGAATCAATAAAATGGAGATTCCCAACTCCTGATGCAGACATACAGCCCCATACCATTACGGAGCCCCCGCCGTGCTTTACAGTTGCACGCAAATTTTGTTCTTCGAAGGCTGCGTTAACCTTCCTCCACACGTACTGTTGTCCATCTGATCCAAATATTTTGAATTTACTTTCATCACTGAATATCACAGTTTCCCAGAACTCCGCACGGTGGTTTCTGTAAGATTTTGCGAACTGCAGTCTACTGCGCCGATTGGCCTTACTAATCCAAGGCTTCTTCTTGGCTACTCTCCCGTTGTAACCTGCGTCTCGTAGTGTCCTTCGGACGGTTTCTGTCGATACAGTTCTCCCTGTTGTTGAAACTACCCACGGAGTCATTTTAACAACACTTTGGCGAGGATTCCTTCTGATGTGATTAACGATATTTCTTTTATCTCGTTCGTTGAGTATCGGTTTTCGCCCTCTACCCCTTTTATTATTTAATAGGTCATCGAACTTGAATCTGTCTACAACACCTTGGATGGTTGAGTGAGGTCTTCCCACGGTCTTCGCAATACATCGAAGTGACCTTCCCCTCATGGCTAAATTTACAATAAGTTGTCGTTCTTCCACCGTCGTTTCTCTTCTCGGGGTCATTTTCAATACGATGTTGCTCTCCGCAAATCAGACTTTTGACTAATTCGTTCGTTACTACTTTCAGCCCGGGAAAGCATTTCGAAGGGTACGTTTCAAATCGCACTTCTGACGGTGTACGTTCATTTTTGTGCAGCGCTTGTTTGTAGGTAACAAACAAAATATTTAATTTTATATCTAATAAAGCAATTTTATGCTTTCAAAATGCACTTTACCTTTCAGAAAACCTCAAATATCAAAATTATATATTTTATATCGTGAAATATTCAGATGAGAAGAATTCATGGTACCATTAAAGGTGTACAGTAAGGGTGTACGTTCAATTGTGAGAGCCACTGTAAGTGAACAGGGGGGAGAGGGAACGAAATCGTCAGAGTGTGCATGGGATAAACAGTTCATCTTAAATTCAGATATCTGAAGGGAACATAAATTAAGTCATGACTTACCATAGCGCAACGCGCACCATAGGGTTTCAAATCAAATGTACGTTGTTTTTTTTTTGACAGAGTATGTTTGCTATATGTTCCACTTTGTTTGCATGTTCTTGTCCAGAATACAGAGTTTTCTTTGTCTTCAGTGTGTTTTTGTTGTCATTGTATTCATTATTGTGTGTTGACGATCCACTAGTACCTAACAACCCACAGGTGCTCCCAACTGGATAGAGAGGGAAGAGAGAGGAGGAGAGGGAACGCACTAGCGATTTTTACGTATGATAGGTGGGCGTAATAACCCCGATGGTGTGGCTGACGGGTACGAACGGGCAATACCCACAGATCCCGTACGGGGGTGGCTCGGCGGCCTGGTAAAAATAAATAATAACGTCGCAGACATTGCCTGCGACGAAAACTTATCTCACTCGCCTGTAGCAGTACTGTTACATAGGGAGGGAGAGAGTTTTTGGCGACCCTGCCAGGATCAGGTCGAGCATCGGGGAAAGTGAGTTTTTAGCGGGAGTAGAACAGGTATCAGTAATTAGAATTTATTAATGAAAGGGTAAATCAAAGGCGAACAATGGTGAAATTAACTGAAATACTTGTTTGTGGACTGTACCAGTACTAGAAGAACACTTTGTGAGGTGTGAAACTGTTCCGTAGGCGTGGGAATGTAAGACGGAGCGACACGGCTGACAGCGGTGAGGCGTACTTCGGCTCAAGGTCAATGCGCGCAGGCCGGAGACAGCAGCAGCGTGGGAACGGGGGGTGAGAAGTGTGTTCGTCAGGCGACTTCGGAAGGCAAAAATATTGTCAAGAGAGGCCGGGAGGAAGGACTAGGTATTGTAGATTCCGAGTTTGTAAACACTGGAAAAATGGAAACACGGATGAATAAGAATCGGAAGCAGAAGGAGGCGGAGGAAGATAAACAAAGCGGCGACTTGGCAATAGGAATGCAGGAGGGAAGGAATGAAGCGACAGAGAGCGAGATAGATAAACCCGAAGAAATGGCACAGATTACGCAAAACACATTAGGCGATGAAGATAATAGCACGATGACAGCTGAGAGTTCGGGGGAAAGTGTTGAGGGAAACGACGAGCTAGCGGTACCGTCCCGGGATTCCATCGCATATCTCCTCCGAGTGATGCAGGAAAAGCGGAGAGAAAAGGAAGAAAGGAGAAAGCAGAAAAAACGAGAACAGGAGGAAGAAAGAAAGCAGAGAGAACGAGAAAGGGAAGAGAGAAAGGTAATGAATTCGATAGCAGACGATATACGACAAGCCATGCGAGAGGGTTTTGTCACGTTTCGGGAAGAAATGCGAGAAGAAGTCAAAACATCGATGGCCGAGATGCAGAAATCCGTGGAACGGCAAGAGCACCAGCTAAAGGAGGTACGGGAAACCACGTCACAGCGCGCCGAGGCGCAGGAAGAGCGCATGCGGGTTCTCGATGACAACATTCAAGAGACGCAGCGGGCCGCGGTGAGGCTGGAGACCAAGGTCATGGAAGGGCTAGCGCAGCTAGGAAGGCGGATTGAGAGCGTGGAGGACAACATCACGACGTCGAAGGCACAAGAAAAGGCGACTCTGGAGAGTAAACTGAAGGAGTTGGAAGAAAGAATTCGTACCGAGAGATGGAATGGAGGAAGTGGAGGCGTTTGCGTGGGCAACTGGCAGATTCCAAGCCGACTGAATTTCGAGGGCAGTCCGAGGGACACACCGTGGACATTTTTGAAGGCAGTTGAGAATTTCTTTATCATGAATTCTGTTCCCAGTCAGTTGAAAGTACGGATGGTATATCAAATGATGTCCGGGAAAGCAAAGCTGTGGATGGATATGGTGGGGACAAGATTAACACATATGAAGAATGGGTGGAACAATTTAAGGCCCGATATTTTAATGAGGATCAGCGTTTCAATCTAAAGTTTGCCATGATGGCACAACGTTATAATAGCGGGGAGAAAGAATCACTTCAAGATTTTGCAGTACGGAAGGCGGCAAACTTTAAAGCATGCGACCCGAACATGACCGAACGGGAGATCATCCGAGTAATTACGAGTCAGTTACCGTTCACGTATCAAAACATATTGAATAGTATAGAGATTAGGGATCTGGAGCAATTCACAAATACTTTAGCGAAATATGATAACAATATTCAGCAAACGGAAAGGGGGAAAACTAAAGAAACTCGGATGAATGCTGTGCAGATGGAAAAAAATAAGACCCCGGATATTTTGCAACGGGAGAAGGAGAAGAAAATAGAAGAGAAGGGAGGACCACAAGGCGGACATAGCAAGAACCAAGAGGGCAAGGGAAAGAGAAATGGACCAGGATATGGAAACGGTGACCCGGGTGGTGGCAACTAAGGCGTATGAAATAACAGATGAACATGGAATTTCACGAGGCATTCACAACGCCTACAACCTGAAAGCGGTGCTGTGAAGATAGTCCAGAGTTGAAAGGACAGGCGTGAGACTGTAGGAAATGATTAGAGGCTATTCGGTTCCTGTTTTCTTTATTATCATCTAGCGATAGCATTTAGGTTTAGTTATTTTGCAGTAACTATTTGTTTGTTTGCCAGCATACACAGAGTGTCACTTCGCGGTGGGAGCACCATTTATGTACGAAAGGAAAGTGGGTTATTGTATTGGAACATTGTTTTAGATATAAGTTTAGTTGTAAGTTTTTGATATTGCTTTGTTTTTGACTATGAATGTATATTTAAAAACAGGAAGTTAAATGTAAATGATTTGCATGCTCAAGAAGATGAACTGTACGTGAGGTGTGGTATGATATCGGAAGAACGTGGACTCTTCCCTGTGTCAGACTCCACGTTTTCCTCTTGTGGTGGGGCGATGCGGTATACGGACTATACCACATGTGGAGACCATGCACTGATTCGGAAGGGTGGAGTGTTCTAGCGGCTGAACTGGCAGGGGGCTCAGTTAGGGGAACTGGCGTTGGCCGGTTGGAGCGAAAGTGAACAGAGGGGAGGAAAAGCAGAGGGGTCGGCGAGTTCGTCGGAGCTAGCAGAGAGACGGTGCGCAGAAGCCACAGAGGTTGGACGTGTGAGAGAGGGAGCGGAAAGTAAGGCAAACCAGTGGATTTGTGACCGGTGTATTGAGCGCGTGGGTGAAACGGCTGTCGGAGGTGGCGTCTGAGGCAGCCCTGTGGAGGCAACATCAGGAAGGTGGCAGATGGACCCCAGGAGGAGCCGGCTGTGTGGCAGCGACGACTAACAGCTAAGTGAACAGGGGGGGAGAGGGAACGAAATCGTCAGAGTGTGCATGGGATAAACAGTTCATCTTAAATTCAGATATCTGAAGGGAACATAAATTAAGTCATGACTTAACATAGCGCAACGCGCACCATAGGGTTTCAAATCAAGTGTACGTTGTTTTTTTTGATAGAGTATGTTTGCTATATGTTCCATTTTGTTTGCATGTTCTTGTCCAGAATACAGAGTTTTCTTTGTCTTCAGTGTGTTTTTGTTGTCATTGTATTCATTATTGTGTGTTGACGATCCACTAGTACCTAACAACCCACAGGTGCTCCCAACTGGATAGAGAGGGAAGAGAGAGGAGGAGAGGGAACGCACTAGCGATTTTTACGTATGATAGGTGGGCGTAATAACCCCGATGGTGTGGCTGACGGGTACGAACGGGCAATACCCACAGATCCCATACGGGGGTGGCTCGGCGGCCTGGTAAAAATAAATAATAACGTCGCAGACATTGCCTGCGACGAAAACTTATCTCACTCGCCTGTAGCAGTACTGTTACAGTACGACGTTTTGATCGCAAGGTACAGCAACATCGATAAGAAAACACGATTTTTTCGCCAAATCCCGGATAACTATATCCGGTTTGTTTGCCGCTATTGTGCGAACAGTTTGAATTTGTTGGTCGTACAATATCGTACACAATCCAACAGACGTCACCGGTTTTGGTGAGTGTTCGTACCACTTGGGGCATGTGTTTGGAACTTCGAGGGCGGTACAGATCTGCCAGTGGAGGTAGCTACACACCCTGTCATGTCTTTTCAGGTATTCGGTCTTTGCTAGGATTGGACAAGCTGAGACAATATGATCAATGGTTTCTACTTGCTCCTGGCAAATGCGTCATTTATCATCTTGGGAGGTTTTGAGAACCGCTTTATCATAATGTCGTGTTCTCAACGCATGATCTTGGGCAGCTATTACAAGTGCTTCCGATTCTGGCTTCATTCTTCCCCTTTTAAGCCACATAAACGATTGATCTTTATTGATCTGCACCTTGTCCATTCTTTTTAGGTATTGTCCGTGAAGTGGTTTGTCTCTCCACTATTTCTTTAACATTTTTTGTGTCTCACATTTCATGTTGAGTAGCATCAGAAGTTCAGTGTCGCTGTCGTTCTGCGTGTCTTGCAGAGTCTTGTTAACAATGCTTCTCGCTATACTAACAATGGCTCTGTTTCCAATTCTTCGGTCAGATTTCATGACCCGCCTCGTTAGAGGGTCATCTTGATGGTTGACTACATACTTTCCCATCCCAAATATTGCGTTGTGCCAGGAGGCCTCAATTTGTCTGAGGCCTCTTCCTCCTTCCTTACGTGATACATAAAGTCTATGTACATCAGCTCGAGGGTGGGCAACATGATGCATTGTTAGCAGTTTTCTGTTTTTTCGATCCATGATGCGAATTTCTTGCTCAGTCCAGTCCACTAGTCCGAAACTGTATTCGGCTACGGGCACTGCCAAACTACCAATTGCTGATATTTTATTCCTGGAATTCAGAGCGGACTGCAGGACCAGTCTCACTCTCCTATAATACTCCCTACGAATTCTCTCTTTCATTCTGTCGTTCGAGATGGTCTCACATTCTTTAATGCCCAGATATTTGTACGTTTTACCTGGCTCAAGATTTTGAATTACAGTGTGCGTATGAATTTCAATGTTCTCAGACTTTGTCAGTTTTTCTCTTTTTAAACTGATTTTTGCACACTTCTCAAAACCAAACTTCATGCAGATGTCATTGCTAAAGTCATTTACAACAGACAGCATTTGGGAGTGAATCGCTTCATTCTTAGCAAACACTTTAAGATCATCCATGTAAAACAAATGTGATACTGGCCTTTCATCACCATGGAGCTTGTAACCAAAGTCAGCTTGTGAGATCAAACTAATGCAAAGCAGCAGAGGGGATAGTGAATCTTCTTGAAAAATACCCCTGTTAATCTGAATACTTCTGGTTTCTACTGCTTCCTTTCCGCTGTGTATCCTGGTACTCCACGACTTCATACTGGCCTTGGAAAATTGAATAAGTCTAGGATGAAATACATAGATCTCCAGGGTCTTCAAAATCCAATAGTGTGGTACACTATCAAAGGCCTTTTGGTAGTCAATCCAAGCTATGCTCAAAATATGTTTTCGTTTCTTTACATCAATCAAGATAACTTTATTCAGTAGCAAGATTTCCTTACAGCCATAAGAGCATTTACGACATACTTTTTGTTCAGCTGGCATCAGATGAATCTTATCTAGATGTCTGTACATTTTGTCAGCTGTGGCTGAAGTTATAACTTTGTACAGTATAGGCAGACAAGTAATTAGCCTTTAGTTCTTCGCCAAAAAACTGTCTCCCGCTTTAGGTAGCAAATACGTGATGCCGCGTGTGAGCCATTCCGGGAGTTCCTTTGGGTTTTCTAAAATTTTATTAACAGCATTTGCTAGATGATAATGTATTGCTGTTAATTTCTTAATCCAATAAATCTGGATCTTATCAATCCCATGGCACTTCCAGTTTCCCATCTCCTTAATTGCTTGGAAGAGGTCTCTTCCGAAAATTGGTGAACATCTTCCACTGTTTCTACAAGTTCATCGGCAGCATCAACTTCAGATTGAAGCCAAGATGCGTCTTTGTTGTAGGATCTGCTCTCCTCCCAGATTCCTGCCCAAAATGCTTCGACGTCATCTTTTGAAAAAGTAACAGCTTTGCCATTTGGTTTTTGAGTCAGATTTATTATTATTATTATTATTATTATTATTATTATTATTATTATTATTATTGTTATAATTCTCCTTCGTATTCTCCGCAAGCCCTATTCGGCCTGCCATGGTCTTCCTGCCTAACGTTCAGCATATTCCGCCCTACAGGTATATGTTCCTTTCGCTCATAAAGCTACGGCTGTCCCCCACCACACGCCTTATCGGGCTACCATGGCTGCTCTGCCCACACCTTCTGGCCCGCTCGTCCAGCCTATTCTGCGGAATTACTTTTTCCCGATCGTCGCACTTCCTCCATCTCGCCCTATACGAACATCCTAGCATGCCATGGCCGTTCTCTAAACATCTCCCGCCCCGCTCATCAATCTACTTCCGCTCACTTCTGCTTACTTCTTCCTCTAATCACTCTTCGTCCATCTTCTCCGCCACGCCTTATATGGCTCGCTGTGCCTGTCCTGCAAACACCTCCCGCCCCACCCATCTATCTGATTCTTCTACTCATTATGCATCTTCCACTTCTTTCGTCTTTCCGCCACACCCATTCCTCCCACTCGGCCTGCTCCTTCGCTCCATCTTCGTCCATTTCGCCACTCATCCCACTTCTTTCGCTTCTTGCGCTCTTCTCCCTCTGTTAGTTTATTCTGCTTTGTAAATGTGAGCAATGTCGGGGGTGGAGGGAGATGTTAAAAAATGTCATATCTTCGGACCTTTTGGGATATCACGGCAAACCAAAAACTAAGTAGGCCCTATGTGCAGTGTCTGCAGTGCATTTAAATATAATTAAAAATAAATTATTTTTTTTGCAATTTAATGTTGATTAAATTCAGTTGTGTTGGGTTAAATTGATTCGTACAGAAGACAGATAACTATTGACTTAGCGTAAGATTAATTTTAGCAATCAAGTATGTAAAATGTAAAAAAGCTGAAAATTTGATAATCACAGACAATTACTTCAGATTTATAGAATGTTCTCTACTCTGATGCAACTTGTAGTCTGTTCACATTTACAAATAGATCTCTTTGTAACATTAGCCGCTGCTGATCAGTACGTTTACGACTTGACTACACATTGTATGTCATACGCCAGCATTCTTCGTCAAGAACAATAAGCTCGACATGAATAATAAATGTGGCCCCCTGGATCAAATCAACTTGCGGTGGCAAAAATCAGTATCCTACAATGCTAACAAAATAAGTTATAGCAAACAGTATTTTTATTTGTAGAGATTAAAAGTTAGTGAATATCAAATCTGTACGAGAGAACAGGAGAAAAACGTTTCAGCAATACCCTAAGCTTCTCCTATTTATTAAGACTTTAAATTCTTGGGGATTTTTTGTTGTTATTAATGATAATTGGTCATGGATTGTGTTCTATATCTATGTGAGCACATTGGCAAGTATAACTTGCAAATGTCATCACGAATTTAAATGAAAAACTCCATTAGAGTTTAAAATTTAACAATATTTGTTTTATATTCACATTGTTTAAGATAGCAAAACCTTAAAAGAATGAATTGAATTACGAATTTTCAATCGTTTTAAATTGCGCAAGAATATGGAGAAACCCACGAACTCGTAGTTAATGACTCGTAAATATTTTAAAAAATCTATCACAAAGCTTCACAGGTCAACCAAGACTGAATTGCGTGCAAATAGCAAAATAACATTAACTATTAACCTTAATTGCGCTATTAAGAGAGATCAACAATGCCGATTGTGGTGACCGTGATGGGTAAGGCAGTAGTGTCGTGGTGATCTCGGGCCGAAGGAACGCCGGTTTGAGTTTCACCTCTCTCATGGTTGTATTTGTGTTTGTCATTTCACACCTCATCATCAGCATATCACTTCATTTAGTATACAGATACCCCTAATCAATAGTGGTTGCAATGACCTCATAGTTAATGTGACCTTGAATAAAGAAAAAAAGACGAACAATTCTGCAGTGATTTGTAAATGGAACCATACAGTTCAACCACCTGCAAGTGACACCGGGAAACACGGAGAAACAATACTAAATTTCAATAAATTAAAAGTATTATACTCCAAATAATCAAAACAGAAGATACAGCTCAGCTTGATACTGGTTAATTGCTTCAAAATAGAAATATTACATCAGTATCTATTCACGTGGGACGAGAGAGAAACAATCTCTTTCATGTTTGTAAAAATTGTTATGTTGCTCTTCAAACGATTGCAACTGTAAAATTCAGTTAACGATAACACGCCAGCAATTTTCAGATTTAACTTTCTCTTACCAGATTGTACTGAATGGTTTCATATTCTCAAATGTAAATAAAAGAAATAAAATATTGGAAAATAAAATAGAGCAATTAGAAATTGATTGGATTATTGTTAGAAATACAAATAAGTTTTATTTCTCCAGATATCATTGTTCATTTTTCGTCTTTAACTCAACACTAATTTTACACAAAACCCCTTTTTACCAAAACCTTTCTATTTCAAATAAATGATGTGCAACCCCTTTCGAATAACTTTGTTCTATTCCCTACCATTTATACAAATATTTTCTTTTGTTAGTACCTCAGTCTCTGTTGTCAAGGGATCACACGCAAAAGCGTATGTTTTTGCATTATTTCAACAGAACAGGTTTGTTACTCTTGTTCCGTCCGTTACTAAAAACAACACGCTATTTCTGTCTCCTCAGTCCCTTTCCTGTTTCCACGGAATCGCTACAGAGGATGGAGAATGTTTTACATTTTACTGTTTTATTTTTTCAAAACATGTTGCATGAGATTGACTATCTCGGCACTCAACATTTTGAAATGCACGCTTTCACATATCAAAAGTTTTTAAAAAGCATGCGTACTCTCTGCTTTTCCTGATAGCATTGTATCCAGTTTATTCAATATTTATACAATGAATACGTTCAAACATCTCTCATAATAATGACCGTTCAACGCTGTTGGGCGCGCCCTCTGTCTAATAACTCTTGTAACTTGCTGTTAGCGTTTTCTTCAGACCCCCAAAGAACTGTTTTAGCCTGATGGAAACTAGATCAGTGGCGTCAAGTGAAGGTCTTAGTTTGGGTAAAGAAATAAAATATATACGACCGGTAAGCCATTCGTAGTTTCAAAAAGATGGCTATTAAATTTCCTTACACAGGTTTTCGAAGTAGTAGTTAGAGGAAAGTGCGGCGTTGGCCTTCCTTGCTTAATGTTTTCTTTCTTAAGTTCCAGAAATAAAACTCTTCATTAATAAATCTCAAATCATGCACGTATGCCCGTCCACACCGCTGTCTGCATTATAAAGATCCATGTTCGTGCTCTTCCTGCCGAAACACTAGCGGACGCATGTCTTACTGATTGCGTACTCTCGGGGTTTAAGTCAAACCACATGGTAGTTTTCTCTTGTAACGATAAACTAAAATATGAATTAGCACGTATAAGAATAAACATATACTACACTTACAATTACACACTTCAGTGTACATACACCTATACGCATTTATCATTAAAAGCCAAGATTTTTGTTTGAAACACTGCTTTCATTCAAGCCAGGTCCCGCAACTCAGCCGATGCAGGCCCCACGAAACGCAACGAGCACAGCCAATCGCCCCCGAGCTTCCTGCATGTCCCGCATGCCTCGTGTACACCCATGCTTGGCAAGCGCGGGCATTTCATAACTGCTAGTGTCAACACGAAACCACGCTTTTCGATGAATTAGAAGATTAATGTTATAAATAAAGTAAGATTTATTTTCTGTTACAAATAAAGTACTTTTATCAGTTACAGGGTACGCTGTGCATACCTTGCGTAGATGAAGGGCACGCCACTGAACTAGATAGAGGAAACGGCTACGGTGGCATAAAGGAAGCATATTCACCTAGGTGGTATAATGGTTAGCATGTCGGGCTGTTATATCCAAATTTGCAGTGTCTAACATGATCGAAGTCGTGAATATTTAAGGGCGAGAAAATCCTTCGTACGTCTTCCTTCGAATGGAAAGTAAAGCCGGCTGTCCCATGTTGTAGATTATTGCATGTAAAATCTTCTCAACCCTATAAAAAGCCTCCGAGATAAGTTAAAAATCGCCTGTTTGGTCAGCCAAATGATACCTTCTTTCTCCGCTAGATAGTGAATGAAGCATAGCAAAATTTTGCGTGGTCAGACGGAAGAACACGCCAAATAGTCGGAGTCTCGCCACGTAAAATAAGGCTTGATTGATTAATTGAAAAGTTATACCGGGAAGAAAGTCTGCCCTGGTATGATAAGAGTGTTCCTTATTGGGGTTCATACAGAATTACAAAGCAAATTTGGAAAGAATTCAAAAGAAAATTTCCAAGTTTACCTACGAAACCTAAACACCGTTAAGAGGCAAAAAAGCCGGTATTAAACAAGAAGAATGGAAGTGAGGTATTGCGATTTGTATAGACCGTAAGTAGGTAAACAGTATTGGTAGAAATTTCAGAACAGATTAGCAACGTGAATGTACTTTGGTAAAGAAAGAACATAATGATGTGGGAAAATTTTAATTCGAGAGAAATATAATATATTGGTGCAGTTTGGCTGCAGCGATTTTCAAAACATGGTATATAGTTTTAGAATGAAGTTAGAATTACCTTAGAAATGACGGATTTAGTAAATTTAAAATTTCCCGTAGTTAAATCGCAAAAAAATTAAATATTGTCATGAAGTTGTGTGTGGTGTGGTGGCAAGTGTCAAAGTGTGTTGCGCAGAATACCTTATTTGTTATTTAATGAATACAGACCACTCAGTATCGTTATTTAATCAATACAGACCACTCGGTATCAAAAGAATTTTATTTTTCTACTTCGCTACTGTTTCTTTTCATTCTTCTTTCTGATCTTTCCTTCTTCCTGCTTTTTCTTCGTCATCTTCCCAGATGTCCCAGGTGCTACATTTATGTGCCATGACTCTCTCTGGGGTCGCTGCAACACAAAAGCGTATAACGTACAAATGTCAAGCGGATTATTTAATGCAACAATTGACTGTCGACAGCGATTCGTGGGAAGGAAATATTATTAATCAATTAGTATTAATTATTTTTTAAATTATTATTATTATTAATATTATTTTATTTTGTAAATTATTACTACCTAATTGAATTCAATTGTAGTGAAATACATGTTGAAACTACGCCAAAAAGAAATTATCATGAAACTATGTAAATATTGATGTCAAAAACACTCGCATAGAGACGGGGTTAGGAAAATGCAATTACATCTCAAATGAAATGTCGGATGACTCGCCCAGTGGGATCTGGTAAAACTGGAAGAATGAACGTCATGACGTCGTGAACATCCCAATAATATTCTCCAGGGGACTACAGCATATTGAACTACTTTCTTTTGGAGGAAGTTGTTGATCACTCGACTTGCCTCTCCAACGGAGTCGAAGAGATGCCGTTCCGTGAAAAGTTTGAAAAGAGTGCAATATTGGAATATAAAGGGTAGATGAACTGCTAAGCATGGCAACCGAGGTCAGTCTGATCTCTATTGACTCACCAACTTGCTCCTAACCGCTTCATTCGCTAGTGTTACATATATATGCAAGCTGTCAAGCAAGTTTTTGGTATAATATTCCGATTCCGTGATCCTAATAGACTATCAAAATCATTCTTCAATGCAAAACTGTCGAGAATCGACAGTCATGGCAAAGTGCGAGGGCCAGGGACAAAATTGCTACAGATTGCGAGAAATATGTGCAGGTTACATTCAGGCCGTAAATGCCGACTCCGTTGATCTTGCAATAGCCGCTCGAGGGCTCTCAGCACGTATGAAATTATTTTTATTTATCCTTTTCTTGTATTTGACCTTAGAAATCACAGAGTTTCAGTATGTCCCTAAAAATCAATCGTTTTAATCAATTCTTTTCATTTCAATTTGTTTCATTTCAGTGTTAATGAAGTTATTAGCGATTGAGGACTTCCAGACCGGCGGCCTACTGGCTTTACATCTTTTACTTAGATGAGTTTTATAAGGAAGGATATGCGAGTTAAGAAAACGAAATAACAAACTAATAAGTGTGATGTACCATTTTCGTTTATTTTTTAATATTATGCGATTTGTTAAAAAATGTCAGTTAAAAAATTCTCGAAAATGTTATACAAAGATTGAAACACTTCATTAGACATGTGAAATATTTGTTCTTTCATTGTTATTAACGTTTCGTTAATGCCTTTTGTATGTAGCTTCCTTTCGTATAAAGACTTATTTAACTTATCTACTTTTTGTTTCTCTACTTTTACCTAAGTGCTGACTCACAGTCTCCGTGAGTACTAACGTTTCAAAACGTGGCGCGACTACTTCCAGAGGCTAAGAGATCTTTCAAGATTTTTCCACAAGGACAGTGTTTGACCCTACTCAGTAAAAATGTGGACGCGTCGCATCCACAAATTGTCACATTTCCTAACCGAAAAGGCTAGCAAATGAGAATCATAAAAAAGAATCGCTTGCAACTTGACCTTCAGCCGTCTAAGAGTAAACACAATTTAGAGAAGTGACACAAGATGTTTTGACATCAAAGAAAATATTTGCCTCTGTGTAACACCTTGCATCTATGATGGACACGTACGATACTAGATAAATGTGTAAGGCGCTTTTATTCAGTTAAATATCATTTTATTGATTTCGCCAACACTTTACAACGTCAGTATTACACTTACCCAGATAAAATACGAAGTGTTTCCCAAAATGTCTTGCTTTTAGTAAGGGGGAGTAAACTTGAAACACTTCGCGTAATTGTGCTTACAAAGCGTGATAAATACCTAATTCCCACTGAAGAAACGGAAATAATTGAATACATTTGCATTTAATGTCATTAATGAAATATTATTAAAGTAGTACAGTTTTGTTTTTTTACAAGGAAAGTTTTTTTTTCATTTTCGCCCGCATTGGATGCCTTTCTGATTGTGAAGAACCATCATCTTGTCTCGCTTATTGCCGGCGGATCTTGTATATTTACACCAGGATCGTGAAGTCTGCCGTGTCACAGAAACGATACCAATTAAGAGAGCGGAGGCGAATACAGGCAGGAGGAGCGAGGGCGAAAACTGATCCGGAAACTCGGATCCGATGACAGGGCGGCGGAAGGGGCAAGTGGCGGAGGAGGGGAGGGGGAAGGTGGCGGAGGCGACGGCAGCTGAAGCGGAGCGCCGCGAGAGCGCGCGCTCGTCTCGCTCAATTTCGCCCCCGCCCCTCGTCACGTCACGCGCCGGCAGCCATCGCCGCCCACCACTCGACCAACGCGCAGGTCGCCCATCAAAGGGCCGCTACGCAGCACGGTGGCGGCACGCATGACCAGCTGCGATGGCTCGGTGGCAGCAATGTCGTTGCCTCCCTCTGCGTCGTCGCTGTCCGGGAGTGGTAGAGCGGTGACGGATTTCCGACGCTATTGTGATGTGCCACCCTCGGAAGTGTCTGACCAGCGTATTCCTAAGGCGCATCCCTTCAGCGTATTCCTATTATCTCTTGGAGTACTGCGTTTGATTTGGAAATTTTAGTGAGTTGTAAAGGAAGGGGTGAGGCTTTCTCAAGAAGTCATGTTCAAATCAATGCACCATTTTATTACTAAGAAGAAGGAAGAGAGGGAGTGGGGAAGCGATAGACCAGGCGAAGGGGATTGTACAGGAGTTGAGCTCAGAAATGGCGGCTTCTCCGTGGACCAGGTGCGACGGGGACGACAGCAGCGGCGGCAGCGGAGTTCTGGTCGCGTCATCATTGAGAAGTCTCATGATGCATCGTTTGCATTTCACTCGGTCACCTCACGTGTGCTTCTCTCTCACGTCTGCCTCCATCTCCCCTCTCTGGCTTCGCCTGGTCCGTTTGTATTGGTCCCTCGCTTGTATTCGGCAGCGTTTTTTAAAGGTCGCTGAAGGAATGTTTTGCTTGCCACTGCATGCCGCTTGCCTTGGGATTCACCTCCGGTACTATGTGGTGTAATGGCGGCTTTCTACACTACAGTACCGGCAGCGTATAAGCAACTCTGACCGTTGAATGCGCTGTTGCCACACATTACTAAGCACATGGCACCACCTACATCACAGATAAGTGAAATCTCAAACATTAACACTTACAAACGGGATATGATACATACAAACGGGTCTTCTATTCACAACTTTCGCCAAAGCCGAACCGTATCATTTCAGACACTTCTTGTGAGCAAGATGAGCTGCAAGGCTGAACCCTGGCTGTGAGAAAGTAGACAAATCCTCGCAAGCTGATTGCTTCAGAGCAGGTCATATGACATACCACATAAAGCACGTGGCGAGAGAACTGTCAGAGTCGCTTATGCGCTGCCTGTACTGGGGCTGCGCAGGTCAGTCAGAAATAAATGTCTCCTATTTTTTCTGCTGATATCGCTGCAGTGGCTCTGACCGGCAGGTCCTAGGGTTCCGCTCCCGATGGTGGTAGGATTTTCCACACTAGCTACATAGCTACGCCGAATTCAGCCACTGTCTGAAGAAGAATTATGGCGGCCGGCTGCTCTGATGGGTAGTTTTCTATGGTTTCTCCGATCAACACCAGGTGAATGCCAGAGAAATACCCCAAGAAAACGGGCCACGGACGGCGCGCGTTCTTTCTTTCCTCTTCCTTGTCCTATCCTCATCCGTTACTTATACTACACTACCACATCCGGAGAACGGTTGGGAACATAGAGCATACAATTTGCAGCCATTCGTGAACCTTGTGTTTATAAACGATCCGATGTTTATGAATGAAAATGCGCCATGTCACCGGGCCCCAGATGTTTGCGATTGGTTTGAAAACATTCCTGGACCATTCAAGGAATGATTTGGCCAATCAGATTGCCCGGCATGAATCCAATCGAACATTTATAGGAAATAATCGAGAGGTCAATTCGTCCACAAAATCCTGCACCGGCAACACTTTCGTAATTAGGGAGGGATATAGAGGCATCATGGCTCTATTTCTGCAGGAGAGTTACAGTGATTTGTTGCGTTCATCCTACATCAAGTTGCCGCAACCGCTGGGCAAAAGGAGGGCCGAAACTACATTTGGAGGTATCCCATCACTTTCGTCACCTCAGAGTAATTCAATCACCAGCTCAGTTTAGTTCAGAGCCAGCATTGCTTCGACTTTGACCGGGAGATCATTCGATTCCCGACGCTGGCGTATTTAGGTCATTAGCTACATACTTCAGTCGCTGTTTGGAGGAGAATTCTAGCTGGCGGCTGCTATCATCCACTAGTATTCCTTGTTTCTTGGAACAACACCAGGCGAATGCCGGCGCAGTACCCTAACAAATGGGCCACGGACTGCGCTGTCCTTCCTTCGTCTTCCTCGTCCTGCCCTGTCCTATCCTCTTACACACACACACACACACACTTACATGCACTATACTTTTGCACATGACAAGAAACCAGTCGGGGGCTTAGAGCTTGTCTCGGCTCGGGAGGTGCCCCGCTAGGGTAGATAATTTGTTTGTGAAAATACGATTCTTAAATTAGGGCGCAAAATATATTTGAATTGCTTCGTTTCGACACTATACTGTTAATTTTAAACACAGAACGTAAATGTTTGAAAAATCAAGAAATATTTTGTATATCTTTTGTTATTAAAAATGACTTATGCAACTGTTTTATCATTATTTACAACATCATTGTCTCAAATTTTTTAAATAATATATAACGACAAAAATGTGTGTTCACAATGTAAAATGTGTCTAAATTAGTAGAAACGTTCTTTCTGCAAGCATTCAAATCATAGACCTACCAAATGCTAAGGGAATTCAGCCTTTCAATAATGTTTGACAGAACATTATTTTATTTGTCAAGAAATTTTGTAATTGTGTAACAAATCCTAGTAAATACATTCCAAATTCGCTCATTAATTATTAAGAAAACTTCGTTGCTCCAATGCCACTGCACAGGAAGAAATGTCTACTTTCAGAAATTTCATTGTTAGCACTAAGAATACTCGTATTTCTATCTTATACCTGAGAAAGAAAGAAGGAAAATGAAATGTGATTGATAGAATAGAATGACAATGAATTTGTCTCATATCCTGTGTAACAGTAAAGCTGAAGCAAGATAAAAATCAGCATAGTATTTTCTTAAAAGTCCATCAAGTGATATTTCTTTAGGAAAAAAGAGAAAAAAAGTTGAGATTTATTGGAAGAAGTATAATTGTGGATTTTAATCTAGTAAATGAAAATCGTCTCCTGTATTATTTCAGTAGTATACCTTTCCGTTGCGGCTCTCACACGCAACCAATCTTTATAAATGAGGTCTCTATAGGAAGAGAATATCACGGAGATGTGACGAATTGCACTTTGACTTTAAAAATATGAAGGATTTGTTTAAAAACTGCATATAATAGATATAATATTCAAGTCAAATGCAACCCGCAACTTTTCGCCAAATAACTCCTAAACCAAGCGTTTTAGGGCCTTAAAAACTAAAATTTTGAGATCAAAGGCCTCAAGAAACATTTTTAACATTATAATCTATAAGATGAGACATTACTCGACATTCAATTAAATTTTCGATTCCGCGCTTCAATACTATCAAGGTCACCTCAATATCTCAGCCCTTGCTGCTGGTAGCCATTTTTGTGACGACACGCTTTGAAGTCTTAGATTCCTCAATCTTATATTTACGCTTTCGTATACACTGTGGTTTGTGCAGTCTGATTAGGTTTATTTGCATAATCGTTAATTCAAGATTTGCTCTCCAGCAACAACTAGAAGTACTATTATAGTTGCTTGATACCTACGAAGATTGTTTCTTATGCGTGTAGTGAAACTATTGCAATTCACGTTATGCCGTGGTCTGTAAGTGCTCTGTACTTAATTGTGGAGGGATGTGGGTGCACAGTGAAGAGTGAAGACTTGTGTTTTTGTTTTACCTGAACCAATATTTTCGTTATCATTCGATGAAATTTTCAAGTCAGCGGGTTCAGACACGTAGTTTTCTCAAAAGTAAAAAGCTAATATTTTTGTGACTATCACGGAAAGCTAAAACCTGACAAAGAATATTGAATAATTACTTCAAATGTCTTTAACGAAGTGTTGGGAAATGTTCCAAGAAAATTCTCCATGATATTGAATAAATATTTATTGAAAATTTCTTTTACACATCAATTGCATTGTTTTTTTTCTATTTTTATTTGTTATAGCGTTAGTACATTACAAGTTACTTTTATAGATTTTTAAACAAATAAACTCGTTTCGTTAACTACTTTCCCTTTTAGAAGGAAAATAGAAGGATAGGGATGAGTGTGATGTCTATCATGCGAAAGTTCTCGCAAGGGTACGCAGAGGCACGGGTCGAAAAGGTATTGAAAACCGGTAAAAATACCGGTATTTTTTATACCAGTAAAATACCTTAATAGGACGTCTATACCGGTATGGACGTCTATAATGGTTACACCGGTATTATACCCGTATTTTCAATGGAAATAGTGTCGCGTTTGCGCCTCCACACGCGCGTTAGCGCCTCCACACGCGCTTTGGCGCTCCCATACGTGCGTTCACGCCCCCACACGCGCGTTCACGCCCTCACACGCGCGTTCGCGCCCCACACCCGCGCTCGCGCCCCCACACGCCCGTTCGCGCCCTCACACGCACGTTCGCCTCCCTACACGCGCGTTCGGGCCCCACACACGCGCTTGTGCCTACACGTGCTTTCTCTCTTTCGTTCTCTTTTTTCGCTTTTTTTCTCTTTTTCTTTCTCTTTCTCTCTCCTTCACTCTGTCTCTCTCTTTCTCTCTCTTACACAGTACACATTCATCAGAGCGTTTGTTGGGGACAACGGTCAAATATCCGTCGCTCACATTTCAATCCTCCCCATTGCGAAAAGAAATTGATAGCCTGGAGTATGTTGAGTGCTTTATCCTGTGCCGAACCGGAGACGCCCGTGGGTCTAAACGCTGACTTCCGGAAACTGTCTACGCAACGGCGCAGCGCTCGAAGCTCTTATAAAATGACAACTGATTCCGAAAATGCATCGGCTGCGCCCAGGAAAGTTACGTGAAGTCTTATGAACCGATGTCAGATTTCTATCGCCTTCGTTCTTTCACAACTGATGTCAAAGGTCATATCCTGGCACAGGCCACAGGCCGCAGGCCCGGCGGCGCGCGGCGATTTCTGCACTTCGAGAGGCGGCACGTCGCAATCGCTACAAAAACTACTTGCCATACTTCACAGCACTTAAATTTCATATTTATGAGTTTTGAAATGTGCTCAACAAGATGATAAAATTTCATATGTCAATCAGAGTATCCAGTACGGTGCGTGTTGCTTGTAGGTGTTAGACTGACCTGGCAGACAGATAAAATACATTGTGATAGTAGGAAAAACAATGCATAAGATGAACAGATGTGCAAGTGCATCTATTCGAAAAATTATAGTTGATGAATTATTATTTTACGACCCGTCAACTGCTATCATAATTAGTTCTGTAAATGTAGTGTATATTGTAATATTTCAGGAGGTGGGTTGAGGTACCTCTGAGCCAGCAATGTCGCTGTCTGCTGCGACTCTGACTGGGAGGTCGTAGAGTTCGAATTCTAACGGCGGTGTAATTTTCGACACCAGTATAATGTAGTTAGACTGAATTGAGCTGCTGTCTGGAGAACAATTCTAGCGGTCAGCTACTCTGATAAAAACCAGGCGAATGTATGAGCATTACTTTGCCAATCGACCACGCGCCGCACACTACTTACCTTCCTCTTGATTTAATTGATTGTTAGTAATTCCGGGCGCGCCAACAGCTAAGATCATTAGTACCGTAAGTGTACTACATGTTTTTCTCGAGAGGTGGCGGTGATCTTCCCCGCTGGATGGCGAAAATTCGGCGGCGATCCTACCGTCTAGTGGAGTTTATCACAACCAGGTATCTCAGCGGGCCACCGCTCCAGCAGGACAAACTCTAATACTGTGCTCTCCACCGGTCTCCCGGCACATGAGAGTGTAGTGCATGTAAGTGTAAGTTTGTGTGAGGGGTGAGGATAGGACAAGGAAGAGGAAGGAAAGAACGCGCGCGGTCCGAGGAGAATTCTAGCCACTAGCTGCTTAGCCACTAGCTGCTTAGCCACTAGTGCTCTGATGTAGTTTTCCTTGGTTTCTCCGATCAACATCAGAGGAATGCCGGAGCAGTACCCTAATAAACGGGCCATGGACCGCGCGGGATCTTTCCTTCCTCTTGTCCTATCCCCACCCCTTCGCTTACACACACTGACCCTAACACGTATTACACTACCACACATGCCCGAAGACCGCGCGAGAGCTCAGAGTGTGTGCCGGCAGGGGGGGGGCGCTGGTGAGAGATACCTGGTAGAGGGAAACCCTGCTAGTCGGCGGTAGGTCGGCGCCTGATCTTACCATGCAAGGAGGAAGATCACCGCCGCCTCTCGTAGAAAACGCATGGACTGCACTTACGGGGTTAGCAATTGATGCGCCCGGAATCACTAATAATCATTGAATCATTAATAGAAACAAACTCCAGGCTCTGATTAGTCTCCTAAGGATTAATAGTGTAGAGCGTGAAAAGTGTGAATTAAAGCGAAAGGATGAGGAACAAAAGATAATGCCCGGTCAGTGACCCGTTTTTAAGTACTACTCCGGCATACACCTGGTACTGGCCGGAGAAACTATAGAGAACTACCGTTTAGAAAACCAGACCATTATAATAATTCTTTCCCAACCAACGACAGAACTCGACCTAGCTAGAATGACTGGTGACGAAAATACGCCACGGTTGAGACTGGAACCCTAGGACCCCCGGTCAGAAACTCTGAGGAGTCCATAATTGTTCCTCTGAGCTATCTCATCGTAAAAAATCAGAATGTTTCCCCTCCGAAACCTGTATGATTCTACTGAAATACCGGTATTTTCTCATGAATCAATTAAAAAACAACTAAATTTAAAATTAAAGAAAGAATAGCGCAAGTCACTCGACAACTGCCAACGATCGCAGTGGCATGATTTAAATGTTGGCGGCATCTGGAAGTATGTACATCAACGTCCAGCTGTAAACTCATATTATAATAAAACACTGTTTGATATTAAACTCAAGGTGTTGGTTCGTTAAGATATTAAAATGCAAAACATAGTTTGAGCAACATTCCCATGTACCGAAGTGTGCATACTAATGCCTACTAAATTGTTTCTAATGCTAATAAATGGTATTTAGTACTCAAAGATGAAAATATTAGTTCAATTATTTTTTGGCTCGGAATTGCTTTTCTTGAGGTACGTAAGGAACGCAGAAATATCAATACTTTTTAGTATACAAATAATTTTTCAATTTTCGCACCCCAGTAGGCTGGCATCCTGACTCTCCAAAACCCCCTCAGTTCTTCATAACAAATCAAGGAATGTTAAATATTATTGCAATGAGTAGGTCTGTAGTTGCCCGATCCGGTATTTTCGCACTACTTTACTTGGCTTTCTCAAGAGTAAAAACCTTTTCTATTATTTTTGTGACTATCAAGGGAAGCTGAAAAGCTAACTCTCGAGGAAGATTGAATAATTTCTTCAAATGTTGTTTTTAAAGAAGCATGAATTGTTCCAAGAACATCTCTCTATAATGCTGAATAAACTTTTATTGAAAAGTTGTTTCAAACATCAATTGCATTGTTATTTTGTTTGATATTCTGTAAGTACATTAGTAGTTCCTCTTCTTTATGGAAAGGAAAGACAAATGAATCGGGAAAGGGTGGGATTTAACATGCGAGAGTTCTTGCACGGGTACGCTAGTATTAAATAATAGACTTGAATTATAATTTAGGTTTCATTCCACAGAGATCAGCGATACTCATTAGTGTTTACGGGTCAAAATACTCACATGTAAGACTTGAGTATAACACTTGACGTATTTATGGATTTAAGAATAATTTATCATTGAGAATATTGATAATATTTCAAATCCATAACTTAAATTTACAATGAAAGAAAATTCAGTTTATAGTCAGACTATTATTAGTGTCTAAAGAGTTTTGAAAAAATATAACAATGAAGAAATGAATAATGAATCTCTTTCTTAGATTCCTCTATTAGTATTTTCTAGTGAAAAATTTGTCACGTGTAGCGGGGAGAGGGAGGACCCTGCAACCCGCGCAATGAAAAGAACGAACATGATTATTATTGAAACTTACCCTGCTGGTAGGGGAGCCTTCCCGTAGTGAGTGGTGGCGCGGCACGCACCTCCGGCATCATAGGAAGAAGAGGGGGGGGGGCGAGGTGCGAAGCCCTTGCCTTTTATTTGTTGTGGAACGCTGACGTCGGCAAGTGACAAGTGTGTCGTGATAGCCTGGGCGCCGCATCGCGACAATTTGTGCTTGATAATCCAACAAAGCAATTGTTTCAAATGCCATTCCCTCACACGCAAATCTCTCTGCTGATTACTTCCATTTATACTCGACACGATCCTAAGACTTTCGTAATTTGCACGTTCATTGGAATTCCTATCCTCTCTGGATGATCTTCATGTTCGTTTCCCCACATCTTTTCCTTGTGATTTCAAGAACAGACTCCACAATTAAAAATACTGGGAATCTAAGAATGAACTTAATCTTTTTTTAAAACTGAAAGTACAGTAATTGACGTAGTTTCATTGATGTTACTGAATGAAAATCGAAGTATCATTAATAATTGTGTCCTAAATATGGTATATTTTATGGTCATGTTTCTAGGTTGCATGTCAATAAATCAGTGATTCACTTCGCTTCCACCCAAAAAATGCTATTACGTTTGAACATATTTTATTCTTTCAAAATTGTGTTCAGTTACATTGTGCGCTTGAAATAATGAACATGTACCTAATTAGAAAGCAGAGATAGGTTTCCAAAATCGTGTATAATATACTCGTACATTTACTTCAAACTATAATCCTCGGAAATACGTGTATTCATAGTTTAATGGTCAAAATATAATTGGGGAAATAACGTTCATAAAGAATAAGTAAATCATTCATTTAGCGAAGAATCCTTAATTTAGTAATGGATGGTAGTTTTACCTACCTACTTCATATGAATTTAAAACTGAATGAAAAGTAATACTATATTGACACACAGTCTAAGAAACAATCTTAAGACACCAACTCTACATTATATTATTATACTAGAAGGAACCACTATATATTTAGTTTACTTTAATAAAAAAGTTGAGAAATATGTACAAAAACGCTGTACTAAACAATATGTTAAAAGAAACATAAAAAATCTAAAAAGAATAATCAAAAAAGAAATTAGAGAACAATAAGTGAAATTTTATGAGACAAAGAAATAGAAAGGTAATTAAGTACTTCATGTTGAAGATATGGAGCGTAGAGATAAGAGGATAATGAACTTTTGTTGTGATTCTTCTCTGAGAAGTATTTCCTTTCAGAGTTCACAATCCCTCTGAAGAGTTGACAAAGTGTACCAGAAAATGAAGGAAGCGGAAAATCTTGAAGGAAATTCTGGAAGTGAGTTACTGTAATGTAATGCAAATTCAATAAGAATTGTTGAAATTTTTAGATTTTTGGTTATTTAGAATAATGGCAATAAAAATTTCATTATCAACTACGATTGATTGTCATTATAAAAAAGATAAATAAAACTGATTCAAAGAGTTGATGACAAAACAAGAAAACATTATTCGGTAAGGTAAACGTTCTTTTGGAGGTATTTAGATGACTTGCAATATACTCAGAGAGCCATGAATCAAATCCATATCACTGTAGTTACGGAAACAAGTGACTCAAAAAATTTTTTCTATCCAATTTTTTTATCTCGAACCTTTGCTGTTTTTTCTCATCTACATCCCCACTCAAAGATCTGACTTTCTCTTGAAAAATGTCACAGCCTAAAAGCAGACGTTTTTTATGTATTTCGAGAATGGCTTATGCGTTCCCTCTATCCGACTGCACAATTGCTGCCTTCAATTCCACTTTCACGTTCGAGAATCCGCCACGCGAAGCGTAAATAGCATTGTTTTTCTGAAGGAAGACTTATTTGGGGACCTTCTCGAGAGGAGCGACAGTGCACCTTCTGGAGAAAAATCGCAGTCGTCGGAGGAACTTTCGGTCTAACGAACCGAAACGCCACTGCGGGGCCGCATTTCTTGGCGTGTTGCGTTTTCTTTTCCCTCCGTCTTCTTGTCTTCTTTACGGTACTTCCCTTTGTCTGTCTGACTCTCCCTCTTTCTCTCTCTGTCCTCGGACTTCCTTGTCGCTTCTCATCTTGCTGTTCTTGCCTGCGTAAAGACTGACGACGGCTGTGAGCCTATGGGTACAGCAAAAGGCTTCCTGACAGAGACAAAAAGAGAAGAGAAACTTGCGACCAAATTCTGTGGAGAGTTGACTTTAGAAACATAAAGTCATGAGGTAATATAATCAATCTGTGTTGTTATTCTACAAAATAAGGCTTAAAATACAGTTTTGAGAGTAGTTTGTTATAAAGGATTGCTTAAATCCTGAAGTAAAATAATTTCATTTTGCTATAAATGGTAACAAATGAGATCAGGACACGAAAATGTTTTGCTTGGAATAAGTATCCTACAGCAATGAAATTCTCCTTGCCATAGATACAGACGGGCGCACTAAAAATGAACAAAAAATAGGAAGGTACACAAGTAACCTTATTAATAAAACGTTATTCTCTAAAGGACATCAACCAGCAAAATTAAAAAGAGCAAGAAGAAATTTATTAACAAAATCTCAAATCTCAAACTATTTTTCGACACACCTTCATTCCTCCTCTATTCTATGTAACACATTATGTCCTACATAGAAGTATAATTTAATTAACTGCCCTTCCTACTCGACTTCTATATTTAAATGGTATTGCAAAGAAAACCTTATACGTACAAACATATACATACACTTTCATTACGAAAAATACTCTCTAAGTTAATTAAGAATACGCTACACTGCGCACGTCACTTATTCTCTTTGCTGATCTTCCATTTTCCGAAATAAAAAGTAATGAGGCTTTTTGAAAACAACCTATTATATAAGGCAGCGTGTGGGGGTTTTAAAAGAAAATTAAAATCTGATTAAAAATAAGTAATGAATTTTTTAGAAATACGACTACTTCAGAGAATTGACGTGCAGACAGAAAGGAAGTGATTACACAAAAACAGAGCAAGTGATGAATTCCTCAAAGGTCAAATACAATAAATAATGTCAGATTACTCACATAGATACATTGAACTACGAAAATATTTTTATATTTTAGCATTAGTCAGCCGGTAGATCTACTAGGGCAATTACAGAAACGGTTTTATGTGCAAGTGGTGCACAATACGCTACATAATTACGAAGGAATCAAACCGATAATGGATTCTCCGAAAGAGAATCAATATGAGATATTTTAAAAAATTAAACGAAAAGTAATTTTTATTTAATTCACTAGCTAATATAGCCCACGTTTCTGGGGTAATTTATCGCAATTTATTAGCCAGGAAAAGGAATTCCATCTATTTCCGCCCTGCGATGTACCCTACCACTATCTATTCTATTGTATCCCCATCCCGCCCTGCTCCGCTCTTCTCTGCCTTGCACCCATCTGGAAATAACCGGGGTTCCTCTCACTCAAAACATATTAATAGTTTTTCCTTACTGTGGTTCTCGTCTGAAATTTTACTCACTTTGTAACTAACAGTAACAAAAATGTAAACAAAAATTAAAATGCATTTACTCACGTGTACTCTTTTTGTGAAATTTTGTGTATTATACTTAATACTATGATTGCCACATTGTAAAATAAACTCTTTTTCATATTTATTTCTTCTTTTCGCGTATTTATAAGGAAAAGTTTCAAATTTCTCTTTTACTTCAATTATCTTTTTGCCCAACTTACTCTCATGAATTTAAGTAATCATTTCTTCACCATCCAAAGTTACGCGTTCACTCTCTACTATAATAAACACCCCTACAAAAATTCATGCACTTGTCACAGTTTAAGCATAACACGTAAATAATTGATAGTACGAATCACTTCAGCTCGTTCAACTCGCAAATACGTAATAATCATGCTTAACCCTCCGGCGGCCGCGTAGCGGCACTCAGTGCTGCATTCTTACATTTTTATTGATTTCGCCTAAATAATTGCTGTAGCACTCTTGAGCTCATAGCTATTCTTCGTTGATTATATTTTCAACCCAAATGACGCTCAAATCACAATTCTAGACACTGCCGATCGACCGTTATTCATTAGTAATCCGAACTCTGCAACAGGTTGCGGCTCTCCTACCGCACGCGCTTTGTCATAGTAAGTATAATATTTGCGGATTTCATCCATTAGAATTCTTACTGCAAGTTCTGTTGTTGGGCTTTATGACAAAGATTTTGGAGAACTCACTACTAATATTAAATTTAAATGCGTTGTTTCCGAAGAAACGTTACATGGCACGTTTGCAACATTTCCATTCCCCGACGTGTAACATATGTCGAAGACACGGAGGGAGTGAGAGATGGATCAGACTCTTATTAATATTATTATTTCGTTTGGTATTTAGATATTATGAAATAAACTGCATAAAACATAAATAAAGAATATTTCCTTCACATTCTCTAACAAAAGTAATAACTATTGGCGCCAAATCGAAGATGATAAATACGGTACGGAGTACCGCACGCGCCTGCTGGCGGGAAATGACGGGACGCGCCCGCCGGTGGGTTAATTTTCTACCAGTAACTATTTCATGCAGATGTGGGCGTATACACCGTTTTACGACAATGTCAAGCATTTTCGTCTGCAAAGCCGTGCTTTTTCAATAATTTCGTGTCTCGTCTACACTTAGTATTTTCACGCCTAGATGCAATTAAAATCAATATTCAAGTTACTTTCATATATAAGAAAACTGCCATTATCTTTCCTAGATAAGAACTTTTCAGGTTAAACAATGGAGAGTACAAATTAACAAACTACCCTCTCCGAGGAGGTTAGAGTATATTATAATCTCTTTCCTAAAGACACGCAATTCGTGCATAGATGAACTCAGTCGTAGATCTCAGTCGTCATCCTCTGGTGGCGTGGCAGCTAAACAATTGCACATTGGCCTTTTGAATCTGTGATGTAATGCTAGGAGAAAAACAGTCCAGAAAACGAATCATTTTGTAAATATATGAAGGTTGGTGGATGTAATTCATAGCCTATAGTACTCTACACCTTCAAAGGTATATCTATCTATCTATCTATCTATATATGTCAGAGGAGGAAACGTTGAAACTTCGAAAATAAGCTCTTAAGACAATTCTAAGCGTATTTTGTCTAATAAACTATGTGGTTATTCCGAATGGTTGAGAGCCGATTTTAGCACTCAAAAGTTGGTTCGAAAAAATTATTTTTAGGCAAAAATATTCATTATGGAAGACTAGAAACACTCCAGAAATATGTAAATTGTTCATTATTTACAAAAGAAATTAATAATGATCAGACAGAAAAATTATGCGAGAAATAAAAAAGCAGTCGAATTGTATAAATCGAGTGCTTTTTTATTTCTCGCTTAATTTTTCTTTCCGGGTTGGGGCAGTGTCTCTCTGTAGGAGATATTTGGATTGGGAAATCTCCTGCAAGCCAACGAGTAGGTAGGCGCCGGATTTGACAATCCAGCGGGGAAGGGACTGCTGCCTACAGCGAGAAAACACTCACTACACAATGGAAGTAATGATCTTAGCCGTTGACGTGCCCAGAAACATCAATCAATCAAAACAAATGGTTTAAAAAATGCCTACTGTTTTGCTAAATTTCAGAAGCTCTATATTTTTGTTACTGTAATATGCAATAAACTTTTTTGTATAATTGTAAGGAATTTAATTGATTCAATTTATGTAAATTTTACTTATGTGGGAATGAAAGGCTCCTTGACATTTATTTTCCCGACAAGTTTCCTCCTTGTGTGTGTGTGTACAAAATGATCGTCGTGTATTTATTGCGTAGAAGAAGCGAAAAAATGAAGATATGTGAGTGGTTGGTTGGGTTTTGAACTCTTTTACAATGTAGGATTCATATTTTACGTCCACTTAAATGTTGAAGAAGATTGAAATTCTTTCCATTGTAAATTTCAACTTGTGATCTAAGCAACAAGTTTATCGAAATTGAAATATGGTATGTCTATTACTAAATATTCTATAAGTACACGTAAATACACAGAACATCTTTAAAAACACTCCTTTCACACTGAATAGAGTGAAAAGTCGTGCCGAATGGAAGCAAATGTTAAGAATGTTTAACGCGAAAATTAGCATGAGGTTTATGAAGCTGCTAGTGTATTTCCGGAGGGCAGCTGAGCCAGCTCCTTCCCGAGAGGGAAAGAGAGAGAAGCGGAGAGCAAATTGCGTCAGCCGGCGTGCCGAGGGGCTCCGGGGAGCGCCGCAAGCTCCGGAGACAGTCCACGAGACAGCGCCACCGGAGGCCCTATACTCGAGAACGCGCACTGGGCACAGTGGCAGGGACCGAAAGAGAAAGAAAGGAAATACACACATTTTAGGAATGAGGAAAAAATATGAAGTGAAATAAAACTAGTGGTGCTAAAACAGCACATACTTTTTCGACTTTAGTAATGGTTATGTAATATTATTTTTATCACAACTTCTCTCCGAATTAACACATCTCGTCGTCATTTTTTGTAAAACTCAATACAAATGGTTGAACATTAACATTGAACAAGTAAATATTTTCGAGCTAATATCAACACAAATTTGACAATTATAACTTCTTTTCATACAATTAAATCATGTCACAACAATGAGACGTGATTCACAGAAATTTGCGAGCGTGACGCGGAATGCAATTGTTGGATTCCAATCTGATATTCCGATTTTTTTCCTAAATTTACATCTGGATTTATCCACGTTTTCGTTACCGTGGCCCTGTGTTTTTCCACATCGTAGGAAAATATCCAAATTTTAAATATCCAATGAAAAATGTTGTAATTACTGCTATAATTGCCGAGGAAGATGTGTGATCATGTGGTTTGTTATGGCATTATATCCTGGCGAATTTTTAATTTTAAGTAACTTAATGATGGTAACCACTTCAGATGGGGACATATGTTTAATTTTTTCTGGTACACTTCTGATGATTTTAGATACACAATCTTCAATTGATTTATTAAAGTACATTTACTTTAGTATATAGTATATATGTATGGTACAACTCCACTACGAGTCATATAAAATTATTACAAACGGTTCAAAACAAATTTTTATGTAAAATCATTAAAGCACATTTCTTCATTAGGAATAGTCAAATACATCGTGAATTACCAACCCTCCGATCACTGAATTTATGTCAAAATTAAGTTAATAATTTTATTCCAAACTACAGTTTCTACCATGCACCCCTACATTCAACCTTGGAAAATCCACAAATTCAAGAATCAGAATCAGTTCCCATTTTCCTAACGACGATTTTCGACCTCCATAGGCATTTGTACTCAGACCTACAGACAAAACAATGAAATATGCATACATTCAAAGCCTTTTAAGAGAAAAGCGCGTCAAAATAACGTGTAAAACAATTAAATAATATGTATAATTGCTATTAGGCAAAGGTCACAGTTAGCTAAAAGAAAAATAACATACACCAGAATAAAAATCCAAAATGTTCATATCATGTACCGCTTCAACTCCCTGGAAAGAATGATCGCTACGTTGAGATGATTAATTTCAACTCTAAGTTTATTTAAACAGTTAATGTGCCCAATAAGCAAATCGTCAGAATTTTTAAAAACATATTGGATTGGCGTAAGAGGAAATGGTTTATTTGGCCGTTTAGATGCTGCAATAAGATATTTTATTTCATAATATTGTTGAAAACAGCTACAGATTGTCTATCATTGAAAATATGACTGGCAACATTTTGATGTTTTATATATTTATAGATAATTATTGCCACAACACGTGAAGCTGTATGTGACCGTCTGTACCTTCTATGTATTATGTGATACGGGAAATGAAAAAAAAAACATTTGGTAACAGATGAGTTTCAGTGACTAAGCTGTTTGTATTTGTGATAAAATGAACAGTGTTCAAAAGCATGTTTAGTTTTTACTGTTACATTTTTTGTTATTGCCTTCGATTCGGAGCTCGATATGCATAGCATAACTTACCTGGAACGAGAGAATCGTGATTACGAGGAACATATGAAAACAGTTGAATGATGTTTCATGTTCTTTTGTAGAGGGAATTATGGGACAGAAATATGAAAATACAAAAAACCGTGTCAAGTTAACTTCCAGTTAATTAATAAATACGTAAATCTGAATCATTAAAATTAGGTATAAAATAAATTCTTGTAAATATCACGAGTGTTAACTGGTTCTAATGATTTCGGACGACAAGAAACCCTCGGGGTTTTGGTCGCTGCACGAACATTACAATTCTTATGACTCTCCTGCTACATGAACAACTAACTTGTTGTTTATTCCTATTAGCATTTCAGGTTACAATAGTTTATGTTAAAAAATTACTTACCATTGACGTTTGGTATTATAGATTTTATTATAGTTTAAATCTACGAAAAACTGATGTCATTTGCTGTACTACATTTGAAAACTTTAATTTGTTAGATCAGGATATGATCGCAATGTTTTCATATTCTCACAAGTAAAGGAAGGTATTGAAAACGAAGGGAATTCCTAATTGTTATTGAAGTTGGGTTGAGGCAAGTTAGAATTAGAGGTTGATTTTACATAATGTTGACTAATTAAAACTTTGGGACGTAAATATGATAGACGCAATTCAGTTGCATTTTAAAAATGTATACATTCTTATTAAATAACCGTATGGTTTTCTTCGCAATGGACACATTTCAGTTTTGAATTACATTTATTACAATGGTTATATTGGTGGATATCTTCACAGCAAACACATCTTGGTCTGAGCGTGAAATTTGCCTGGGTGTGTCCACATTTCTGGCACCATTTACACTGTATTGACCCTTTGTGCCTAATGCGCGGTTGGATTGTAACTACACTACACAAAAATCTGATTATGGAAAATACTTTCTTCACTCCAGGTGAATATAACATTAACGCACATCTGTGATTTTTTTGTTTATCACGTAGTCTTTACCCTCAACTGGCGCGGTGAGATTTTGTTACCTAACCGGTGTCGTGGTGCCAATTTGACCTTATATTTTTTTCATTTTTTATGAAATTTGTTATGCAATTTGCACTATTTCTGTTTAGTCGCATTTTTATGGTATTTTCAAAATAATTTAGAGAAAATAATTCATATTTAACATATTTTTTACTGAACTGAATAATAATTAGCTTTTTGTGACATCGCTAATACATACTCATAATTAAAACCATATTTTTTTCCTGTAAATTTTTAATGCTTCATTGATTTCGTATTTTCAATTTCTGATACACATATTTAACAATAAAATATCAACATTGTCGCAGAAATAGACTTATAGTCATTCCTTTCAAATGTTTGCCTGTCAATCGTGACACATTGAGTGGCAACATGTATAACAATTTTCTTTTTCGGTCATTTTTTTCCGCCCTATAATGCGTACCGCTTCGTTTTCCTAGTTTCTTGTGGATTACATTTAGCACCAACAATAGATTTCTTCAATATGCTTGAGATGGTTGCACAAAGTTCTCTAGGCACATTCAAGAGTCTGACGTTCATCAGGTTCGGCAAGATGACGTGCCAGCATGTTCAAGAATTCTTCCCTTCACAGTCATTCCCGTTTTGTAAGTCTTCAAGTGTCTTTATAATCATTCTCCACTTCTAACCATTTAGAGATAGCGATATCATGGTACGCGTCAGCCCAAAATACAGTCTTCACTGATCATGTCATTTCAAACGTAGTTGCGTGGTGCCGCTGTGACCCCAACAAATATATTCACTCACGCCACTTCAAAATAACTGCACGAAATTCTGCAATACTTCACAAATCAAACGATAAGAATGTTATTTGAAGGTAAAAAGCATAGCAACATTCTCATTTGAAAAATAGGAAGAATATCCAACTTCAGAATTCGAGTGGGGTCTAAATGGCACCATGACACCAGTTGAGGGTTTATCCACTGGATGATTTAATGTTTTAAGTTCTTTGGGAATGTCTAATTCAATGTAGGTATTGAAATTACGGTCTGTTGATTAGGATCTCTTAATGAATAACATTGTATATGTTTGTAGTAGATGCAACACGGTGGGAAGTTCCATTCTGAGCATGCAACCACATACGGGATCAGAACGGGTTTCAGGGGACTGTTTCCTTTTGAGGTGATTGAAAGGCAGTAAACACTTGTGAATGAATTTAAACCTTTCTTGACGTTTACTTTTACTTGGCCTTACTTTACTGTTGGCCGCACTAGTTGATTGCCGAAGTCGTGATAGTCAAAGCAAGAACAGCTGACTCGTTCGCAGGCTGTCTGATGAGTGGAGCGAGTTCTGAAACTCGTTCTGCATATTGCCAAATGCGTCAATGATAGTTGTTTGAGTCTCGTACAGCTGTCGGCTGATGCCTAAGTTAACAAGTGAGTTGCGTAGGCGTATGATAGTGCTGAGCAACATGAGTGAAGTTGTAGCACTTATCGGAGTTGACTGTTAGTAGCGTGGCTCGTAGTAGTTTGGTAGTGGTTGTACGAGTTGGTCTGATAGCAGCAGTAGTAGTAGAAGAAGAAGTAGTAGTAGTAGTAGTAACTGTGGTGTCGCGTGGGAGCGAAATTGCCGTATTTATTGTAGTGGATGTTTTCGAGTCTAGAGAGGGGAGGGTCACGTGATATTAGCAGCGAGCGTATAGGCATGCGGTGAGTCGCGAGGTGCCCGCGATGGCTCCTCGCTATATAATGGTATTTTCTGGAGTGGGGATCACGTGACTGGCGGTGACACTTGAGGTGCCCGCGATAGGTGCATGCCGTTAGTAATATTTAGGTATATTTCTCACAGGAAACGCGGTGTTTCGGTTGAGAGAAGGTGGAGGCGGCCGCAAGCAGATGTAGACGCTTTGCGAGATGCCTTTAATTGCCGTGTTGGCGAGAGATATACATAGCAATTTCTTAGAATATTTTGAAACATCTGGCGGTGGCTCGCAGGTATCGGGGCGAGGGGAACCGAGAACGCAGTCCGCTCGCCCGGAATGGGCCCAGCGAATGACCCCTCGAAAAGCGGCGGGTCGGCACTCGCGGCAGAGAGGCTCAACGAGAGTTTGTTTGAAAGACTTCCGATGGATTTATTGTCTTTGAGTGCATTTTCGTACGCGCTTTGGCGGAGGTGATGAATCCGTGGGAAGCAGGCTCGCGCGGAAACCTGCATAAATAACTTTATTGGCCGTTTGTATTGCTTTTAAATACGCAGATTGTGCGCTGAACTGCCGTGGGAGACAGACCTAGGGGTGGGGGCCAAACAATGTCTGGAGGTTGTTGGCCGTGCGGGTGAAAGGCAATTATGGACTGTGCCCTGGTAGCGAATTTACTGGAATGATTGTTTGCGAAAATAGAACAGTCCTTACTTGAAAACCTTTATGCAAACCTTCGATAATTTCTGAAGCCTTAGTATTTACCATCGTTATTTTAATTTAAATTTTAATGAGTTTGACGTGAAATCATCGCCATTTCATTAAGTATTCAAGAACTAGTGAGTAGTTCTTTCCTCATAATGAAGGAGATATTTTGAAAGACCAGGAGAACACATTTTGTGTTTACGTTTAGTACTCTAGCGTTTAGCAACTCTTGCGTGGTGTATTTGAACATAGTTTCCATAATATTATTATTGGATTTACTTGATTGGCATTGTGTTGGAATATGTTTTTGCATTAAGAGTTGCTGCATTACCTGCTGCTGCATTGGTTGTTATTGCTGATGCTTTAGGTGGTGTTGTTGCTACTGTGAGCATAACATTTGATTTACAAATGGTATCCATAATTATGGATATTCAATCGCTTTATATGTGTCTGCTTCCATGTTTGGGTTATAAATAAAGCGGATCACTTGTCCCGAACGGCTTCCGGCGGATAAAGCCTCCCCTAGCCAAGTGTAGAGTCACGTTGGCTACCCTGCGTGAAAGGAGGACGCGGAAGGTTCACATACCTGAGAGCTGGGTAACGAGAAACCACGTCATTGGGGGTTGCAGATATTTTTAGAATCAGGTGACGCCAGCTTTGCTTGTCCTGAGTTGTCACGTGGTAATATGCAATCCCCCTCCCACGCTCAAGGGTGGTCACGTGGGGGTGAGCCGGCGGGTTTAAATTGGAAAAATATAAGAATTATCAATATACGATCCGCACTGCTCCCCGTCAGGACTCTGATCGCGTCAGCCCCCCTTCAGGAGGCCGAGAGTTGCGTAGGGTGATTCTGAACTCTGACTTTTGCTTGTGTGGCGTCGAGAATGTAAACACACAGACATAAAAACTACATACAAGTTTTATTTACAAAATTAACACAAAATGAATTGAACTACGCCGTACACACTTTCCGGTATTTCCCGACCCCCAGCCGCAATCGTACAGTGTTGTGGGAGCAGCACATGTAACACAGAGGCCCCACCTCGAGTGTACGCTCCTACTGCGCCATTCACGTGACTTTCAACACCCATGCGACGCACGAAAACGCTCCAGCCTGGACGTGAATTTTCCGCAGAGCGCGAGGTTTTCCAGAACAAAACCTCCGGCGAGAGTGAGTCGGGCATTTTCTACCCGCCGGCTCTCCCCCACCCTTGAGCATGGGAGGGGGATTGCATATTACCACGTGACAACTCAGGACAAGCAAAGCTGGCGTCATCTGATTCTAAAAATATCCGCAACCCCCAATGACGTGACTTTTCGTTACCCAGTTCGCAGGTATGTGAATCTTGCGCGTCCTCCTCTCACGCAGGGCAGCCAACGTGACGCTACACTGGTCTAGGACTAGCTTGATCCGCGAGAGGAGATAGGGACAGCGTATCTGCTGCATTTAAAGTAGTGGAAGTCCATGATACATAAAATGTACAAAACGTAAACACTATATAAGCTAAGTATTCGTTTGTTATTAGAATGACATGCGTAGTAAATTATGTTGTACGTAACAGCAAAATTATCTATATACAAATCACAAAAATAATCAGAAAATGTGAACAAAGCACAATGGGCTGCCTCATGTTCCTTGTCATATATTGGTGGCAAACTGAGGCTGCCAAGAGTTGTAAATTGCGCCGTCGGATGTCGTGAACGCACGCATCTTCTTGCTGGCGTCGCAAAACACTTGTATTCCCGGCAGGTCGTGGTGTTGAGGTACCGGAAGCGGCGAGATGTGCCTGATGAAAGGCAGCACCGCGTAGGATGCGAGCTACATGCCCGCGCGACCTGTTAGGAGGAGGATGAGGCGATCGACAACTATCCCAGCAAGCCGGCAAACACTAAGCAAAACCGGGCGTAGCTGAGCCATGCCGCAGGGACGGCAGCACCGCATGGACACACTTCTCGTCCGCGTTGATGGTTTTTCTGGCGAGGTCCAGCCAAGTATCGGAGACGTGTTGTGGGTTGCAACTCGATCTTGTTGTTGTTTCTTGTTGTTGATGTTGAATGCCGCCGTCCGTAGAGCGGCGATATCACTGCAGAGTTGCTCCTTGTTATCATTCAGAAGTATGTGTGAGTATGTCGTAATACACGAATGCAGTTGACATGCATTTTTCGTGAAGCGCGGCGCCCATCGCCGTGTGCACGAGAAGAGGTGATAAAGTCCACCCCAAAGGGAAGCATGTGAAATGACCGAATGACCACCACGACGCTGAGAAAAGGGCGGAAGCTGTGATGGATGGGATAGAAACCGTCCATCAAGTCCAATTTCACTGCGAACAAATTTTCCGTCAGATATAAGGAGCCTTATCAGTGAAACAACATATTAACGTTGTGGTTTTTCTTGCGATGAAATAAGACGAGTGAGGAGCTTTCACAAAAAGGATATTCTGTCTCGTGGCTTCTAATTGCGTTGAATCAGACAGATTTTTTTTATTTCCGTGAAGTGCTTTCTACCACGCTTCAGAACTCTGAGTGGCTCACGCGAAGAGGAAATTCTCGGAAAATTTCGTAATATTTTTTTATAATGATTCGGAAGGAGAAAGAATATTGCTTTGTTTTCGGAGAAGACGATATACAGCTATCATATTCAGACTAAAAAAATCTGTGACTCATCAACATGAAAGGATTGTAACGACTGATATGTTATAAGCCACTAAAAAAACTTACAACAATAAACAGTATTGTATTGTTATTTAAAATTGTCTTAGAAAGTATTAAATTGATCAGATGAAATGACTAAATGTCGAAAAAGATGGTTGTAAGAAATGGCCTATGCAATTGTTTTTCCAAACTGTTTTATTTTCCAGCCATATTTTCTTGGATTATTGATGAAGATACTGTATAAAAGTTTACGGAAAAATATTTTCAAATGAAAAGTAAGGAAGAAGAAGAAACTACATCTGGTGTGAATATCTCTGAAAAAAAAAACAACTAAAAATAAATGTATGCAATACATGAGACAAATATATGAAAATGTGATACGTAAATACGGTACAATCATTCAAGACACATGTATACATTTTATTTAACAGAGTTTCGTATTAATCTGAAAAGCATTTATTGTAAATAATGCATTACTGAAATTTTTAGAATTTGACATGAAAGTGTTAATTGTAGTTCATATTTTTTCGAATGTTTAAATTGATTTAAAGGGACAAATAATAATCAAAATATATCTGCCGCCAAAATAACGACCTGCGGTTGTTTTGGATAATTGCAACTCGTTAAAGAAGTGAAATAATATTAAAAATCTTAAAGCCTCGATTATTTTGGAGAAAAAAGGTATTTAGAACTTTCACGTAACCATAAAATTCACTGTGAAAATGGAGCGTGGAGGAATATCTTCTATTTCCGTTGGACACATTCCCCATTTTTTAACGTCAGACATGCGGAGGAAAGCTTTGTGACACACGCGAAATGATGAAGGCGCAGAAGATGAAGGCAAAGGAGATGTAAAATGATGATGCAAATTAAAAATGCAAAGTTGAAGTTGCAGACGATAATGAAGAATGAAAATGAAGTTGATAAAGACGAAAATAATGAAGACAAAGATGACGGACATAAAGGTAAAGACGAAGATGATGGACACGAAGATTAAGACGAAGATGGGGATAAAGATGAAGACGAAGATGACGACAAAGATGGAGACGAAGATGATAAAGACGAAGATAAAGTCGAAGATATGAAGACAAAGATGATGGAGATGAATATGATGGAGACGAAGATGATGCAGACGAAAATGATGAAGACGAAGACAATGAAGGTAATGAAGATCATAATGATTGTGACGGTTGTAGGTACGACGAAGGATATAATATAAATGATAATGATACCACTTCTTACGTCCTTTTACAAATCACGAAATAAAAAGGCGGAGTTAAACGACGGCGGTGTATCAAATAGTCTCGTCGCAAAACGTTCGGAGATCGATGGCTTCCCCTGAGAGCGAGCGCAGGCTCACTGCCCGACGTCCGCCTCTCCGGGTTTATATTTTCTTCCGGACGTTTCTCCGCCGCCTCGGAATTCGCTTTGACATAATAAAAGAGCCCAAGAGACGGGCCGGCACGTGGGAGCAGCACAGGAGCTCCCGGGTGACATGGAGATTCATAGCAGCCCCCGCCCTCTCCCACGGCACGACGCGCCGCTCAGAAGCAGTTATCATAACACTGAAATTGAATTTTTTTCCTGCGGCTCGACCTCGGCTGTTGAAAGACCGGGAAATGTGTGACTTAGCTTCTCTCTCGCGACGTTCCACAAAGGAAAGAAATGTCAATGGAAGTGCTGTATGTCGATTTTCGTGCCAAACGAAGGATGTTTGCTCAAGATAAGGAGGAATGCGGAAAAGGAGTGAAGAGTTGTTTGCAATTAGACCCTCGAGAAAACTTTTAATTAATTTTCTTCAGTCTCGCTTGGTATTGCGTTGAAATGCAATGTCTTAGATGTTTTGTAATTCGGAGAGTTCATAGTATCAATTGACAACGTTAGAAACAAAATTAATCAGGGTTAAAAGGAATTTCAACAAGTGTTATATAGACGGAAGTATATTTTATTAAGCTGATTGCTAGAAATTTATATATTTAATAGTTATATTTTAAGATGCAGATCTTCAATTTTGTAGTTGGAGAAAGACGCCGAAAAAAAGTCGAACTTTCACAATTTTCGAAAATCAAGAGTTAGCCGTGAAAATCGGACCTATGCCATGTTAATAAGTGTATTTTACTCTATTCATAACAAGAAATTTAAAGAAAACATTTGAAGCCGTTTTTGAGAAAAATTTGAAAATCCCCGGGGGGCTTCATGTAAAGCATCCCCAAATTTTGAAGAATCTTTTTCAAAATCTCAAAGCTTCGACTAGAATCAGATCGCCTGGGGAATATCCATTTTGGAAGAAATCGTACGTATGGTTTTTTTTTTTCATTTTATTTACACAGATGGTGAATACATAGCTCAGTTTAATATAACTATACATATGTTTGATGACTTAATAGCTAACTTAAATTAAAACTTAAAACTAATACACGGTTGAGGTTACCCATCGGGCTCCTCTAGGTCGGGATCTAGTTCGGAGAATTTCCTGAGGAAAATGTGAAAGGGAAACTTATTTTGTATTCTGGTTCTATGTGATGGGTTTTTGCCGAGTCTGTGAATTGATAATGAAGGAATTTGGGATATGTTTGAGAAGAAGTTGGTAGCAAGATAGGTGATATGATGGTCTATGGTGTCTAGGTTGAATTCTTTATGTAATTGTTTATTGGAGACATACCAGGGGGCGTTTGAAATGATTCTAAGAAATTGGTTTTGAACAATTTGCAGTTTCTTTTGGTTGGTTTTTGCTGCATTTAACCAGATTGGGCAGGCATATAGGAGCAGAGGTCTTATTATTGCTTTGTAAATTTGCAATGCTGAATTGTATGATAATGGGCTGGATCTGTGTATTAATGGCTTTAATTGAATTAATTTGATTCTGGCTTGGGTGATTTTGGCATCTATATGCTGCTTCCAGTTGAGTTTTGTGTCCATGTTCAGTCCTAAGTATCTGACTGGTTTATTGAGAGGCAGCCAGGTTGATGGTTGTATTGTTTAGCAATAATGGACGCGGGGGTGAATATGGACGGAGAGTGAAGATCTTGGCGGCCGTTTTGGTTGGATTCAGTTGAATTTTGTATTTTGAAGCCCAGCTGTCAATTAGGTTAAGGTACAATTGAACTTTGTTGCTACAATCAGTAAGTGAAGGACCGGAGTTGTAGATAGCTGTATCATCAGCAAACTGTGCAATGTGTACGTTGTTTAGGTTGGGAATGTCTGCAACATATAAATTAAATAAAGTAGGTGATAGGGGGGATCCTTGTGGTAGTCCTGCTAAGATTGGTCTTGGGTTGGAATGGTGGTTGTTTACATTTACGGAGAAGGTTCTGTTACTGATGAAGCTTTGTATGATGGATTGGATATAGTGCGGTGTGCCTATTTTCTTAATCTTGTATATGAGTCCTTCATGCCATGTCCGGTCAAACGCTTGCGTTATGTCAATGAAAACTGCTACTGTGTGGTATTTCTTTTAAAATGACGTATAAAGATGTTCGGTAATGCGAAGGAGTTGGTGAAGTGTAGAAATTTTTTCGGTGAACCCAAATTGCTCCTTTGGTATGGCTTTTGTTACCTGTAAGTGGTCTTTAAGTCTTTTGAGAATTATTTTTTCAAAAATTTTAGATAAGGTGGGTAGTAAACTTATGGGTCGGTAGCTATTTGTGTGGGCATGATTTTTGTTGGGTTTGGCAATGGGAATAACTATGGCATGCTTCCATGATTGAGGAAAATAACCAATTCTGAGGCAGGAATTATAAATATTAGCTATATATGCTATTGCAGGGGGAGGCAGGTTTTTCGCTATGGTATTGTTTATGTTATCGTGTCCGGGTACTTTCCTGGAGGGTAAGTTTTTAATTATTTTGTTAATTTCAGCTGGGTTGGTGAACTTAATGTTGTGATGTGGGCCGTAGTATGTCTCTTTGTTGCATTTGTTTATCGTTTTATGTTCAGGATGAGGTTTTGAGATGTTGTTTGTAAATGTTGATGAGAAGTAGGATGCCAGCTCTTCGGATTTTTCAACGGATGTGTATGCTTTACCAGTTGAGGTGTTTATTGGTGGTATCGTGATTTTCTTTTTCAATATTCTGTTGGTGAATTGCCATAAAGAGTTGTTGTTTGTATGGAGTGAAGTTAATAATGCATGGTATTGTTGATTGTTGTGATTTTTTATTAAGTTTTTAACTACCTTTGTAATTAAATTCAGTTCAGATTTTAGATTCGGCGTTCTTAACTTATTCCATAGTCTTTTTGTTTTGTTTTTTATCAAGATTACATTTAATATTTCAGGCGGTAATTTTTTATATTTATTAGTGTGGTTATTTGATGATTTATTTAATTGTGATTCTTGAATAGTAGAGTGGATTAACGTATTTATATGGGATACAGCTTGATTGATTTCGGCGGGGCAATTTAGTATTCTAAAATGTGGGATATTATTTCTTAGTATTTCTTGGAATTTTCTCCAGTTGATTTTTAAGGTGTTCGATTTAGGAACGGTTGCATGTTGTGGGATTAGCTTTTGTCCTGAGATCAGTACAGGGATGTGATCAGAATCTAGCTCGGATACCGTAGTGGTGTGAAATTTTATGTTTGTGTTTGTTATACCTATATCCAGTATATCTGGTTTACGTGTTCGATCATGAGGGTAGTAGGTTGGGTCTATTGTTGTGATGATTTTTAAATTATTGCTTGTTATAGTTTGGGCAAGGATCTTACCATCGTGATTATTTGTGAGGCAGCCCCAACTAATATGCTTGGCATTAAGATCCCCGAGTAATAATGTCTTTTCGTTTGGATTGAAAAGGCTAATTATATTTGAGTCTTTGATTTTTGTTGAGGGTGATTTGTAAGCTGCTATTATCTTAATGGTTTGGCCATTTAGAGTTGTGCGTATTGCTATTGTTTCTATACCTGGTGTCTGTGGAATGTCAATTTGGTAATGAATGATGTGAGATGAAATTGCGATGAATACGCCTCCTCCTTTTGTTTCGTTTCTGTCATTTCTATAGATAGTGTAGTTAGGGATATAGAGTTTGTTTCTATTACACAGGTGTGATTCAGTAACGCATGCTATGCCAATCTGGAAATGATGCAAGAAGTGAATAAATTCAGTTTTTTTTATTTTGGATGCTGTTTGCATTCCAATTCATGATAATTAAGTTTTTATTAGTTTGACTGGCCATGATTACTGCTTAAATATTCTGTGACTGAATTTTGAATGGTTGAAATTAAAGATGGTATTAGCGAGTTGATGAAATTTATTACACAAGAGGTTATGGAATTTATGATTGTGTTGATTATATTGTTGCTGGAATTATTATTTAGGTGATAATTTGCTTGGATGCGATTGCGGTTTGGAATTTGTGAATTTGAAGGGTTTGGATTGGTACGGTTTTGGTGAGAGAAATTCGGGATGGTTTGAGTTTCTGGTAAATTTGGAAAGGTAGTCTGAGAAAAATTTGGGGGAGGGGTAGAAGGTTGGCGGATTACATTACTGCTGTTTTTAGACTGATTACTATTTTTTTTGCCCAATGATTTTTTTATAATATGAGCACGATTCATTTCTGACGTCGGCCTTGTGATTACCATTGCAGTTAACACAAACCGGTGGATCATTTTTTTGCGGACACATCACTGAATAATGGTTACCAGAACAGTATGCACAGTTAATAACATGATTACAATTGTTTTTCGTTTGCCCGAAGTCTAAGCATCGTTGGCACTGGATGGGTCCTTTAGGTTTCCGACGTCGTTCTGTAGTCACACGGTGATTGCAAATTTGATTGATTGTGAGGATTGTTTCTATAGGTTCATTGCCACTAAACTCGGCCGCAACTACCGGGATTGGGATGTTATCTTTTTGCAGTCTCGTGATTTTTATAATTGATGGGTGACGTGATTTGAGTTCTGTAAGGATATCCGATTCTGTTATGGATTGGTGGAGATTTTTGAACACAACTGAAAATTTTTTATTTGAAGGATCCTTGAAAGAGTGGAAACTTCGGTTTGTCTCTATGAGGTATTTCACAAGTTTTCGGAAATCTGTAATGGAGTTGGCACTTATTTTTGTTTTATTGTTTTTGAAATCTGCAACAAAGTCACTGGTCACTTTGTTTTTAAGCTCCTTGATGAAATTATTTGCATTGGTGATGTTAGATACAAAAATAGGGGGGATTTTAGCCGGTAAAGCTGTTTGTTCACTTGGATTTTCACTGAGGTATGGAAAACGACTAGTTTCTGGTGAAGTTACACCGTCGGGCAATCCAATAAATCTGTTGCTAGTTTTGCAATTGTATATACTGGGGTCAAACGATTCATCTGAATTGTTTTTTTCTGGACTTTTCTTTTTATGTTCATTAGGATCAACAAAATCACTGTCTGACCTTTTCCGTGTGGAGTTTCCTGATGACGATGTTGACGACGATTGCTCGCTGTGCAGCGAACCAGATGTGAAGATCGCTTCCATGTTGCCATCGGCGGAGGATAGGTTCTGCGTTGCCTGAACACTTGTATCCATCGATTCACTGGTTGTTATATCTTGCGATACACTATGCACTGCACTGTTGAAAAATAATTGTTGCTATCTACATTATGTAGGGTTAATAGGGCCTGCGAGACTACAAACCCCGTGGACGGATCAACTTCATTTTGCATTAACTATGCAAAAATGAAGGAAAACTATCGCCTTTCCGAGTGAAAAGCCGACAAATGTTAATAACGGCAAAAACAGCTGCGTATTCCACGCCACTTAGCCTTGCTGCACGTTATCTCTAGTTCGCCACTTTCACTAACTGCGACGGCTTATCGCGCGGAGCGCTGTGAGGTGTTACCTCGGCAAGAGCTGAGCACGAACTGAAGAGACAGACTGTACGTATGGTTTAGGCGCTAGCAGAGTGCACAGACGGACAGACAGACGGACGTTTTCCTTTCATTTGGTTTTTCGGTATCAAGGACCTACAAAACTGGGTTCCTGGCTACACCATGTGTTAGGGGATTTTTTTCTTAATTTAGCAACTCATTTTATCCACTTTTTCGTTTTCACGGCCCGGCAATTAAATTTTTTCCGCCGAAAATTCACCATTTTTTCACTCAGCGTTACATAACCTTCCCTATACTACGTATATCACTCCGTGTATACGTACGTATACGGGAAAGTAAAAAATGGACTCCCTGATTGGCTTTTAAAAATTTACTTTTTTAAGAGCATTAAAATGCATTTTCGTGTTTGCATTTCTGAAACTTGCAATCTACGTATTACGATGAATTGTGGAAGCTGTTTTGTGATAACATACTATACTCCACAATTCCAGTGTTGGTAAACATGGCACAATGGATAATGGCTGTAATAGGTGGGTATAAATTAACTACGTGTAGAGCATATCAAGAGATATCCGCTGACAGGACGGGGAGAGAGTACCGAAATCTTCTCATTTATCCATCGATAACTACTAATGGTTGAAGCGCGCAATGAAAATAAACGATGATTATCACACAAACCTCGTAACGTGGAAATCATGTGGAATAAGAGACACGAGAATCATGAAGAATAAGACCAAAAATGCTGGCTTGATCTAATGCACAAATATACGAAGTACGTGTGAAGAAGAAAACGAACACAAACAAGGGGAATATGAGTGAAGCAGAAGCCAAGGCAGGGTTGCAACATACTCATATCTTGTCTCCAACAATCTGACTTGAGCATAATAGAGAATCGCAAGGCATAACATCATGCTAAGTTACTTAAAACTTAGCATGATGTTAAACTTACGATCAAAAACTTCTAAAATGGTTTAACTTAGAAAAAACATACCCGAATTCTAGCAGTAGTTTAGCTAAGGCGATATGGTACGTTTTGATGCATGGCATCTGACAAAAAAATACGAAAACGAAAGACTTAAAAACATATCTTCTGGCCGTTTAGATTATATTACCATTAGCAAGCCGTTTGGGAAAAGTTTTTGGTGAAATTCCTTTCATTCCCAAGACACGCTGAGTCCCTGGACAAGCTCACCTGTATTCATCTGAAGATTGCTGCTTTAGCTACCAACTCCATTACCTTCACCACTTCATTAAATTTATTGTGAAATCAGTATCTAAGTTAGTGCGCTAAATTCAGGGTTGTGAATAAATCGTTGGATAAATAATGGTGATTAAAAGGTGAGTGATAAAGAAAATGGGTTAGATCACGTAAGGGAAAATCCACCTTGTCCACCATAAATTCCTTATAGAGAGAGAGAGAGAATGAACGCCGGCACTCAGAGGTGGAAACAGGAAAGCTAGATCGTAGGCCCTTACATTAGGGTGGCGCCTTCTCCTACGCCACCCAAATTCTTCGACCTTCTTTTCTCGGACCTCAAATTCCTGTCTCGGTGCAACCTTCAAGAAGATTAACATCACTTCCATTTCTACAGCTGTTCTCTTTTATTTTTCGTGTCAGGCAGAGTCAAAAGTACTTAGAATAGCATAAACAGCTACGACATTGATGGTAATCTGGTAATGAAATCACTGGCAGTTGACTCGTCCTTACTTAACTGAACCTCAGTAAGATCTTGCTGCAGAGACGAACAAAAATATAACCTCGATTTTAGGGATAGTTTACCGTTAGATAAATCATCCTTTATCAGTAAGATACAGGTTACGTTGGGTTTCCTTATTTTAACTTGTTTTTTTTAATTTTATTGTCTCATTATTTATAACAGTCCACATTCTACATTTATTTTTTGTAATAAATTTGTTTCAGATGCGACGTAAATTATGTAGCTGGTTGTGCATCAAATAATGACTGTTCGTTAAAAACGACTGGATTTGTTTCATTTTCTTGTCCATAATCAAAAGGAAGAAAGGACTTTCTTCTGTAACACGAAAAGATTAGTCACATACTCATCATCTGTAGTTTGCATCAATTGTTTCAATTTTGGAGATCTAATAACATATGAAAGCATCAGAAACCTTGTCGAAGTGTTAACTAAACACTCTTATGTTGTATTACTTAGTGTTTTATAGAATATTCTTCGTATTTGCCTACAAAAATATCAAAGGAATGAGGATTGAAATGCATACAGCATGAAACTAAAAATGATAAGATCCGAGAGAATTTATAAATAATCACGTTGTGTGCTTCTTCATACAATTCCATTCTAAAGTAAAGAAGTAAAGAATATGTATTTTGACGTACAGTATATATGGAATATTGCTCGTTGTGAGTAAGTTGTGTGTTGTGTTGGTGTTATGTCGTTGCTATGTTAAATAATTATTAATAAAGAACATTATATATTTTGTATTTAATAAAATATTTCTTGATTACGCATACAAAACCTATTTTTGAATTAACAGCTTGTTATGTATCCAATGTTTTGATTAGAAAATCAAACAACTTTTTCCTGTGGTTTCGGAATCCAAATGCTTTTTATATTACTTCAAAATATTTAATATTACTTTGCATCCTGTATTAAAAGGAATTGATGTTCTATCAAATGTTATATTGTCATTAAGATTTAAATGTAGCATCCCAAGGTTTAGATGAGCTAAATTGATCCAAACCTTTGAATAATGGATCCAAGAACATCTTTTAGTGTACGTACACAGACAACGTCGTCTTTCCCTTCATTACATAATATTGAATTTTTGTACATGTGTGATTATATGTATATGTACGTGTGTGTGAGAGAGAGAAAGGAAGTATATAAACAGTAAGAGAGAAAAACATAAATTCGTAGTATATCAATCGCAGAACATGCAGAAATCTCTTCTAGCCGATTCATATCACGTCATTAAGTTGCACTTGCAAACCTTGCTCTTTGAAACCACACGCTAACACATCACCGAGTTTAAACATCCCTCGGGAATGTAACTCTCCCGGCTAGTTGAATATTCGATTTCTAGGCAACCCAATATTTCTGCGTTAAGAGAACAAATTGTGGAAGTTGTGTACACAACAATACCATATTTCAGTGATTACATTCACGTCTCCCGATGTGCTGCTGATGCAACAACCAAAAACCCCCACAGAGTCAACACCAAAAGCGACGAACGCCAGGTGGTCGGAGCACTTACGATCGACGTCGCGGTTAACACAACATAAATGCTCCTCTATTTACCGAGGGGTTGTAATTAAACTTTTACTGTTTGTTCAGTTCTACGTGGAAAATGATCGAGTGATTTAATGCAAAATTTCTCATGAGCGCCTGAGAGTAAACAGAAGAGAAGTGATGAACTGGCACCTACAATTAAGTACTTTTAATGCTTAGTAACACATAATACAGTGATGACATATTGTGCCATTTTTATGTTCTACTTGAAACCAAAAGTCTGGTGGAGGTGTAGAAAAAACGTGAGTGGCAAATTTATTTGTCCTGTAGTACCTGGGCATTTTTATTGACCATTCGTTCTCTAATTTCCACTTAAAATCAATAAATATCGTGCATACTGCAATGAGTCTCCTTGATTCATGCATGGCGCGATCCCTCCGTTACGCCAATTTAACCTTTCGATACGTTCCGCAAATTTGACACACCCGCGGACGGCAGAGACGTCCGAGGCGCCTCTTTCCGCCTACATAAAAGACCTCCTTGGCTCATCCCAGGGGGTTCCTTCGCTAGTCGCCTCCCCCCTCCTGCAACTGCTCTGTACCTCTTGTTCTCGGGGAGCTCCAAATTTATTACCGAAACAGTCGAGTTAAGGAAGTCGGTAGCACTCGGCTCGCCTAATCCCTAAGGGATATAGTTAAGATATCACAAAGCTACTGGACATCTCGCAGCTCCCCACCACCTCGCGAAAGCCATGTGCGCACAAAGACCGGACCAATTAAAAGCTTTGTTAAGAAGGTCACACAGGGGAGGGATAGAAGATCACAAAGGATTGGGCCAATTGGCAAAAAATGATTCATAGAATGATCTAAAAGTGAGATGAACGTCCAAGCTGAGGCAAAACATCACACACGTGACAGGACAGAACTTTTCGCAAAGAGTGGGGGAGAGATGCGTAGGCACTTGGGTGAGAGAAGCTCGAAGTGAGCTCGTGTTTTAGAAAGACTTGAGCCTAGAACCTGTAACGAAAACTGCATAGACGAGACTGAGTATATTAACCGTGGAGTCACTTCTGAAACCGCCGCTTTACATGGCCTAATTGATCCACTAGTCTATCATTCTAGTAACTGGAATTAATTCCATGTCACGGATCAGTCGGACAGACACCCAAAAAGTAACCGAGGGGGTGCAGTCCAGTCTAACGACTGCGTAAACGCAAGGGGTGACGTGTGACGGCCGTATCTTGTGCATCAACATCGTGGTCCTGCACAATGAGAATGGTCGTGGAGACCTGGTGCTGATGTCCCAGACATGCGCAATTGAAGCACGAGATTCTCACCGTATTCGAGGCATCATATGCTTCGTCGGGAGCCCACAGCCGTAACTGACCGGTAACTGCCCGTGAGCGTGCAAGCCCACCGAAGTGAGGTAAAGAAATCATCACCATCAGTTTTTGGTGTATTCAACCATCGTCACCTAATTAAATAGAAGTTCTCGAATGTATAGTGTCAAATTGAGACAGAGAAATTTCATTTGTTATAGAGCCTTTTTTAAGTTAATAAACGTGTTTCCGTCACTTCGACGGGTTACATTTTTTTTACAAAATACCATATGTTTGTATTATTAGCTAGTTTTACACTCATATTTGTCGGGAATTGCAAACTTTTAAACTGATAAAATTGGTTTTAATTATTTTTCACTATCGTCCACATTGTTTAAAAATCTGAAAAAATATATATTATATCACTCATGTCTCCTAGATTAGGTGGGAATAAATCTAAATGAAATGAAGTCAATGTAATTTCAGAGACAGAAATCTTTAACAAAATATGTTATAGAATGTTATGAGGCACATTCTAGGGGGAAGACTGAGACAGTATTCTAACTTTATGAATGTCGAAAATCAATTTCAAAAATTTATTTATTTTTTGCTATTTGGATTTTTAAACCAAAATTTGTTGTCAAAAAATCTTCAAAAACAACTACTTTCCTCCATTTCTCCAATTTTTTCAACCTGATACATGCAATAGAAGCTGAGAAAAAATAAAACATGAAAATAACGTTTCTCATTGTATCTCTGCGAGAGATTGTCCAAAGGAGCCTGATGTTTTGGGAATATTCTACATGTTGTAGAATATTGTATTCACAATATACAATATTCATTATTGAATATTGTAGAAATATATGTATTCACATGAGTATCGCCATTATCGATGTGATTTGGAGGCACTTTTTCACCCCCTTATACGGCTATACCCTTTCGTTGTTGGGTAGTGTGAAGAACGTTTAAGAGAATGGTGCAGGTCTCATGTTCGTTAAGAAACCCTGCGTTTTCGAAAATTGCGAAAGTTCAAAAGATATTCGGAGTCTCCCTACAACTAAAATATTAAAGGTAAAGATGTTTTTCCCTTAATGAAATCTGTTCCTTAAAGGTAGATTTTGAAACAAGCACATAATTTCTCGCCCATATTTTCACGCAAAAGTACTCCAATGTACTCAAATTTTCTGAAAAATTGTAATGACCTTATATCACAAATATCTTTAAAGAACATATTTCATTCAGGGAAATATCTCTATCTTTAATATTTTAGTTGTAGGAACACTTCGAACAAATTTTGAACTTTTGTTAATTTTGAATAATCAGATTTTACAATGAAGATGAGACCTGCACCACTTTTAATCGTCCTTCACACTATCAACAACATTTAATAAAAAATGATGGATCTTTTTTTAATTTAAAATTGTCACAGGGCTTCATGTAAAGTACCCCGAAAATTAAATATCGGTTTCAAATGCAAGGGGCCGTGATCAGCTAGATCGATTGTGGATGGTTCAATATTGGAGAAAATTCGCTGAACAGTTAAGCCGCTAGCTTGTTCACAGACGGACAGGCAGGACGCTTCTGCGTCATTCTATGATTCGAATAAAGGACTCACAAAACATGAATCTGGCTACACCACTGTTAGAGAACCCCCCCCTAAATTTTGAAACGGAATTTATTCACTTATTCCCTACAGTCAGTAAAAAGAGTTTCTCTGACGAAAATTTGCCGTTTTTCGCGCATTATTACATACGTTTCTCTGTCCTCTGCAACGGGAAAGTAAAAAGCGTATGTAAACAAATCCAAGATATTCATCCCCTTCCTTAGATATTCATTCGCTGTCTTCGATCGTACTCATTTCGATCAAGCGCGCTCTGTATAGTCAGCGACCTCTCGAATAGAGAACCGAAGTGTTCTGCATGCTCTGTGAGGAATCGAGTTCTGTGAGTGGCAGATTTTCGACACAAGTTATAATGATAGATCGATTTCAACTTTGTCTGGATGAGAACAGTAGCTTTGCTGACATGTTTTCTTTTTCTTGTGATTTATCGGATTTTCTTGTGATTTATGTGATTTACCCCACCAGGCAAATGGTGGTGCAGTACCTTAATGAACGTTCATGAGCCGCACGCGATTTTCCGCTCTTAATCCTTGACCTCTTGCCATCTCTTACTCTCTCACACACAAACACGCATACTATACTTACATACACTACAACACATGACAACAGACCAGTCGGAAACTTGTCCCAAGGGTCAGTGCCTTGCTGGGGGAGACACCTGAGAGAGAAAACTGCAAGCAACATGTGAGATAGGCAGACACCGGATCTTACGTTTCGGAGGGGGACGAACCCCACCTTTTCGTGGCTGTAACGTGCACTATACTCACGGCACTATCGACCAAAGTAGTTGACGCACCTGGAAACACGATATCTGGATCACCGACGCAGTCTCTTACTTAATTTGAAGATATGAAATGAAAAGGAAAATGTATGTCACGTGTTTTCTTCGTTATCATAATCAATCCCTATTCACTTGAAATACGACACGGCATCAAATCCTATTGGTCTGGCCATGGCGTGCACATCCTAAAACAACACGGGAGCAACTTCGTTCCAGGTCCCCGGTTTCCATTGAACTTTTTTATCATTTAATATGACATTTTTTAGTAAATAAATAAAAAACTAAATAGAAAATCGTTATAACTCAAATGATTTGTATTAATAAATATAAATAGTTTTATGTTGAACATTTTATAGGATGGCAGATCTGGAGTGCCTTTTCCCAATTGTAAAACAAATTCCTTAATTTATGGGTTTGACAAAATACTTTAAATTATTGTGAAAAACATTGTGATTGATAATTTTACGTTCATTATAAATTGTAAATTGAGTTAATTGTGCCTAAAAATAGCAGTCGCTAATGTTATTAGATGTTTGTAAAGAGGTCTAAAATAAATACATTTGTAAAAATCCCCAAATGTCAGGTAAAAGGGGGGAAAGATTGGACTCAAAATATTTACATAAATAAAATGTTTTATCGCGTACGGCAGGCCCTATGAACAGCGGGCTGGATTTCTGTGAGGAGGCGCCAGGTTCAATTCCGTCCGGGGCAAAAAATTAAGCTGTGGCTTTCTAATACAAATCGTCTCAGTTGTATAGCTGTGACGAAAGAATTCGCAGGCATGCTCACTACATGTCTACCTTCCCTCCAGACCCAGCCCGGGGACACTGCTAAGCTATAGTCCGATAAAAATAGTTGGTGAT
>JAHLJT010009419.1:96068486-96091029 GCA_031308135.1 Acheta domesticus
TCATAGCAGCCCCCGCCCTCTCCCACTGCACGACGCGCGCTCAGAAGCAGTTATCAAAACAATGAAATTGAATTTTTTTCCTGCGGCTCGACTCGGCTGTTGAAAGACGGGAAATGCTTGTGACTTAGCTTCTTCTCGCGACGTCCACAAAGGAAAGAAATGTCAATGGGAAGGCCGTATGTCGGATTTTCGTGCCAAACGAAGGATGTTTGCTCAAGATAAGGATGATGCGGTAAAAGGAGTGAAAGTGTTTGCAAATTAGACCAAAGAGAAAACTTTTAATTAATTTTTCTTCGTCTCGCTTGTATTGCGTTGAAATGCAATGTCTTAGATGTTTTGTAATTCGGAGAGTCATAGTATCAAGTGACAACGGTAGAAACAAAAATAATCATGGGTCAAAAAGGAATTTCAACAAGTGTTATATAGACGGAAGTATATTTATTAAGCTGATTGCTAAAAATTTATATAATTAATAGTTATATTTTAAGCTGCAGGGATCTTCAATTTTGTAGTTGAGAAAAGACGCGAAAAAAATTCGTCGAAACTTTCACAATTTTCAGAAAATCAAGAGTTAGCGTGAAAATCGGACCTATGCCATGTTAATAAGTGTATTTTACTCTATTCCTACAAGAAATTAAAGAAAACATTTGAAGCGTTTTTTGAGAAAAATTTGAAATCCCCGGGGGGCCTCATGTAAAGCATCCCCAAATTTTGAAGAATCTTTTTCAAAAATCTCAAAGCTCGACTAGAATCAATCGCCTGGGGAATATCATTTGGAAGAAAAGAAATCGTATGTATGCTTTTTTTTTCATCTTATTTACACAGATGGTGAAACATAGCTCAGTTTTATATAAACTATACATATGTTTGATGACCTAATAGCTAACTTAAATTAAAACTAACACTATACACGGTTGAGGTTACCCATCGGGCTCCTCTAGTCGGGATCTAGTTCGGAGAATTCTTGAGGAAAATGTGAAAGGGAAAATATTTGTATTCTGGTCTATGTGATGGGTTTTTGGCGAGTCTGTGAATGATAATGAAGGAATTTGGGATATGTTTGAGAAGAAGTTGGTAGCAAGATAGGTGATATGATGGTATATGGTGTCTAGGTTGAATTCTTTATGTAATTGTTATGGAGATTACCAGGGGGCGTTGAAATGATTAAGAAATTGGTTTTGAACAATTTGCAGTTTCTTTGGTTGGTTTTGCTGCATTTAACCAGATTGGGCAGGCATATAGGAGCAGAGGTCTTATTATGCTTTGTAAATTGCAATGCTGAATTGTATGATAATGGGCTGGATCTGTGTATTAATGGCTTAATTGAATTAATTTGATTTGGCTTGGTGATTTTGGCAATATATATGCTGCTTCCAGTTGAGTTTTGTCCATGTTCAGTCCTAAGTATCTGACTGGTTTATTGAGAGGCAGCCAGTTGATGGTTGTATTGTTTAGCAATAATGGACGCGGGGGTGAATATGGACGGAGAGTGAAGATCTTGGCGGCCGTTTTGGTTGGATTCAGTTGAATTTTGTATTTTGAAGCCCAGCTGTCAATTAGGTTAAGGTACAATTGAACTTTGTTGCTACAATCAGTAAGTGAAGGACCGGAGTGTAGATAGCTGTATCATCAGCAAACTGTGCAATGTGTACGTTGTTTATGTTGGAATGTCTGCAACATATAAATAAATAAAGTAGGTGATAGGGGGATCCTTGTGGTAGTCCTGCTAAGATTGGTCTTGGGTTGGAATGGTGGTTGTTTACATTTACGGAGAAGGTTCTGTTACTGATGAAGCTTTGTATGATGGATTGGATATAGTGCGGTGTGCCTATTTTCTTAATCTTGTATATGAGTCCTTCATGCCATGTCCGGTCAAACGCTTGCGTTATGTCAATGAAAACTGCTACTGTGTGGTATTTCTTTTAAATGACGTATAAAGATGTTCGGTAATGCGAAGGAGTTGGTGAAGTTGTAGAAATTTTTTCGGTGAACCCAAATTGCTCCTTTGGTATGGCTTTTGTTACCTGTAAGTGGTTTTAAGTCTTTTGAGAAATTATTTTTCAAAAATTTTAGATAAGTGTGAGTAAACTTATGGGTCGGTAGCTATTTGTGTGGGCATGATTTTTTGTGGTTTGGCAATGGGAAAACTATGGCATGCTTCCATGATTGAGGAAAATAACCAATCTGAGGCAGGAATTATAAAATTAGCTATATATGCTATTGCAGGGGGAGGCAGGTTTTTCGCTATGGTATTGTTTATGTTATCGTGTCCGGGTGCTTTCCTGGAGGGTAAGTTTTTAATTATTTGTTAATTTCAGCTGGGTGGTGAACTTAATGTTTTGATGTGGGCCGTAGTATGTCTCTTTGTTGCATTTGTTTATCGTTTTATGTTCAGGATGAGGTTTTGAGATGTTGTTTGTAAATGTTGATGAGAAGTAGGATGCCAGCTCTTCGGATTTTTCAACGGATGTGTATGCTTTACCAGTTGAGGTGTTTATTGGTGGTATCGTGATTTCTTTTTCAATATTCTGTTGGTGAATTGCCATAAAGAGTTGTTTGTTTGTATGGAGTGAAGTTAATAATGCATGGTATTGTTGATTGTTGTGATTTTTTATTAAGTTTTTAACTACCTTTGTAATTAAATTCAGTTCAGTTTAGATTCGGCGTTCTAACTTATTCATAGTCTTTTGTTTTGTTTTTATCAAGATTACATTTAATATTCAGGCGGTAATTTTTATATTTATTAGTGTGGTTATTTGATGATTTATTTAATTGTGATTCTTGAATAGTAGAGTGGATTAACGTATTTATATGGGATACAGCTTGATTGATTTCGGCGGGGCAATTTAGTATTCTAAAATGTGGGATATTATTTCTTAGTATTTCTTGGAATTTTCTCCAGTTGATTTTTAAGGTGTTCGATTTAGGAACGGTTGCATGTTGTGGGATTAGCTTTTGTGCTGAGATCAGTACAGGGATGTGATCAGAATCTAGCTCGGATACCGTAGTGGTGTGAAATTTATGTTTGTGTTTGTTATACCTATATCCAGTATATCTGGTTTACGTGTTCGATCATGAGGGTAGTAGGTTGGGTCTATTGTTGTGATGATTTTTAAATTATTGCTTGTTATAGTTTGGGCAAGGATCTTACCATCGTGATTATTGTGAGGCAGCCCCAAATAATATGCTTGGCATTAAGATCCCCGAGTAATAATGTCTTTTCGTTTGATTGAAAGGCTAATTATATTTGAGTCTTTGATTTTGTTGAGGGTGATTTGTAAGCTGCTATTATCGTAATGGTTTGGCCATTTAGAGTTGTGCGTATTGCTATTGTTTCTATACCTGGTGTCTGTGGAATGTCAATTGGTAATGAATGATGTGAGATGAAATTGCGATGAATACGCCTCCTCCTTTTGTTTGGTTTCTGTCATTTCTATAGATAGTGTAGTTAGGGATATAGAGTTTGTTTTCTATTACACAGGTGTGATTCAGTAACGCATGCTATGCCAATCTGGAAATGATGCAAGAAGTGAATAAATTCAGTTTTTTTATTTTGGATGCTGTTTGCATTCCAATTCATGATAATTAAGTTTTTATTAGTTTGACTGGCCATGATTACTGCTTAAATATTCTGTGACTGAATTTTGAATGGTTGAAATTAAAGATGGTATTAGCGAGTTGATGAAATTTATTACACAAGAGGTGATGGAATTTATGATTGTGTTGATGATTATATTGTTGCTGGAATTATTATTTAGGTGATAATTGATTGGATGCGATTGCGGTTTGGAATTTGTGAATTGAAGGGTTTGGATTGGTACGGTTTTGGTGAGAGAAATTCGGGATGGTTTGAGTTTCTGGTAAATTTGGAAAGGTAGTCTGAGAAAAATTTGGGGGAGGGGTAGAAGGTTGGCGGATTACATTACTGCTGTTTTTAGACTGATTACTATTTTTTGCCCAATGATTTTTTATAATATGAGCACGATTCATTTCTGACGTCGGCCTTGTGATTACCATTGCAGTTTAACACAAACCGGTGGATCATTTTTTTGCGGACACATCACTGAATAATGGTTACCAGAACAGTATGCACAGTTAATAACATGATTACAATTGTTTTTCGTTTGCCCGAAGTCTAAGCATCGTTGGCACTGGATGGGTCCTTTAGGTTTCCGACGTCGTTCTGTAGTCACACGGTGATTGCAAATTTGATTGATTGTGAGGATTGTTTCTATAGGTTCATTGCCACTAAACTCGGCCGCAACTACCGGAATTGGGATGTTATCTTTTTGCAGTCTCGTGATTTTTATAATTGATGGGTGACGTAATTTGAGTTCTGTAAGGATATCCGATTCTGTTATGGATTGGTGGAGATTTTTGAACACAACTGAAAATTTTTTATTTGAAGGATCCTTGAAAGAGTGGAAACTTCGGTTTGTCTCTATGAGGTATTTCACAAGTTTCGGAAATCTGTAATGGAGTTGGCACTTATTTTTGTTTTATTGTTTTTGAAATCTGCTACAAAGTCACTGGTCACTTTGTTTTTAAGCTCCTTGATGAAATTATTTGCATTGGTGATGTTAGATACAAAATAGGGGGGATTTTAGCCGGTAAAGCTGTTTGTTCACTTGGATTTTCACTGAGGTATGGAAAACGACTAGTTTCTGGTGAAGTTACACCGTCGGGCAATCCAATAAATCTGTTGCTAGTTTTGCAATTGTATATACTGGGGTCAAACGATTCATCTGAATTGTTTTTTTCTGGACTTTCTTTTTATGTTCATTAGGATCAACAAAATCACTGTCTGACCTTTTCCGTGTGGAGTTTCCTGATGACGATGTTGACGACGATTGCTCGCTGTGCAGCGAACCAGATGTGAAGATCGCTTCATGTTGCCATCGGCGGAGGATAGGTTCTGCGTTGCCTGAACACTTGTATCCATCGATTCACTGGTTGTTATATCTTGCGATACACTATGCACTGCACTGTTGGAAAAATAATTGTTGCTATCTACATTATGTAGGTTAATAGGGCCTGCGAGACTACAAACCCGTGGACGGATCAACTTCATTTGCATTAACTATGCAAAAATGAAGGAAAACTATCGCTTTCCGAGTGAAAAGCCGACAAATGTAATAACGGCAAAAACAGCTGCGTATTCCACGCCACTTAGCCTTGCTGCACGTTATCTCTAGTTCGCCACTTTCACTAACTGCGACGGCTATCGCGCGGAGCGCTGTGAGTGTACCTCGGCAAGAGCTGAGCACGAACTGACGGCAGAGCGAGCACGACCTGTAGAGCAGTATGGTTTAGGCGCTAGCAGAGTGCACAGACGGACCAGACAGACGGACGTTTTCCTTTCATTTGTCGTTTTTCGGTATCAAGGACCTACAAAAACTGGGTTCCTGGCTACACCATGTGTTAGGGGATTTTTCTTAATTTAGCCGCAACTTTTATTCCACTTTTCGTTTTCAGGCCCGGCAATTAATTTTCGTTTCCGCCGAAAATTTCACCCATTTTTTTCACTCAGCGTTACATAACCTTCCCTATACTACGTATATCACTCCGTGTATACGTACGTATACGGGAAAGTAAAAAATGGACTCCCTGATTGGCTTTTAAAAATTTACTTTTTTAAGAGCATTAAAATGCATTTTCGTGTTTGCATTTCTGAAACTTGCAATCTACGTATTACGATGAATTGTGGAAGCTGTTTTGTGATAACATACTATACTCCACAATTCCAGTGTTGGTAAACATGGCACAATGGATAATGGCTGTAATAGGTGGGTATAAATTAACTACGTGTAGAGCATATCAAGAGATATCCGCTGACAGGACGGGGAGAGAGTACCGAAATCTTCTCATTTATCCATCGATAACTACTAATGGTTGAAGCGCGCAATGAAAATAAACGATGATTATCACACAAACCTCGTAACGTGGAAATCATGTGGAATAAGAGACACGAGAATCATGAGGAATAAGACCAAAAATGCTGGCTTGATCTAATGCACAAATATACGAAGTACGTGTGAAGAAGAAAACGAACACAAACAAGGGGAATATGAGTGAAGCAGAAGCCAAGGCAGGGTTGCAACATACTCATTCTTGTCTCCAACAATCTGACTTGAGCATAATAGAGAATCGCAAGGCATAACATCATGCTAAGTAACTTAAAACTTAGCATGATGTTAAACTTACGATCAAAACTTCTAAAATGGTTTAACTTAGAAAAAACATGCCCGAATTCTAGCAGTAGTTTAGCTAAGGCGATATGGTACGTTTTTATGCATGGCATCTGACAAAAAATACGAAAACGAAAGACTTAAAAACATATCTTCTGTCCGTTTAGATTATATTACCATTAGCAAGCCGTTTGGGAAAAGTTTTTGGTGAAATTCCTTTCATTCCCAAGACACGCTGAGTCCCTGGACAAGCTCACCTGTATTCATCTGAAGATTGCTGCTTTAGCTACCAACTCCATTACCTTCACCACTTCATTAAATTTATTGTGAAATCAGTATCTAAGTTAGTGCGCTAAATTCAGGGTTGTGAATAAATCGTTGGATAAATAATGATGATTAAAAGGTGAGTGATAAAGAAAATGGGTTAGATCACGTAAGGGAAAATCCACCTTTGTCCACCATAAATTCCTTATAGAGAGAGAGAGAGAATGAACGCCGGCACTCAGAGGTGGAAACAGGAAAGCTAGATCGTAGGCCCTTACATTAGGGTGGCGCCTTCTCCTACGCCACCCAAATTCTTCGACCTTCTTTTCTCGGACCTCAAATTCCTGTCTCGGTGCAACCTTCAAGAAGATTAACATCACTTCCATTTCTACAGCTGTTCTCTTTTATTTTTCGTGTCAGGCAGAGTCAAAAGTACTTAGAATAGCATAAACAGCTACGACATTGATGGTAATCTGGTAATGAAATCACTGGCAGTTGACTCGTCCTTACTTAACTGAACCTCAGTAAGATCTTGCTGCGGAGACGAACAAAAATATAACCTCGATTTTAGGGATAGTTTACCGTTAGATAAATCATCCTTTATCAGTAAGATACAGGTTACGTTGGGTTTCCTTATTTTAACTTGTTTTTTTAATTTTATTGTCTCATTATTTATAACAGTCCACATTCTACATTTATTTTTTGTAATAAATTTGTTTCAGATGCGACGTAAATTATGTAGCTGGTTGTGCATCAAATAATGACTGTTCGTTAAAAACGACTGGATTTGTTTCATTTTCTTGTCCATAATCAAAAGGAAGAAAGGACTTTCTTCTGTAACACGAAAAGATTAGTCACATACTCATCATCTGTAGTTTGCATCAATTGTTTCAATTTGGAGATCTAATAACATATGAAGCATCAGAAACCTTGTCGAAGTGTTAACTAAACACTCTTATGTTGTATTACTTAGTGTTTATAGAATATTCTTCGTATTTGCCTACAAAAATATCAAAGGAATGAGGATTGAAATGCATACAGCATGAAACTAAAAATGATAAGATCCGAGAGAATTTATAATAATCACGTTGTGTGCTTCTTCATACCAATTCCCATTCTAAAGTAAAGAAGTAAAGAATATGTATTTTGACGTACAGTATATATGGAATATTGCTCGGTTGTGAGTAAGTTTGTGGTTGTGTTGGTGTTATGTCGTTGCTATGTTAATAATTATTAATAAAGAACATTATATATTTTGTATTTAATAAAATTTTCTTGATTACGCATACAAAACCTATTATTTGAATTAACAGCTTGTTATGTATCCAATGTTTTGATTAGAAAATCAAACAACTTTTTCCTGTGGTTTCGGAATCCAAATGCTTTTTATATTACTTCAAAATATTTAATATTACTTTGCATCCTGTATTAAAAGGAATTGATGTTCTATCAAAATGTTATATTGTCATTAAGATATTAAATGTAGCATCCCAAGGTTTAGATGAGCTAAATTGATCCAAACCTTTGAATAATGGATCCAAGAACATCTTTTAGTGTACGTACACAGACAACGTCGTCTTTCCCTTCATTACATAATATTGAATTTTTGTACATGTGTGATTATATGTATATGTACGTGTGTGTGAGAGAGAGAAAGGAAGTATATAAACAGTAAGAGAGAAAAACATAAATTCGTAGTATATCAATCGCAGAACATGCAGAAATCTCTTCTAGCCGATTCATATCACGTCATTAAGTTGCACTTGCAAACCTTGCTCTTTGAAACCACACGCTAACACATCACCGAGTTTAAACATCCCTCGGGAATGTAACTCTCCCGGCTAGTTGAATATCGATTTCTAGGCAACCCAATATTTCTGCGTTAAAGAGAACAAATTGTGGAAGTTGTGTACACAACAATACCATATTTCAGTGATTACATTCACGTCTCCCGATGTGCTGCTGATGCAACAACCAAAACCCCCACAGAGTCAACACCAAAAGCGACGAACGCCAGGTGGTCGGAGCACTTACGATCGACGTCGCGGTTAACACAACATAAATGCTCCTCTATTTACCGAGGGGTTGTAATTAAACTTTTACTGTTTGTTCAGTTCTACGTGGAAAATGATCGAGTGATTTAATGCAAAATTTCTCATGAGCGCCTGAGAGTAAACAGAAGAGAAGTGATGAACTGGCACCTACAATTAAGTACTTTTAATGCTTAGTAACACATAATACAGTGATGACATATTGTGCCATTTTTATGTTCTACTTGAAACCAAAAGTCTGGTGGAGGTGTAGAAAAACGTGAGTGGCAAATTTATTTGTCCTGTAGTACCTGGGCATTTTTATTGACCATTCGTTCTCTAATTTCCACTTAAAATCAATAAATATCGTGCATACTGCAATGAGTCTCCTTGATTCATGCATGGCGCGATCCCTCCGTTACGCCAATTTAACCTTTCGATACGTTCCGCAAATTTGACACACCCGCGGACGGCAGAGACGTCCGAGGCGCCTCTTTCCGCCTACATAAAAGACCTCCTTGCTCATCCCAGGGGGTTCCTTCGCTAGTCGCCTCCCCCCTCCTGCAACTGCTCTGTACCTCTTGTTCTCGGGAGCTCCAAATTTATTACCGAAACAGTCGAGTTAAGGAAGTCGGTAGCACTCGGCTCGCCTAATCCCTAAGGGATATAGTTAAGATATCACAAAGCTACTGGACATCTCGCAGCTCCCCACCACCTCGCGAAAGCCATGTGCGCACAAAGACCGACCAATTAAAAGCTTTGTTAAGAAGGTCACACAGGGGAGGGATAGAAGATCACAAAGGATTGGGCCAATTGGCAAAAAATGATTCATAGAATGATCTAAAGTGAGATGAACGTCCAAGCTGAGGCAAAACATCACACACGTGACAGGACAGAACTTTTCGCAAAGAGTGGGGGAGAGATGCGTAGGCACTTGGGTGAGAGAAGCTCGAAGTGAGCTCGTGTTTTAGAAAGACTTGAGCCTAGAACCTGTAACGAAAACTGCATAGACGAGACTGAGTATATTAACCGTGGAGTCACTTCTGAACCGCCGCTTTACATGGCCTAATTGATCCACTAGTCTATCATTCTAGTAACTGGAATTAATTCCATGTCACGGATCAGTCGGACAGACACCCAAAAAGTAACCGAGGGGGTGCAGTCCAGTCTAACGACTGCGTAACGCAAGGGGTGACGTGTGACGGCCGTATCTTGTGCATCAACATCGTGGTCCTGCACAATGAGAATGGTCGTGGAGACCTGGTGCTGATGTCCCAGACATGCGCAATTGAAGCACGAGATTCTCACCGTATTCGAGGCATCATATGCTTCGTCGGGAGCCCACAGCCGTAACTGACCGGTAACTGCCCGTGAGCGTGCAAGCCACCGAAGTGAGGTAAAGAAATCATCACCATCAGTTTTTGGTGTATTCAACCATCGTCACCTAATTAAATAGAAGTTCTCGAATGTATAGTGTCAAATTGAGACAGAGAAATTTCATTTGTTATAGAGCCTTTTTTAAGTTTAATAAACGTGTTTCCGTCACTTCGACGGGTTACATTTTTTTTTACAAAATACCATATGTTTGTATTATTAGCTAGTTTACACTCATATTTTGTCGGGAATTGCAAACTTTTAAACTGATAAAATTGGTTTTAATTATTTTTCACTATCGTCCACATTGTTTAAAAATCTGAAAAAATATATATTATATCACTCATGTCTCCTAGATTAGGTGGGAATAAATCTAAATGAAATGAAGTCAATGTAATTTCAGAGACAGAAATCTTTAACAAAATATGTTATAGAATGTTATGAGGCACATTCTAGGGGGAAGACTGAGACAGTATTCTAACTTTATGAATGTCGAAAATCAATTTCAAAAATTTATTTATTTTTTGCTATTTGGATTTTTAACCAAAATTTGTTGTCAAAAAATCTTCAAAACAACTACTTTCCTCCATTTCTCCAATTTTTTTCAACCTGATACATGCAATAGAAGCTGAGAAAAAAATAAAACATGAAAATAACGTTTCTCATTGTATCTCTGCGAGAGATTGTCAAAGGAGCCTGATGTTTTGGGAATATTCTACATGTTGTAGAATATTGTATTCACAATATACAATATTCATTATTGAATATTGTAGAATATATGTATTCACATGAGTATCGCCATTATCGATGTGATTTGGAGGCACTTTTCACCCCCTTATACGGCTATACCCTTTCGTTGTTGGGTAGTGTGAAGAACGTTTAAGAGAATGGTGCAGGTCTCATGTTCGTTAAGAACCCTGCGTTTTCGAAAATTGCGAAAGTTCAAAAGATATTCGGAGTCTCCCTACAACTAAAATATTAAAGGTAAAGATGTTTTCCCTTAATGAAATCTGTTCCTTAAAGGTAGATTTTGAAACAAGCACATAATTTCTCGCCCATATTTTCACGCAAAAGTACTCCAAATGTACTCAAATTTCTGAAAAATTGTAATGACCTTATATCAAAATCTATCTTTAAAGAACATATTTCATTCAGGGAAATATCTCTATCTTTAATATTTTAGTTGTAGGAACACTTCGAACAAATTTTGAACTTTTGTAATTTTTGAATAATCAGATTTTACAATGAAGATGAGACCTGCACCACTTTTAATCGTCCTTCACACTATCAAACAACATTTAATAAAAAATGATGGATCTTTTTTTAATTTTAAATTGTCACAGGGCTTCATGTAAAGTACCCCGAAAATTAAAATATCGGTTTCAAATGCAAGGGGCCGTGATCAGCTAGATCGATTGTGGATGGTCAATATTGGAGAAAATTCGCTGAACAGTTTAGCCGCTAGCGTTGTTCACAGACGGACAGGCAGACGTTCTGCCGTCATTCTATGATTCGGAATAAAGGACTCACAAAACATGAATTCTGGCTACACCACATGTTAGAGAACCCCCCCCCCTAAATTTTGCAACGGAATTTATCCACTTATTCCCTACCAGTGTCTGTAATAAGAGTTTCTCTGACGAAAATTTGCCGTTTTTCGCGCATTATTGCATACGTTTCTCTGTCCTCTGCAACGGGAAAGTAAAAAGGGTATGTAAACAAATCCAAGATATTCATCCACCTTCCTTAGATATTCATTCGCTGTCTTCGATCGTACTCATTTCGATCAAGCGCGCTCTTTATACTCAGCGACCTCTCGAATAGAGAACCGAAGTGTTCTGCATGCTCTGTGAGGAATCGAGTTCTGTGAGTGGCAGATTTTCGACACAAGTTATAAAGATAGATCGATTTCGACCATTGTCTGGATGAGAACAGTAGCTTTGCTGACATGTTTTTTTTTCTTGTGATTTATCGGATTTTCTTGTGATTTATGTGATTTACCCCCCCAGGCAAATGGTGGTGCAGTACCTTAATGAACGTTCATGAGCCGCACGCGATTTTCCGCCCTTAATCCTTGACCTCTTGCCATCTCTTACTCGCTCACACACAAACACGCCTACTATACTTACATACACTACAACACATGACAACAGACCAGTCGGAAACTTGTCCCAAGGGTCAGTGCCTTGCTGGGGGAGACACCTGAGAGAGAAAACTGCAAGCCAACATGTGAGATAGGCAGACACCGGATCTTACGTTTCAGAGGGGGGCGAACCCCACCTTTTCGTGGCTGTAACGTGCACTATACTCACGACACTATCGACCAAAGTAGTTGACGCACCTGGAAACACGATATCTGGATCACCGACGCAGTCTCTTACTTGATTTGAAGATATGAAATGAAAAGGAAAATGTATGTCACGTGTTTTCTTCGTTATCATACTCAATCCCTATTCACTTGAAATACGACACGGCATCAAATCCTATTGGTCTGGCCATGGGCGTGCACATCCTAAAACAACACGGGAGCAACTTCGTTCCAGGTCCCCGGTTTCCATTGAACTTTTTTATCATTTAATATGACATTTTTTAGTAAATAAATAAAAAACTAAATAGAAAATCGTTATAACTCAAATGATTTGTATTAATAAATATAAATAGTTTTATGTTGAACATTTTATAGGATTGGCAGATCTGGAGTGCCTTTTCCCAATTGTAAAACAAATTCCTTAATTTATGGGTTTGACAAAATACTTTAAATTATTGTGAAAAACATTGTGATTGATAATTTTACGTTCATTATAAATTGTAAATTGAGTTAATTGTGCCTAAAAATAGCAGTCGCTAATGTTATTAGATGTTTGTAAAGAGGTCGAAAATAAATACATTTGTAAAAATCCCCAAATGTCAGGTAAAAAGGGGGAAAGATTGGACTCAAAATATTTACATAAATAAAATGTTTTATCGCGTACGGCAGGTCCTATGGACAGCGGGCTGGATTTCTGTGAGGAGGCGCCAGGTTCAATTCCGTCCGGGGCAAAAATTAAGCTGTGGCTTTCTAATACAAATCGTCTCAGTTTGTATAGCTGTGACGAAAGAATTCGCAGGCATGCTCACTACATGTCTACCTTCCCTCCAGACCCAGCCCGGGGGACACTGCTAGCTATAGTCCGATTAAAAATAGTTGGTGATTGACAGTTGCAAATGGAAAGCAACGACGTTGACAGATTGCTTACCACTGAACACGTGTTCCCAGGTCACGAAAATAAACACTTGAAATAAATACTTATTAAAGTAACGAAATCATACTCATATTGTATGAAGCAACAGCTTCAGAAACTCAACCATTAATCACCAACTTATTTTAATCGGACCATAGGACCGGCTTCGGTAGCTCAGGGATTCAACCGATATCATTGCAGTGCCTCTGACCAAAAGGCCCGTGGATTCGAGTCCGGGCGGTGACAGGATTTTGGAAACTAGCAGCATAACTAGATCCGGTTCAGCTGCTATCTGGAGGAAAATTCTACCGGTCAGCTGCTCTGATCGGTAGTATTCTTTAATTTCCCCGATAAATATCAGGTAAATTCTGGAGCAGTAACCCAACATATCGAGCACGCGCTATTTTGCCTCCTTTTTCCTTGTCCTACCCTCAACTCTTACACACACACATAAAAGAATTATACTACCCAACATGTCAAAATTCTAGTTGGGAGTTGACAGCTTATGCCGGCTAAGGCGGTGTCTCACTTGGAGGAGATAGCTGGACGGGGAAATGCCCACGAGCCAACGTCGGCGCTGGAACTCACCATCCATCGGAAGAAGACGAACTTCACTCTCCGCGTTAAAATCAAACACCACACCTAACATTTGACGCGCCAGAAAACAGTAATTAATCAATAATTCGAAAATTCCGAAAGTTTATAAAAAATTAGGTACGTGCGCATTTTAAGTGTACAAATGACTCTAGCCATTAAGAAAATAAAATACAAAAAATATAAAATACATTTACTTCAAACAAAAATTACAAACAAGAAATTTCTTTAATTTAAAAACAAATGCTAAAATAAATAGAAAAGAACAAGTAGTTATTTCGAGAATCCGAACAGGACACTATAAGTTGAGCCACATCCACTTATTTAACAAAAGCCTCTCTCCTACCTGTAAATACTGTAACAACTCCACTCCACTTAATATATACCATGTAATTAACCAGCTCTCTTATTACAGTTCCCTCCAATAGCAGTTTCTACACAAAGACGTATTTGAATCAATTTTGGAATCCCATGAATACCAAGAAAAAAATCATACAATTTGTAAATAATGTGAAATCTTTAATGTTATCTAAATTATTATAAATATTCTTCTTCCTCCAGTACTCTTTCATCTTCTGTGCATCATTTTTCTCTCCAATTATAAGTATTATTTTAATTAATAATTATGTTAACATAAGTGTATACTAGTACTATTACTATAACCAAATGTAAATTGCATTTGGGGCTAATGACCATCGTTGTTTATGCGACAATAAATAAACAAAAAATTACGAAAAAACTACTGTTTTTTTTACTTCAAACAAACGCTCCCTGAAATATCAATGAGTGAATCAATCAACGGCCAAAGCAATGTGCCTACCTTGCGCGCGGCAGCTCCTAGTGGGCAACGTCGCCAGCAGGAGCACGGCGAGGAGGCTGCGAGCGGCGCGCCGCCTCCCCTGACCACGCGCCCGCCCGTGCGGACACGCCCGGCACTCGCGCACACGCTCCTCCATCACGCACGCGGACACACTCACACGCATACGAGGCGTCCGATGCACTCGGCTTCCAACCACTCCTGTCCGCGCGTCCGATCTTCCTGGCTTTTGTGATGTCACTAGATGTGGAAGCTACACTTGTGAGCCAGTTGAATGGCGTGGTAGTATGTTAAATTGAAAATTTCATCACTACATTTTATACTTATTCTACTTGACGATCCAGAGAAATATAAATTATGTCGTTCATTATCCTATAACGATGAATAAAATACTATGAAAGACTAACGAACATTGAAGATAAAATACAGGATTGATAGATTCAACAAGTGACACAATAGAACTATAGAACATTTCCAACAAAAGGTTCACTATTTTATGTCACTCTTTTGCAGGCGAGAAGTTGTTGACGCGCGTTTCCAATTCAATTTCTACACAACACTCGGGGTAGAAAGAAACTTCCTTCGATCTACGTCCGAACACTTATCGCGAGAACGTCACAGCGAGAAAAGTAACTCGTTCTTGAGTGGGATAAAAAAAAGGAAGTGTGTTGCCGTGGCGGCGCGGCGCGTGGGCGTGGGCGAGGGCGAGGGCGTGGGCGAGCGCCCGGGGCGCGGGCTGCGTCGGTCCGCGCGGCGCCGCGTCCGCGGCAGCACTGCCGGCCGCTCAGCGCACGGCGTCGCGCCGCGCCGCCCGCGCCGCCCCGAGGTGCTGCCGCGCGCCGCGCCGGCCGCGGCGGCGCTGGTGGCGCGGGCCATGGGGCGGCGGGGGAGGAGGGTTTGGGGTGGGTGGAGACGGGCGGCGGGGGAGGAGGGTTTGGGGTGGGTGGAGACGGGCGGGAGGGAAGGACAGGTAGAGGTGATGTGATGGAGGGACGTGTTTGGTGCGGGCAATGGACGTGGAGGGAGAAAGGAGGAAATGGCTAGGGTGACGAGATGGAAGGGACGTTGGAGGCGATCGAGTTTGTTGCGGGCAGAGAAGTGATGAAGAGCGGAGTCAGAGAGATGACAAGGGTGTTAAGGTGGAAGACGTAGTAAGGGGGATGAGAGTAGAGGGGAAGGAGTGTTTGGAGAGGTCGGTGGGTGGTGACGGGCAGAAGGGTGGTCAGGTAAAGGTGATGTGAAGGAGGGACATGTTTGGTGCAGGCAATGGGCGGGGAGAGAGAAAGGGGGAAATGGTTAGGCTGATGAGATGGAAAGAACGTTGGTGGCGAGAGCGATGTGTTTGTTGCGGGCGGCGAGGCAATGAGCGAAATCAGAAAGGGTGCTAAGGTAAGGGGATATTTATAGATGGGGTGGCGGCGGCGAAGGACTTTTTGAGACCCCGGGGGAGGTAATGAGCGGAGAGGGAGGTGTGCCAGAGGCGGTGAGATGGAAGGAAAGTTTGGAAATGGTGTGGCAGGGACAACAAAGTTGGTGGGGTTCTGAAAGAAGCGGGGGAAAATGTCAGGGATGGTCAGATTAAAGAGACGCCGGGGCATAAGGTGGCGGAAGAGATTTGATTCGGGTGATGAGGGGCGGAGGAAGAGAGATGGCAAGGCAGAAGTGGTAAGATGAAAAGGGATGTTGAGAGCCCTGGCGAAAATCCGTGTTGTGAGGGTCTGTATAGCAGCTGTGTTGTACGTGTTTTTCATTTCGTGCCTTGTTCCTGTAGTGTAGCATACTGTGTGCCTACTGTGCACCGTCCCTGCTCTGCAGTAGTCCATATCTCTTGTACGCTTAGTTTGAAACCGTTTGTATAAGGTGTGCCAGAGGTGTGCACAAACCGTATAAAGCGTACCGTTTGTATACAAAATAAGGTGTGCACAAAGTTGGTTAGTATTGGTGGTTAGGTGAGTTCCCGCCCTTTTAGAAGATTGCAGTTTAGTTATATATTAATCAGTGGTCAGTGTGCGTATTTCGTGAAGTAAGCGGCAATTTTCTGTGGAAATCGCATAATTTCATTTCTAATTTCTTTGTGGATGTGTGTCCCATCGAATGTCTGCTCTTGAAATTACCAAACACCAGTATGTTTACTTGTGGCAAACAAACTCTCTTCGTATCGTCATCGATGGCCCATAAAGAGTTAACGCATGAAATAATCCTAACACAATCATGTTTAATGGTAAGCAAATACGTTTCTTTAATTGTGACTAAATTTAATACACACATAATAATAGTATATTTATTGTTTCAGAAATAACCCCTAAAAACATTAGGGTTACCTTCACCAACGTGTCGAGTGGTCATAATCTGATTATTGATGAGGTAGAAAAGAAAACTAAATACAATGTATGATCTAGGATATTCAAATGCTGGCTGTTTATAAATTGACCACACTATGAAGATTAAGTTCCACCAGTTCATAGGCAGTGATTTGGTCAATTTCGAAAATTGCGTGTGTATTTCAATGAAACAACAACACATATATTGACACAGAGAAAATATGGTTTCATTCGTGTGATAGGTTGTTTTTTTTAACTTATAGCAGATAAAATAATTTTGTTAGAAAGTGAAATAACTTGTTTGATTTTCAAGTGGTATAGCAAAGTGTGCAAATTAGTGCTATAAAGTATAATATATTGTGTTGCTCCATAGCATTTATTTTTTTTAACTAATGATTTTCTTAAACTTAAATAAATTAAACTTAAGAATAATTTTCCTTGACTCTTTCAAGAAACCAAGATATATTTGAGTTATTATGACTAGTAAGCCTACATGTTAATTGAATTGTGCTACATGCAATACGATACGACAGGTTTCCAATTGGATGTTTTTGATATTTTTTAACTGAAGCATTTTACTTCACATTAGCTAATTTTTCAAGTTTTCATAATGAATGCCCAAAAAATACTACACTCTTAGTTAACATTCTTGCAATATGCAAATAAAATGTGCTATCATATGCTAATTTTACACCAATTTGGTTAATGTTGTCTATTGTGTATAATTGAATGAATATAATTTCTTTCGATAGTTTTCAATATCTTATGTCTGAAGACAATCAGTAGTACTGCTTTATATGCAATCAGTATTTGATGTAATTCCAATTATAGAAATATCTTGTTTTTATTGGAAGCCCAATAAAAATAGATTTTTCTAACTATTTTCTAAAAACAAGATTTTCTTCAGGTACATACATGTATGTACCTGAAGTAGTGAACAATTAGTTTGTGAAATGTGCTTCCAATAAAAACAAATATATTTCAATTATTGGAATTACATCAAATACAATTTACTGATTGCGTATTAAACAGTACTTTCTTTTTAACCTATTAAGCAGTAATTTCTCTTATAGTTTTCAATATCTTATGTTTTAATACAATCAGAAGTACTGTTTAACATGCAATCAGTAAATTGTATTTGATGTAATACATGTATGTACCTGAAGTTTCAAACAATTAGTTTGTGAAACATTGTGCTTCCAATAAAAACAAGATGTTTCTATAATTGGAATTACATCAAATAAATTATCTTCAGGCATAAGTTCTGTAAATACTGCAAATCATTTTAAAAATAACAGTTATATTTTTTAATGATAAAACTACCAGCAACACATGCAAATACAAAATACAATTATGGAGAGAGACTCATCTTAAGATGTTTTCAAAAAAATTTTGTGATTTATTTTATTTAAAGTAGTAAGTGGAATAGGAAGTGGTAAGAAGATTACCCTCTTGATTTGAATTTATTATTTTATTAATTTTGATAAATAACGTTTGGGAAATTAACCTGGCATATATTCTTGGTTTTGTCTAAAATTGATAGATTTTCAAAATCAAATTTAAGTGAATGCTGAATTCTGTGCTTTGAAATTGTTTTTAATGAATTTCTCTAAGTTATTTTTATGCTCATGTATTCTTTGTTTTATTCTTCGTTTTGTTTGGCCAATACACGATTTGTTGGCAACGGATATAGTTTCCTTTTTCCACTTCAGAAGCTGGAATTACATCTTTAACATTTCTAATAAGATTGTTTGTTTGTTAATATATGTCTAGATATTATATTTTGAATTTTTTATTATTTTGTTAGTAATTTTAGGTACATATGGCAAAACTATAGTTTTGTTAACAGCTAAGGTTTTGGAATAGGGTTGATCAGGTATGATATTAAACATTCCACATAGCATTGCTCTCTTCTTCTTTATGTGCTTTTTTATATACTCAACAGGATTTTTTAAAAATAAATATATCATGTACTATTTTTATATGACATTCCTGGTGAATGGGATGGGATCATTTTATTGCTCTATCTACGAGGCCATAAACAATGCCTCTCTTAGCTGTATGGGATGTTTAGGTAAATAATTAAGGATACGATTAGCAGCATTACCTTTTCTGTACCAATTTGTTGATATTTTTCTGTTGTCATGTTTGATATAGATATCTAGGAAGTTTATAGATTGATTATTTTTTTTCTAAAGTGAACTGGATTCATCACAAGAATTAAACATATTGAGCAAATTTAATGTCATTTTCATCAACTATAATTAATAGGTCATCCACATATCTTTTGTACAAAACAATTTAACAGGCCAGGTAGGATTGATTCTTCAAGTCTACGCTTAACAATTTCTGGAAACACTGTACTAAGTTAACCACCAATTGGAGTTCCAGTCAATCATTGATAAATTACCTCATTAAATGAAAATTCTATGTTCATTAGAATACTTCTTACCACAAGAATTATTTCATGAATTGCAACTCAAGGTTTAAGTTGATTATGATGTTAAATGTTCCAAAATTCTCTTTATTTTTTTCCTGTATTCTCAGGTAAAAAGAATATAATATCACCAGAGTGAGTATATTATTCATCTCATCCTATTCCCAACTACCTTTAAAACAAGCAAATTTTAAGAGAACTATTACTGAGATTAAGGCCAGATACTGTAATTCATTCATCCGTGTGTTATAGGTAAACTTTTCCTAGCCCAAGAGCAGCAGACGAGGTTGTGAATAGCGATAAGAGTTAATAAAGGAAGTTTTTGTTTAAATTTAATTTTGGTTTTGTTTGATTCTTTCAATGCACCCGACCTGCGAGAAGCAATGTTTGATAGGAGGGCTGTAGTTAATTCAAGGTAATACGTTTACAAGCAAAACATTCTTCTGTTCCCAGCTACCACCAGTAATACAATCAATTTGTAAGAATGAGGTTACGAGATATTAAAATTCATTCATAGAAATGTGTTTATTTCTATTGTGTGACTGCTATTTTCGTAAGTATCAAACGTGTTCTGAAACATCTTCCATGATATATCACATTTGAATGTACTTGATGCAACATCAAACTAGTGAGTCCTTTACGCGGACAGTTTCAGTAGTGAATCTTTTGCACAATTCTGTTTGGATATATATATATATATATATATATATATATATATATATATATATATATTTTTGTGGAACCTTCAGTATAAAATGTATCTCTGAGAAACATTCGGTTCTCATGAGAATTTTTCCGGAATAAAATCTAGGCAGAATCGTGAAAGATTTTCTACTGGAACGCATTCCACTGTAAATATGTTAGGTTAGGTTAGTTTTCGTAACCTAGGTGCACGCATCGATTGGTAATGGTACACGTACATCGTCTGTACATCGTGTACACGTGACGTCGTGTACGTTCCAATTCAGCTCAAGCGTACATTCATTTGGGCCAAATTACACGTTCGGTACACAAAAACTCATATCGTGACAAGCTCTTGTTCACATCCGTACATTGCAGATGCGCATTCCGTGCACGTTTGCCCTACATTGGCGTACGTTTAGCATACACACCGATTTTCGCCAGGGAGACGGCGTGGCAGGAGCGAAGGTCTTGTTGAGACGCGGGGTAGCTGGAGGGTGGAAAGGGAGATGTGCTTGAGACGCTAAAATGGGAAGGACGCTTGGAGATGGAGTGGCGGGACAACGAGGTGAGTGTGGTGTTGGTGAGGGCGGTGCGATGGTGAGGGAAGAGTGGAAGAAAGGGCAGAGTGGTGAAATTGAAGACACATAGAGAGGTAGGGTGGTGTGAGAGATATGTATGAAGCTATGTATGCTTAAAGCGATGAATGGCCGGAGGGGGGCGAGATGTGGAAGAGGTGGTGAGATAGAACGGTCGATGGGGAGATGCGATAGCGGGGATAACGTGTTTGTGGGGAGGGATAGTTGGAGTGGCGAGGGGCTGAGAGAAATATATGGCAGAGGTCGCGATGTGGAACGGAATGTTGAGAGGTGGAGTGGTGGGAACGAAACGTTTGCTGCGGGCGTTCGGACGATGAGGGGTGGAGGGGGAAAGATGGAAGGGGGCCGATGAAATGGAAATGAGACATGGGGTAGGAAAGGGGAGACGGTGGAAAACGGCGACTGGAGATTCCGGGAAGGGTGTGGTTAGTGAAAGTAATGCGGTTACGGTAGTGGGTAAGATGTTGATGTCGAATGTGATGGGAGTGAGTAGGATGTCGAAATGATAGGTACAAGAGGCGGTCAAACGACAGAAATGGTGAGCGGCGGGGCGACGTCCGAGGGGTGTAACAGAGGGGGAAGATCACTGCCAGTCTCTAGGGAAAAAGCAATGGGGCAATACTTGCAGGAGCGAACGACCTGAAGCAGTTTGCCGTGCGTCAGGAGCGGGACGCAATAAATTTAAAAATGTCGTTTGATCTTTTGGAAAATGCCAAATTTTCAGCTCATTTTTCAGAAACATTTTTTTCGAACAACATAATAAATAATTTGATGAATTGTACTCACACATGCAATACATTATATAAACGCATGCAAAATAAATGACTCGAGAGATATTTAAAAATGAAAGGACCACCTCAAAATGCCTTGTATGTCATGTTATTCGGTGCAAATAACTCTATTCATGCAAAAAGTGTTAAGATATATTTTGGAACCGATATTGAGAGAATCATATCCCTAAAACAGTATTTGACTAATTGAGAGTGTGCGTACGTGCAAGAGTGCGGTTCCGTCACTCACGGCTAGACCACTTCCCGTGCACCAATCGAAACATATGAGTGTCATTTGACGCTTCTGGGTCTCTTGATGGGGAACTGATAGTTTGTTTTAGGATTCGGCCAAAAGATTCAAAGAAATTTCCCAAAACGTGTTTTCGCATGTTTTCGCGCGGCGACCTTTGTGAGTTCGCAGGAAATAAAGCCACAACCACTTAAATAGATCTACGTAGGTGACGTTGATAAACTCCAGTACCCAAATGCATTTCTAGCTCAATACGCCATAATTTTCTTCATGACGTTGGCAACACTGATCTTGACATTTTTAAGTGAACAAATGAAGTTAATATGAATAAGTGAATCGCGCGGAATATTTAATTTTAATTTTTATTCTTAGGTCTATTACGATATTTAAAAAAAATAAATTTGCAAAAACCTACGAACAGTATTGCCTTAGAACGTATAAAAATCGAAGAATTTGAAGTGAATATGGAGAAAACAAAACTGAGCAATGTTAGGGAATGAATAAAATTTCTTACGTTTGACTTCTCACTTTTACGTTCCTAAGTGTACAAATACCGATTTTCAAATGAATGTGATCCAGAACTAATTTCCTTCCACAGACACCTCATTCACATAAACATACAAATCAGTTGCCTTTTAATGTTACATAGATTTGAATACAAAACAATTCATTAATAGAGCAATTGCAGAAGTGAACACAAATTAGACTGAGTTTGTGGAGTATTAATCTCTCCAAAAATTATGAGAAAAAAAATAGAAGTGTTAAGCAACTGGGAAAAAAACAAATGTAGTTGCAGAAGATTGTGGGACAGAATTTTCGGATTGATTGATTGATTCATGTTTCCGGGCGCGTCAACTACTTTGGTCATTATTCCCGTAAGTGTAGTGCGCGTTTTTCTCCGGAGGTGGCGATGATCTTTCCCCCGCTGGATGGCGAGATCTAGCGTCGACCTACCGTCGACTAGCGGGGTTTCCCCTCAATCAGGTATCTCCCACCA
>JAHLJT010009419.1:96092029-96143386 GCA_031308135.1 Acheta domesticus
AAAAAGTTTCAAATTTCTCTTTTACCTTCAATTATTCTTTTTGCCCAACTTACTCTCATGAATTTAAATAATCATTTCTTCACCATCCAAGTGTACGCGTTCACTCTCTACTATAATAAAACACCCCTACAAAAATGCATCCACTTGTCACAGTTTAAGCATAACACGTAAATAATTGATAGTACGAATCACTTCAGCTCGTTCAACTCGCAATACGTAATAATCATGCTTAACCCTCCGGCGGGCCGCGTAGCGGCACTCAGTGCTGCATTCTTACATTTTTATTGATTTCGGCCTAAATAATTGCTGTAGCACTCTTGAGCTCATAGCTATTCTTCGGTTGATTATATTTTCAAACCCAATGACGCTCAATCACAATTCTAGACACTGCCGATCGACCGTTATTCATTAGTATCCGAACTCTGCAACGGTTGCGGCTCTCCTACCGCACGCGCTTTGTCATGTAGTGTATATTTGCGTATTTCATCCATTAGAATTCTTACTGCAATTCTGTTGTTGGGCTTTATGACAAAGAATTTTGGAGAACTAACTACTAATTTAAATTTAAATGCGTTGTTTCCGAAGAAACGTTACAAGGCACGTTTGCAACATTTCCATTCCCCGACGTGTAACATATGCGAAGACACGGAGGGAGTGAGAGATGGATCAGACTCTTATTATATTATTATTTCGTTTGGTATTTAGATATTATGAAATAAACTGCATAAAACATAAATAAGAATATTTCCTTCACATTCTCTAACAAAAGTAATACTATTGCGCCAAAATCGAAGATGATAACTACGGTACGGAGTACCGCACGCGCCTGCTGGCGGGAAATGACGGGACGCGCCCGCCGGTGGGTTAATTTCTACCAGTACTATTTCATGTGGCGTGTACACCGTTTTACGACAATGTCAAGCATTTTCGTCTGCAAAGCCGTGCTTTTTCAATAACTTCGTGTCTCGTCTACACTTAGTATTTTCACGCCTAGATGCAATTAAAATCAATATTCAAGTTACTTTCATATGTAAAGAAAACTGACATTATCTTTCCTAAATAAGAACTTTTCAGGTTAAACAATGGAAAGTACAAATTAACAAACTGCCCTCTCCGAGGAGGTTAGAGTATATTATAATCTCTTTCCTAAAGACACGCAATTCGTGAAGGTTGGTGGATGTAACTCATAGCCTATAGTACTCTACACCTTCAAAGGTATATATATATATATATATGCAGGATGTCAGAGGAGGAAACGTTGAAACTTCCAAAAAGACAATTCTAAGCGTATTTTGTCTAATAAACTATGTGGTTATTCCAAATGGTTGAGAGCCGATTTAGCACTGGTTCGAAAAAATTATTTTTAGGCAAAAATATTCATTATGGAAGACTAGAAACATTCCAGAAATATGTAAATTGTTTATTATTTACAAAAGAAATTAATAATGATCAGACAGAAAAATTATGCGAGAAATAAAAAAGCAGTCGAATTGTATAAATCGAGTGCTTTTTTATTTCTCGCTTAATTTTTCTTTCCGGGTTGGGGCAGTGTTTCTCTGTAGGAGATATTTGGATTGGGAAATCTACTGCAAGCCAACGAGTAGGTAGGCGCCGGATTTGACAATCCAGCGGGGAAGGGACTGCTGCCTACAGCGAGAAAACACTCACTACACAATGGAAGTAATGATCTTAGCCGTTGACGTGCCCAGAAACATTAATCAATCAAAACAAATGGTTTAAAAAATGCCTACTGTTTTGCTAAATTTCAGAAGCTCTATATTTTTGTTACTTTAATATTCAATAAACTTTTTTGTATAATTGTAAGGAATTTAATTGATTCAATTTATGTAAATTTTACTTATGTGGGAATGGAAGGCTCCTTGACATTTATTTTCCCGACAAGTTTCCTCCTTGTGTGTGTGTGTACAAAATGATCGTTCGTCGTGTATTATTGCGTAGAAGAAGCGAAAAATTGAAGATATGTGAGAGGTTGGTTGGGTTTTGAACTCTTTTGAGGTTGGTAGGATTCATATTTTACGTCCACTTAAATGTTGAAGAAGATTGAAATTCTTTCCATTGTAAATTTCAACTTGTGATCTAAGCAACAAGTTTATCGAAATTGAAATATGGTATGTCTATTACTAAATATTCTATAAGTACACGTAAATACACAGAACATCTTTAAAAAAAACTCCTTTCACACTGAATAGAGTGAATAGTCGTGCCGATGGAAGCAAATGTTAAGAATGTTTAACGCGAAAATTAGCATGATGTTTATGAAGCTGCTAGTGTATTTCCGGAGGGCAGCTGAGCCAGCTCCTTCCCGAGAGGGAAAGAGAGAGAAGCGGAGAGCAAATTGCGTCAGCCGGCGCGCCGAGGGGCTCCGGGGAGCGCCGCAAGCTCCGGAGACAGTCCACGAGACAGCGCCACCGGAGGCCCTATACTCGAGAACGCGCACTGGGCACAGTGGCAGGGACCGAAAGAGAAAGAAAGGAAATACACACATTTTAGGAATGAGGAAAAAATATGAAGTGAAATAAAACTAGTGGTGCTAAAACAGCACATACTTTTTCGACTTTAGTAATGGTTATGATATATTATTTATATCACAACTTCTCTCCGAATTAACACATCTCGTCGTCATTTTTTGTAAAACACAATACAAATGGTTGAACATTTGGTGTGCAAAGTAAACATTTTCGAGCTAATATCAACACAAATTTGACAATTATAACTTCTTTTTATACAATTAAATCATGTCACAACAATGAGACGTGATTCACAGAAATTTGCGAGCGTGACGCGGAATGCAATTGTTGGATTCCAATCTGATATTCCGATTTTTTCCTAAATTTACATCTGGATGTATCCACGTTTTCGTTACCGTGGCCCTGTGTTTTTCCACATCGTAGGAAAATATCCAAATTTTAAATATCAATGAAAAATGTTGTAATTACTGCTATAATTGCCGAGGAAGATGTGTGATCATGTGGTTTGTTATGGCATTATATCCTGGCGAATTTTTAATTTTAAGTGACTTAATGATGGTAACCACTTCAGATGGGGACATATGTTTAATTTTTTCTGGTACACTTCTGATGATTTTAGATACACAATCTTCAATTGATTTATTGAAGTACATTTACTTTAGTATGTAGTATATATGTATGGCACAACTCCGCTACGAGTCATATAAAATTATTACAAACGGTTCAAAACAAATTTTTATGTAAAATCATTAAAGCACATTTCTTCATTAGGAATAGTCAAATACATCGTGAATTACCAACCCTCCGTTCACTGAATTTATGTCAAAATTAAGTTAATAATTTTATTCCAAACTACAGTTTCTACCATGCACCCCTACATTCAACCTTGGCAAATCCACAAATTCAAGAATCAGAATCAGTTCCCATTTTCCTAACGACGATTTTCGACCTCCATAGGCATTTGTACTCAGACCTACAGACAAAACAATGAAATATGCATACATTCAAAGCCTTTTAAGAGTAAAGCGCGTCAAAATAACGTGTAAAACAATTAAATAATATGTATAATTGCTATTAGGCTATTATCAGTTAGCTAAAAGAAAAATAACAAACACCAGAATAAAAATCCAAAATGTTCACATCATGTACCACTTCAACTCCCTGGAAAGATGATCGCTACGTTGAGATGATTAATTTCAACTCTAAGTTTATTTAAACAGTTAATGTGCCCAATAAGCAAATCGTCAGAATTTTTAAAAACATATTGGATTGGCGTAAGAGGAAATGGTTTATTTGGCCATTTAGATGCTGCAATAAGATATTTTATTTCATAATATTGTTGAAAACAGCTACAGATTGTCTATCATTGAAAATATGACTGGCAACATTTTGATGTTTTACATATTTATAGATAATTATTGCCACAACAGGTGAAGCTGTATGTGACCGTCTGTACCTTATATGTATTATGATACGAGAAATGAAAAAAAAATCATTTGGTAACAGATGAGTTTCAGTGACTAAGCTGTTTGTATTTTGTGATAAAATGAACAGTGTTCAAAAGCATGTTTAGTTTTTACTGTTACATTTTTTTGTTATTGCGTTCGATTCGGAGCTCGATATACATAACATAACGTACCTGGAACGAGAGAATCGTGATTACGAGGAACATATGAAAACAGTTGAATGATGTTTCATGTTCTTTTGTAGAGGGAATTATGTGACAGAAATATGAAAATACAAAAAACCGTGTCAAGTTAACTTCCAGTTAATTAATAAATACGTAAATCTGAATCATTAAAATTAGGTATAAATAAATTCTTGTAAATATCACGAGTGTTAACTGGTTCTAATGATTTCGGACGACAAGAAACCCTAGGGGTTTTGGTCGCTGCACGAACTTTACAATTCTTATGACTCTCTTGCTGCATGAACAACTAACTTGTTGTTTATTCCTATTAGCATTTCAGGTTACAATAGTTTATGTTAAAAAGTTACTTACCATTGACGTTTGGTATTATAGATTTTATTATAGTTTGAATCTGCGTAAAAACTGATGTCATTTGCTGTACTACATTTGAAAACTTTAATTTGTTAGATCAGGATATGATCGCAATGTTTTCATATTCTCGCAAGTAAAGGAAGATATTGAAAGCGAAGGGAATTCCTAATTGTTATTGAAGTTGGGTTGAGGCAAGTTAGAATTAGAGGTTGATTTTACATAATGTTGACTAATTAAAACTTTGGGACGTAAATATGATAGACGCAATTCAGTTGCATTTTAAAAATGTATACATTCTTATTAAATAACCATATGGTTTTCTTCGCAATGGACACATTTCAGTTTTGAATTACATTTATTACAATGGTTATAATGGTGGATATCTTCACAGCAAACACATCTTGGTCTGAGCGTGAAATTTGCCTGGGTGTGTCCACATTTCTGGCACCATTTACACTGTATTGACCCTTTGTGTCTAATGCGCGGTTGGATTGTAACTACACTACACAAAATATGATTATGGAAAATACTTTCTTCACTCCAGGTGAATATAACATTAACGCACATATCTGTGATTTTTTGTTTATCACGTAGTCTTTACCCTCAACTGGCGTGGTGAGATTTTGTTACCTAACCGGTGTCGTGGTGCCAATTTGACCTTATATTTTTTTCATTTTTTGTGAAATTTGTAATGCAATTTGCACTATTTCTGTTTAGTCGCATTTTTATAGTATTTTCAAAATAATTTAGAGAAAATAATTCATATTTAACATATTTTTTACTGAACTGAATAATAATCAGCTTTTTGTGACATCGCTAATAAATTCTCATAATTAAAACCATATTTCTTTCTGTAAATTTTTAATGCTTCATTGATTTCGTATTTTCAATTTCTGATACACATATTTAACAATAAAAGATCAACATTGTCGCAGAAATAGACTTATAGTCATTCCTTTCAATGTTTGCCTGTCAATCGTGACACATTGAGTGGCAACATGTATAACAATTTTCTTTTTCGGTCATTTTTCCGCCCTATAATGCGTACTGCTTCATTTTCCTAGTTTCTTGTGGATTACATTTAGCACCAACAATAGTTTTCTTCAATATGCTTGAGATGGTTGCACAAAGTTCTCTAGGTAGTTGTACATTGTACAGATGACGACAATGTACAGATGACGTGCCAGCATGTTCAAGAATTCTTCCCTTCACAGTCATTCCCGTTTTGTAAGTCTTCAGTGTCTTTATAATCATTCTCCACTTCTAACCATTTAGAGATAACGATATCATGGTACGCGTCAGCCCAAAATACAGTCTTCACTGATCATGTCATTTCAAACGTAGTTCCGTGGTGCCGCTGTGACCCCAACAAATATTTTCACTCACGCCACTTGAAAATAACTGCACGAAATTCTGCAATACTTCACAAATCAAACGATAAGAATGTTATTTGAAGGTAAAAAGCATAGCAACATTCTCATTTGAAAATAGGAAGAATATCCAACTTCAGAATTCGGGTGGGGTCTAAATGGCACCATGACACCAGTTGAGGGTTTATCCACTGGATGATTTAATGTTTTAAGTTGTTTGGGAATGTCTAATTCAATGTAGGTATTGAAATTACGGTCTGTTGATTAGGATCTCTAAATGAATACATTGTATATGTTTGTAGTAGATGCAACATGGTGGGAAGTTCCATTCTGAGCATGCAACCACATACGGGATCAGAACGGGTTTCAGGGGACTGTTTCCTTTTGAGGTGATTGAAAGGCAATAAACACTTGTGAATGAATTTAAACCTTTCTTGACGTTTACTTTTACTTGGCCTTACTTTACTGTTGGCCGCACTAGTTGATTGCCGAAGTCGTGATAGTCAAAGCAAGAACAGCTGACTCGTTCGCAGGCTGTCTGATGAGTGGAGCGAGTTCTGAAACTCGTTCTGCATTTTGCCAAATGCGTCAATGATAGTTGTTTGAGTCTCGTACAGCTGTCGGCTGATGCCTAAGTTAACAAGTGAGTTGCGTAGGCGTATGATAGTGCTGAGCAACATGAGTGAAGTTGTAGCACTTATCGGAGTTGACTGTTAGTAGCGTGGCTCGTAGTAGTTTGGTAGTGGTTGTACGAGTTAGTCTTATAGCAGTAGTAGTAACTGACAGAAGCAGTAGTAGTAGTAACTGTGGTGTCGCGTGGAAGCGAAATTGCCGTATTTATTGTAGTGGATGTTTTCGAGTCTAGAGAGGGGAGGGTCACGTGATATTAGCAGCGAGCGTATAGCATGCGGTGAGTCGCGAGGTGCCCGCGATGGCTTCTCGCTATATAATGGTATTTTCTGGAGTGGGGATCACGTGACTGGCGGTGACACTTGAGGTGCCCGCGATAGGTGCATGCCGTTAGTAATATTTAGGTATATTTCTCACAGGAAACGCGGTGTTTCGGTTGAGAGAAGGTGGAGGCGGCCGCAAGCAGATGTAGACGCTTTGCGAGATGCCTTTAATTGCCGTGTTGGCGACAGATATACATAGCAATTTCTTAGAATATTTTGAAACATCTGGCTGTGGCTCGCAGGTATCGGGGCGACGGGGACCGAGAACGCAGTCCGCTCGCCCGGAATGGGCCCAGCGAATGACCCCTCGGAAAGCGGCGGGTCGGCACTCGCGGCAGAGAGGCTCAACGAGTGTTTATTTGAAAGACTTCCGATGGATTTATTGTCTTTGAGTGCATTTTCGTACGCGCTTTGGCCGAGGTGATGAATCCGTGGGAAGCAGGCTCGCGCGGAAACCTGCATAAATAACTTTATTGGCCGTTTGTATTGCTTTTAAATACGCAGATTGTGCGCTGAACTGCCGTGGGAGACAGACCTAGGGGTGGGGGACAAACAATGTCTGGAGGTTGTTGGCCGTGCGGGTGAAAGGCAATTATGGACTGTGCCCTGGTAGCGAATTTACTGGAATGATTGTTTGCGAAAATAGAACAGTCCTTACTTGAAAACCTTTATGCAAACCTTCGATAATTTCTGAAGCCTTCAGTATTTACCATCGTTATTTTAATTTAAATTTTAATGAGTTTGACGTGAAATCATCGCCATTTCATTTAAGAACTAGTGAGTAGTTCTTTCCTCATAATGAAGGAGATAGTTTGAAAGACCAGGAGAACACATTTTGTGTTTACGTTTAGTACTCTAGCGTTTAGCAACTCTTGTGTGGTGTATTTGAACATAGTTTCCATAATATTATTATTGGATTTACTTGATTGGCATTGTGTTGGAATATGCTTTTGCATTAAGAGTTGCTGCATTACCTGCTGGTGCATTGGTTGTTATTGCTGATGCTTTAGGTGGTGTTGTTGCTACTGTGAGCATAACATTTGATTTACAAATGGTATCCATAATTATGGATATTCAACCGCTTTATATGTGTCTGCTTCCATGTTTGGGTTATCAGTAAAGTGGATCACTTGTCCCGAACGGCTTCCGGCGGATAAAGCCTCCCCTAGCCAAGTGTAGAGTCACGTTGGCTACCCTGCGTGAAAGGAGGACGCGGAAGGTTCACATACCTGAGAGCTGGGTAACGAGAAACCACGTCATTGGGGGTTGCAGATATTTTTAGAATCAGGTGATGCCAGCTTTGCTTGTCCTGAGTTGTCACGTGGTAATATGCAATCCCCCTCCCACGCTCAAGGGTGGTCACGTGGGGGTGAGCCGGCGGGTTTAAATTGGAAAAATATAAGAATTATCAATATACGATCCGCACTGCTCCCCGTCAGGACTCTGATCGCGTCAGCCCCCCTTCAGGAGGCCGAGAGTTGCGTAGGGTGATTCTGAACTCTGACTTTTGCTTGTGTGGCGTCGAGAATGTAAACACACAGACATAAAAACTATATACAAGTTTTATTTACAAAATTAACACAAAATGAATTGAACTACGCCGTACACACTTTCCGGTATTTCCCGACCCCCAGCCGCAATCGTACAGTGTTGTGGGAGCAGCACATTTAACACAGACGTCCCACCTCGAGTGCACGCTCCTACCGCGCCATTCACGTGACTTTCAACACCCATGCGACTCACGAAAACGCTCCAGCCTGGACGTGAATTTTCCGCAGAGCGCGAGGTTTTCCAGAACAAAACCTCCGGCGAGAGTGAGTCGGGCATTTTCTACCCGCCGGCTCTCCCCCACGTGACCACCCTTGAGCATGGGAGGGGGATTGCATATTACCACGTGACAACTCAGGACAAGCAAAGCTGGCGTCATCTGATTCTAAAAATATCCGCAACCCCCAATGACGTGACTTTTCGTTACCCAGTTCGCAGGTATGTGAATCTTGCGCGTCCTCCTCTCACGCAGGGCAGCCAACGTGACGCTACACTGGTCTAGGACTAGCTTGATCCGCGAGAGGAGATAGGGACAGCGTATCTGCTGCATTTAAAGTAGTGGAAGTCCATGATACATAAAATGTACAAAACGTAAACACTATATAAGCTAAGTATTCGTTTGTTATTAGAATGACATGCGTAGTAAATTATGTTGTACGTAACAGCAAAATTATCTATATACAAATCACAAAAATAATCAGAAAATGTGAACAAAGCACAATGGGCTGCCTCATGTTCCTTGTCATATATTGGTGGCAAACTGAGGCTGCCAAGAGTTGTAAATTGCGCCGTCGGATGTCGTGAACGCACGCATCTTCTTGCTGGCGTCGCAAAACACTTGTATTCCCGGCAGGTCGTGGTGTTGAGGTACCGGAAGCGGCGAGATGTGCCTGATGAAAGGCAGCACCGCGTAGGATGCGAGCTACATGCCCGCGCGACCTGTTAGGAGGAGGATGAGGCGATCGACAACTATCCCAGCAAGCCGGCAAACACTAAGCAAAACCGGGCGCAGCTGAGCCATGCCGCAGGGACGGCAGCTCCGCATGGACACACTTCTCGTCCGCGTTGATGGTTTTTCTGGCGAGGTCCAGCCTAGTATCGGAGACGTGTTGTGGGTTGCAACTCGATCTTGTTGTTGTTTCTTGTTGTTGATGTTGAATGCCGCCGTCCGTAGAGCGGCGATATCACTACAGAGTTGCTCCTTGTTATCATTCAGAAGTATGTGTGAGTATGTCGTAATACACGAATGCAGTTGACATGCATTTTTCGTGAAGCGCGGCGCCCATCGCCGTGTGCACGAGAAGAGGCGATAAAGTCCACCCCAAAGGGAGGCATGTGAAATGACCGAGTGACCACCACGACGCTGAGAAAAGGGCGGAAGCTGTGATGGATGGGATAGAAACCGTCCATCAAGTCCAATTTCACTGCGAACAAATTTTCCGTCAGATATAAGAAGCCTTATCAGTGAAACAACATATTAACGTTGTGGTTTTTCTTGCGATGAAATAAGACAAGTGAGGAGCTTTCACAAAAAGGATATTCTGTCTCGTGGCTTCTAATTGCGTTGAATCAGACAGATTTTTTTTACTTCTGTGAAGTGCTTTCTACCACGCTTCAGAACTCTGAGTGGCTCACGCGAAGAAGAAATTCTCGGGAAATTTCGTAATATTTTTTATAATGATTCGGAAGGAGAAAGAATATTGCTTTGTTTTCGGAGAAGACGATATACAGCTATCATATTCAGACTAAAAAAATCTGTGACTCATCAACATGAAAGGATTGTAACGACTGATATGTTATAAGCCACTAAAAAAACTTACAACAATAAACAGTATTGTATTGTTATTTAAAATTGTCTTAGAAAGTATTAAATTGATCAGATGAAATGACTAAATGTCGAAAAAGATGGTTGTAAGAAATGGCCTATGCAATTGTTTTTCCAAACTGTTTTATTTTCCAGCCATATTTTCTTGGATTATTGATGAAGATACTGTATAAAAGTTTACGGAAAAATATTTTCAAATGAAAAGTAAGGAAGAAGAAGAAACTACATCTGGTGTGAATATCTCTGAAAAAAAACAACTAAAAATAAATGTATGCAATACATGAGACAAATATATGAAAATGTGATACGTAAATACGGTACAATCATTCAAGACACATGTATACATTTTATTTAACAGAGTTTCGTATTAATCTGAAAAGCATTTATTGTAAATAATGCATTACTGAAATTTTTAGAATTTGACATGAAAGTGTTAATTGTAGTTCATATTTTTTCGAATGTTTAAATTGATTTAAAGGCACAAATAATAATCAAAATATATCTGCCGCCAAAATAACGACCTGCGGTTGTTTTGGATAATTGCAACTCGTTAAAGAAGTGAAATAATATTAAAAATCTTAAAGCCTCGATTATTTTGGAGAAAAAAGGTATTTAGAACTTTCACGTAACCATAAAATTCACTGTGAAAATGGAGCGTGGAGGAATATCTTCTATTTCCGTTGGACACATCCCCCATTTTTTAACGTCAGACATGCGGAGGAAAGCTTTGTGACACACGCGAAATGATGAAGGCGGAGAAGATGAAGATGATGAAGGCAAAGGAGATGTAAAATGATGATGCAAATTAAAAATGCAAAGTTGAAGTTGCAGACGATAATGAAGAATGAAAATGAAGTTGATAAAGACGAAAATAATGAAGACAAAGATGACGGACATAAAGGTAAAGACGAAGATGATGGACACGAAGATTAAGACGAAGATGGGGATAAAGATGAAGACGAAGATGACGACAAAGATGGAGACGAAGATGATAAAGACGAAGATAAAGTCGAAGATATGAAGACAAAGATGATGGAGATGAATATGATGGAGACGAAGATGATGCAGACGAAAATGATGAAGATGAAGACAATGAAGGTAATGAAGATCATAATGATTGTGACGGTTGTAGGTACGACGAAGGATATAATATAAATGATAATGATACCACTTCTTACGTCCTTTTACAAATCACGAAATAAAAAAGGCGGAGTTAAACGACGGCGGTGTATCAAATAGTCTCGTCGCAACGTTCGGAGATCGATGGCTTCCCCTGAGAGCGAGCGCAGGCTCACTGCCCGACGTCCGCCTCTCCGGGTTTATATTTCTTCCGGACGTTTCTCCGCCGCCTCGGAATTCGCTTTGACATAATAAAAGAGCCCAAGAGACGGGCCGGCACGTGGGAGCAGCACAGGAGCTCCCGGGTGACATGGAGATTCATAGCAGCCCCCGCCCCCTCCCACGGCACGACGCGCCGCTCAGAAGCAGTTATCATAACACTGAAATTGAATTTTTTTTCCTGCGGCTCGACTCGGCTGTTGAAAGACCGGGAAATGTGTGACTTAGCTTCTCTCTCGCGACGTTCCACAAAGGAAAGAAATGTCAATGGAAGTGCTGTATGTCGATTTTCGTGCCAAACGAAGGATGTTTGCTCAAAGATAAGGAGGAATGCGGAAAAGGAGTGAAGAGTTGTTTGCAATTAGACCCTCGAGAAAACTTTTAATTAATTTTCTTCAGTCTCGCTTGGTATTGCGTTGAAATGCAATGTCTTAGATGTTTTGTAATTCGGAGAGTTCATAGTATCAATTGACAACGTTAGAAACAAAATTAATCAGGGTTAAAAAGGAATTTCAACAAGTGTTATATAGACGGAAGTATATTTTATTAAGCTGATTGCTAGAAATTTATATATTTAATAGTTATATTTTAAGATGCAGATCTTCAATTTTGTAGTTGGAGAAAGACGCCGAAAAAAAGTCGAACTTTCACAATTTTCGAAAATTAAGAGTTAGCCGTGAAAATCGGACCTATGCCATGTTAATAAGTGTATTTTACTCTATTCATACAAGAAATTTAAAGAAAACATTTGAAGTCGTTTTTGAGAATAATTTGAAAATCCCCGGGGGGCTTAATGTAAAGCATCCCCAAATTTTGAAGAATCTTTTTCAAAATCTCAAAGCTTCGACTAGAACCAGATCGCCTGGGGAATATCCATTTTGGAAGAAATCGTACGTATGGTTTAGGCGCTAGCAGAGTGTACAGACGGACAGACAGACAGACGGACGTTTTCCTTTCATTTGTTTTTTCGGTATCAAGGACCTACAAAACAGGGTTCCTGGCTACACCATGTGTTAGGGGATTTTTTTCTTAATTTAGCAACTCGTTTTATCCACTTTTTCGTTTTCATGGCCCGGCAATTAAATTTTTTTCCGCCGAAAATTCACCATTTTTTCACTCAGCATTACATAACCTTCCCTATACTACGTATATCACTCCGTGTATACGTACGTATACGGGAAAGTAAAAAATGGACTCCCTGATTGGCTTTTAAAAATTTACTTTTTAAGAGCATTAAAATGCATTTTCGTGTTTGCATTTCTGGAACTTGCAATCTACGTATTACGATGAATTGTGGAAGCTGTTTTGTGATAACATACTATACTCCACAATTCCAGTGTTGGTAAACATGGCACAATGGATAATGGCTGTAATAGGTGGGTATAAATTAACTACGTGTAGAGCATATCAAGAGATATCCGCTGACAGGACGGGGAGAGAGTACCGAAATCTTCTCATTTATCCATCGATAACTACTAATGGTTGAAGCGCGCAATGAAAATAAACGATGATTATCACACAAACCTCGTAACGTGTAAATCATGTGGAATAAGAGACACGAGAATCATGAGGAATAAGACCAAAAATGCTGGCTTGATCTAATGCACAAATATACGAAGTACGTGTGAAGAAGAAAACGAACACAAACAAGGGGAATATGAGTGAAGCAGAAGCCAAGGCAGGGTTGCAACATACTCATTTCTTGTCTCCAACAATCTGACTTGAGCATAATAGAGAATCGCAAGGCATAACATCATGCTAAGTAACTTAAAACTTAGCATGATGTTAAACTTACGATCAAATCTTCTAAATGGTTTAACTTAGAAAAAACATGCCCGAATTCTAGCAGTAGTTTAGCTAAGGCGATATGGTACGTTTTTATGCATGGCATCTGACAAAAAAATACGAAAACGAAAGACTTAAAGACATATCTTCTGTCCGTTTAGATTATATTACCATTAGCAAGCCGTTTGGGAAAAGTTTTTGGTGAAATTCCTTTCATTCCCAAGACACGCTGAGTCCCTGGACAAGCTCACCTGTATTCATCTGAAGATTGCTGCTTTAGCTACCAACTCCATTACCTTCACCACTTCATTAAATTATTGTGAAATCAGTATCTAAGTTAGTGCGCTAAATTCAGGGTTGTGAATAAATCGTTGGATAAATAATGATGATTAAAAGGTGAATGATAAAGAAAATGGGTTAGATCACGTAAGGGAAAATCCACCTTTGTCCACCATAAATTCCTTATAGAGAGAGAGAGAATGAACGCCGGCACTCAGAGGTGGAAACAGGAAAGCTAGATCGTAGGCCCTTACATTAGGGTGGCGCCTTCTCCTACGCCACCCAAATTCTTCGACCTTCTTTTCTCGGACCTCAAATTCCTGTCTCGGTGCAACCTTCAAGAAGATTAACATCACTTCCATTTCTACAGCTGTTCTCTTTTATTTTTCGTGTCAGGCAGAGTCAAAAGTACTTAGAATAGCATAAACAGCTACGACATTGATGGTAATCTGGTAATGAAATCACTGGCAGTTGACTCGTCCTTACTTAACTGAACCTCAGTAAGATCTTGCTGCGGAGACGAACAAAAATATAACCTCGATTTTAGGGATAGTTTACCGTTAGATAAATCATCCTTTATCAGTAAGATACAGGTTACGTTGGGTTTCCTTATTTTAACTTGTTTTTTTAAATTTTATTGCCTCATTATTTATAACAGTCCACATTCTACATTTATTTTTTGTAATAAATTTGTTTCAGATGCGACGTAGATTATGTAGCTGGTTGTGCATCAAATAATGACTGTTCGTTAAAAACGACTGGATTTGTTTCATTTTCTTGTCCATAATCAAAAGGAAGAAAGGACTTTCTTCTGTAACACGAAAAGATTAGTCACATACTCATCATCTGTAGTTTGCATCAATTGTTTCAATTTTGGAGATCTAATATCATATGAAAGCATCAGAAACCTTGTCGAAGTGTTAACTAAACACTCTTATGTTGTATTACTTAGTGTTTTATAGAATATTATTCGTATTTGCCTACAAAAAAAAATCAAAGGAATGAGGATTGAAATGCATACAGCATGAAACTAAAAATGATGAGATCCGAGAGAATTTATAAATAATCACGTTGTGTGCTTCTTCATACAATTCCATTCTAAAGTAAAGAAGTAAAGAATATGTATTTTGACGTACAGTATATATAGAGAGAGGGAAAATAGGGAGAGGGGAATAGAGAGGGGGAATGAGAGAGCGGGAAAAGAGTCAAGAGAGTGGGGGAAAAAGAGACGCAGAGAGAGAAAAAGAGACAGATGGATAAAAGAGACACAGAGGGGGAAAAGAAACATATGGAAAAGAGAGAGAGGGGGGAAAATGAGAGAGGAGGGAGAGGAATATTTCCTCAATTATTTCTTCTGCGGCAGCAACGCTCCGGGTACCAGCTAGTTATTAATAAAGAACATTATATATTTTGTATTTAATAAAATATTTATTGATTATGCATACAAAACCTATTTTGAATTAACAGCTTGTTATGGATCCAATGTTTTGATTAGAAAATCAAACAATTTTTTTCTGTGGTTTCGGTATCCAAATGCTTTTTATATTACTTCAAAATATCTAATATTACTTTGCATCCTGTATTCAAAGGAATTGATGTTCTATCAAATGTTATATTGTCATTAAGACGTAAATGTAGCATCCCAAGGTTTAGATGAGCTAAATTGGTCCAAACCTTTGAATAATGGATCCAAGAACATTTTTTAGTGTACGTACACAGACAACGTCGTCTTTCCCTTCATTACATAATATTGCATTTTTGTACATGTGTGATTATATGTATATGTACGAGTATGTTGAGAGAGAAAGGAAGTATATAAACAGTAAGAGAGAAGAACATAAATTCGTAGTACATCAATCGCAGAACATGCAGCAATCTCTTCTAGCCGTTTCATATCACGTCATTAAGTTGTACTTGCAAACCTTGCTCTTTGAAACCACACGCTAACACATCACCGAGTTTAAACATCCCTCGGGAATGTAACTCTCCCGGCTAGTTGAATATTCGATTTCTAGGCAACCCAATATTTCTGCGTTAAAGAGAACAAATTGTGGAAGTTGTGTACACAACAATACCATATTTCAGTGATTACATTCACGTCTCCCGATGTGCTGCTGATGCAACAACCAAAACCCCCACAGAGTCAACACCAAAAGCGACGAACGCCAGGTGGTCGGAGCACTTACGATCGACGTCGCGGTTAACACAACATAAATGCTCCTCTATTTACCGAGGGGCTGTAATTAAACTTTTACTGTTTGTTCAGTTCTACGTGGAAAATGATCGAGCGATTTAATGCAAAATTTCTCATGAGTGCCTGAGAGTAAACAGAAGGGAAGTGATGAACTGGCACCCACAATTAAGTACTTTTAATGCTTAGTAACACATAATACAGTGATGACATGTTGTGCCATTTTTATGTTCTACTTGAAACCAAAAGTCTGGTGGAGGTGTAGAAAAAACGTGAGTGGCAAATTTATTTGTCCGGTAGTACCTGGGCATTTTTATTGACCATTCGTTCTCTAATTTCCACTTAAAATCAATAAATATCGTGCATACTGCAATGAGTCTCCTTGATTCATGCATGGCGCGATCCCTCCGTTACGCCAATTTAACCTTTCGATACGTTCCGCAAATTTGACACACCCGCGGACGGCAGAGACGTCCGAGGCGTCTCTTTCCGCGTGCATAAAAGACCTCCTTGGCTCATCTCAGGGGGTTCCTTCGTGAGTCGCCTCTCCCCTCCTTCAACTGCGCTGTACCTCTTGTTCTCGGGAGCTCCAAATTTATTACCGGAACAGTCGAGTTAAGGAAGTCGGTAGCACTCGGCTCGCCTAATCCCTAAGGGATATAGTTAAGATATCACAAAGCTACTGGACATCTCGCAGCTCCCCACCACCTCGCGAAAGCCATGTGCGCACAAAGACCGACCAATTAAAAGCTTTGTTAAGAAGGTCACAAAGGGGAGGGATAGACTTGGGCCAATTGGCAAAAAATGATTCATAGAATGATCTAAAAGTGAGATGAACGGCCAGAACTTTTCGCATAGAGTGGGGGAGAGATGCGTAGGCACTTAGGTGAGAGAAGCTCGAAGTGAGCTCGTGTTTTAGAAAGACTTGAGCCTAGAACCTGTAACGAAAACTGCATAGACGAGACTGAGTCTATTAACCGTGGAGTCACTCCTGAACCGCCGCTTTACATGGCCAGCACCTGCCGGCCTAATTGATCCACTAGTCTATCATTCTAGTATCTGGAATGAATTCCATGTCACGGATCAGTCGGACAGACATCCAAAAAGTAACCAAGGGGTGCAGTCCGGTCTAACGACGGCGTAACGTAAGGGGTGACGTGTGACGGCCGTATCTTGCGTATTGACATCGTGGTCCTGCACAATGAGAATGGTCGTGGAGACCTGGTGCTGATGTCCCAGACATGCGCAATTGAAGCACGAGATTCTCACCGTATTCGAGGCATCATATGCTTCGTCGGGAGCCCACAGCCGTAACTGCCCGTGAGCGTGCAAGCCCACCGGAGTGAGGTAAAGAAATCATCACCATCAGTTTTTGGTGTATTCAACCATCGTCACCTAATTAAATAGAAGTTCTCGAATGGATAGTGTCAAATTGAGATAGAGAAATTTCATTTGTTATAGAGCCTTTTTTAAGTTTAATAAACGTGTTTCCGTCACTTCGACGGGTTACATTTTTTTTACAAAATACCATATGTTTGTATTATTACAATAGCTAGTTTACACTCATATTTTGTCACGAATTGCAAACTTTTAAACTGATAAAATTGGTTTTAATTATTTTTCACTATCGTCCACATTGTTTAAAAATCTGAAAAAATATATATTATATCACTCATGTCCCCTAGATTAGGTGGGAATAAATCTAAATGAAATGAAGTCAATGTAATTTCAGAGACAGAAATCTTTAACAAAATATGTTATAGAATGTTATGAGACACATTCTAGGGGGAAGACTGAGACAGTATTCTAACTTTATGAATGTCGAAAATCAATTTCAAAAATTTATTTATTTTTTGCTATTTGAATTTTTCATCAAAATTTGTTGTCAAAAAATCTTCAAAAGCAACTACTTTCCTCCATTTCTCCAATTTTTTCAACCTGATAATGCAATAGAAGCTGAGAAAAAAATAAAACATGAAAATAACGTTTCTCATTGTATCTCTGCGAGAGATTGTCTAAGGAGCCTGATGTTTTGGGAATATTCTACATGTTGTATTCTCTTTCACATGAGTATCGCCATTATCGATGTGGTTTGGAGGCACTTTTCACCCCCTTATACGGCTATACCCTTTTGTTGTTGGGTAGTGTGAAGAACGTTTAAGAGAATGGTGCAGGTCTCATGTTCGTTAAGAACCCTGCGTTTTCGAAAATTGCAAAAGTTCAAAAGATATTCGAAGTCTCCCTACAACTAAAATATTAAAGGTAAAGATGTTTTCCCTTAATGAAATATGTTCCTTAAAGGTAGATTTTGAAACAAGCACATAATTTCTCGCCCATATTTTCACGCAAAAGTACTTCAAATGTACTCAAATTTGTGAAAAATTGTAATGACCTTATATCAAAATCTATCTTTAAAGAACATATTTCATTCAGGGAAATATCTCTATCTTTAATATTTTAGTTGTAGGAACACTTCGAACAAATTTTGAACTTTTGTAATTTTCGAATAATCAGATTTTACAATGAAGATGAGACCTGCACCACTTTTAATCGTCCTTCACACTATCAAACAACATTTAATAAAAAATGATGGATCTTTTTTTAACTTCAAAATTGTCACAGGGCTTCATCTAAAGTACCCCGAAAATTAAAATATCGGTTTCAAATGCAAGGGGCCGTGATCAGCTAGATCGATTGTGGATGGTCAATATTGGAGAAAATTCGCTGAACAGTTTAGCCGCTAGCGTTGCTCACAGACGGACAGGCAGACGTTGTGCCGTCATTCTATGATTCGGAATAAAGGACTCACAAAACATGAATTCTGGCTACACCACATGTTAGAGAACCCCCCCCTAAATTTTGAAACGGAATTTATTCACTTATTCCCTACCAGTAAAAAGAGTTTCTCTGACGAAAATTTGCCGTTTTTCGCGCATTATTACATACGTTTCTCTGTCCTCTGCAACGGGAAAGTAAAAAGCGTATGTAAACAAATCCAAGATATTCATCCCCCTTCCTTAGATATTCATTCGCTGTCTTCGATCGTACTCATTTCGATCAAGCGCGCTCTGTATAGTCAGCGACCTCTCGAATAGAGAACCGAAGTGTTCTGCATGCTCTGTGAGGAATCGAGTTCTGTGAGTGGCAGATTTTCGACACAAGTTATAATGATAGATCGATTTCAACCTTTGTCTGGATGAGAACAGTAGCTTTGCTGACATGTTTTCTTTTTCTTGTGATTTATCGGATTTTCTTGTGATTTATGTGATTTACCCACCAGGCAAATGGTGGTGCAGTACCTTAATGAACGTTCATGAGCCGCACGCGATTTTCCGCTCTTAATCCTTGACCTCTTGCCATCTCTTACTCTCTCACACACAAACACGCATACTATACTTACATACACTACAACACATGACAACAGACCAGTCGGAAACTTGTCCCAAGGGTCAGTGCCTTGCTGGGGGAGACACCTGAGAGAGAAAACTGCAAGCCAACATGTGAGATAGGCAGACACCGGATCTTACGTTTCGGAGGGGGACGAACCCCACCTTTTCGTGGCTGTAACGTGCACTATACTCACGGCACTATCGACCAAAGTAGTTGACGCACCTGGAAACACGATATCTGGATCACCGACGCAGTCTCTTACTTAATTTGAAGATATGAAATGAAAAGGAAAATGTATGTCACGTGTTTTCTTCGTTATCATACTCAATCCCTATTCACTTGAAATACGACACGGCATCAAATCCTATTGGTCTGGCCATGGGCGTGCACATCCTAAAACAACACGGGAGCAACTTCGTTCCAGGTCCCCGGTTTCCATTGAACTTTTTTATCATTTAATATGACATTTTTTAGTAAATAAATAAAAAACTAAATAGAAAATCGTTATAACTCAAATGATTTGTATTAATAAATATAAATAGTTTTATGTTGAACATTTTATAGGATTGGCAGATCTGGAGTGCCTTTTCCCAATTGTAAAACAAATTCCTTAATTTATGGGTTTGACAAAATACTTTAAATTATTGTGAAAAACATTGTGATTGATAATTTTACGTTCATTATAAATTGTAAATTGAGTTAATTGTGCCTAAAAATAGCAGTCGCTAATGTTATTAGATGTTTGTAAAGAGGTCTAAAATAAATACATTTGTAAAAATCCCCAAATGTCAGGTAAAAAGGGGGAAAGATTGGACTCAAAATATTTACATAAATAAAATGTTTTATCGCGTACGGCAGGCCCTATGAACAGCGGGCTGGATTTCTGTGAGGAGGCGCCAGGTTCAATTCCGTCCGGGGCAAAAATTAAGCTGTGGCTTTCTAATACAAATCGTCTCAGTTTGTATAGCTGTGACGAAAGAATTCGCAGGCATGCTCACTACATGTCTACCTTCCCTCCAGACCCAGCCCGGGGACACTGCTAGCTATAGTCCGATTAAAAATAGTTGGTGATTGACAATTGCAAATGGAAAGCAACGACGTTGACAGATTGCTTACCACTGAACACGTGTTCCCAGGTCACGAAAATAAACACTTGAAATTAATACTTATTAAAGTAACGAAATCATACTCATATTGTATGAAGCAACAGCTTCAGAAACTCAACCATTAATCATCAACTTATTTTAATCGGACCATAGGACCGGCTTCGGTAGCTCAGGGATTCAACCGATATCATTGCAGTGCCTCTGACCAAAAGGCCCGTGGATTCGAGTCCGGGCGGTGACAGGATTTTGGAAACTAGCAGCATAGCTAGATCCGGTTCAGCTGCTATCTGGAGGAGAATTCTACCGATCAGCTGCTCTGATCGGTAGTATTCTTTAATTTCCCCGAAAAATATCAAGTAAATTCTGGAGCAGTAACCCAACATACCGAGCACGCGCTATTTTGTCTTCATTTTCCTTGTCCTACCCTCAACTCTTACACACACACATAAAAGAATTATACTACCCAACATGTCGAAATTCTAGTCGGGAGTTTACAGCTTATGCCGGCTAAGGCGGTGTCTCACTTGGAGGAGATAGCTGGACGGGGAAATGCCCACGAGCCAACGTGTAGGTCGGCGCTGGAACTCACCATCCATCGGAGGAAGACGAACTTCACTCCCCGCGTAAAAATCAAACACCACACCTAACATTTGACGCGCCAGAAAACAGTAATTAATCAATAATTCGAAATTCCGAAAGTTTATCAAAAATTAGATACGTGCGCATTTTAAGTGTACAATGACTCTAGCCGTTAAGAAAATAAAATACATATACTTCAAACAAAAATTACAAACAAGAAATTTCTTTAATTTAAAAACAAATGCTAAAATAAATAGAAAAGAACAAGTAGTTATTTCGAGAATCCGAACAGGACACTATAAGTTGAGCCACATCCACTTATTTAACAAAAGCTTCTCTCCTACCTGTAAATACTGTAACAACTCCACTCCACTTAATATATACCATGTAATTAACCAGCTCTCTTATTACAGTTCCCTCCAATAGCAGTTTCTACACAAAGACGTATTTGAGTCAATTTTGGAATCCCATGAATACCAAGAAAAAAATCATACAATTTGTAAATAATGTGAAATCTTTAATGTTATCTAAATTATTAAAAATATTCTTCTTCCTCCAGTACTCTTTCATCTTCTGTGCATCATTTTTCTCTCTAATTATAAGTATTATTTTAATTAATAATTATGTTAACATAAGTGTTTACTAGTACTATTACTATAACCAAATGTAAATTGCATTTGGCGCTAATGACCATCGTTGTTTATGCGACAATAAATAAACAAAAAATTACGAGAAAACTACTGTTTTTTTTTACTTCAAACAAACGCTCCCTGAAATATCAATGAGTGAATCAATCAACGGCCAAAGCAATGTGCCTACCTTGCGCGCGGCAGCTCCTAGTGGGCAACGTCGCCAGCAGGAGCACGGCGAGGAGGCTGCGAGCGGCGCGCCGCCTCCCCTGACCACGCGCCCGCCCGTGCGGACACGCTCGGCACTCGCGCACACGCTCCTCCATCACGCACGCGGACACACTCACACGCATACGAGGCGTCCGATGCACTCGGCTTCCAACCACTCCTGTCCGCGCGTCCGATCTTCCTGGCTTTTGTGATGTCACCAGATGTGGAAGCTACACTTGTGAGCCAGTTGAATGGCGTGGTAGTATGTTAAATTGAAAATTTCATCACTACATTTTATACTTATTCTACTTGACGATCCAGAGAAATATAAATTATGTCGTTCATTATCCTATAACGATGAATAAAATACTATGAAAGACTAACGAACATTGAAGATAAAATACAGGATTGATAGATTCAACAAGTGACACAATAGAACTATAGAACATTTCCAACAAAAGGTTCACTATTTTATGTCACTCTTTTGCAGGCGAGAAGTTGTTGACGCGCGTTTCCAATTCAATTTCTACACAGCACTCGGGGCAGAAAGAAACTTCCTTCGATCTACGTCCGAACACTTATCGCGAGAACGTCACAGCGAGAAAAGTAACTCGTTCTTGAGTGGGATAAAAAAAAGGAAGTGTGTTGCCGTGGCGGCGCGGCGCGTGGGCGTGGGCGAGGGCGAGGGCGTGGGCAAGCGCCCGGGGCGCGGGCTGCGTCGGTCCGCGCGGCGCCGCGTCCGCGGCAGCACTGCCGGCCGCTCAGCGCACGGCGTCGCGCCGCGCCGCCCGCGCCGCCCCGAGGTGCTGCCGCGCGCCGCGCCGGCCGCGGCGGCGCTGGTGGCGCGGGCCATGGGGCGGGGGGTGAGGAGGGTTTGGGGTGGGTGGAGACGGGCGGGAGGGGAGGGCAGGTAGAGGTGATGTGATGGTGGGACGTGTTTGGTGCGGGCAATGGGCGGTGGGGGAGAAAGGAGGAAATGGCTAGGGTGATGAGATGGAAAGAACGTTGGTGGCGAGTGAGTTCGTTCCGGTGGAGAGGTGATGAAGAGCGGAGTCAGAGCGAGGGCAAGGGTGGTAGGTGGAAGGTGTAGTAAGGGGGATGGAAGTGGCGGGGAAGGTGTTCTTGGCGTAGATGGGAACGGGAGGGAGGGGAGGACAGGTAGAGGTGATGTGATGGAGGGACGTGTTTGGTGCGGGCGTGGAGGGAGAAAGGAGGAAATGGCTAGGGTGACGAGATGGAAGGGACGTTGGAGGCGATCGAGTTTGTTGCGGGCAGAGAAGTGATGAAGAGCGGAGTCAGAGAGATGGCAAGGGTGTTAAGGTGGAAGACGTAGTAAGGGGGATGAGAATAGAGGGGAAGGAGTGTTTGGAGAGGTCGGTGGGTGGTGACGGGCAGAAGGGAGGTCAGGTAGGTGAGTGAAGGAGGGACATGTTTGGTGCAGGCAATGGGCGGGGGAGAGAGAAAGGGGGAAATGGTTAGTCTGATATGATGGAAAGAACGTTGGTGGCGAGAGCGATGTGTTTGTTGCGGGCAGCGAGGCAATGAGCGAAATCAGAAAGGGTGCTAAGGTAAGGGGATATTTATAGATGGGGTGGCGGCGGCGAAGGACTTTTTGAGACCCCGGGGAGGTAATGAGCGGAGAGGGAGGTGTGCCAGAGGCGGTAAGATGGAAGGAAAGTTTGGAAATGGTGTGGCAGGGACAACAAAGTTGGTGGGGTTCTGAAAGAAGCGGGGGAAAATGTCAGGGGTGGTCAGATTAAAGGGAAGCCGGGGCATAAGGTGGCGGAAGAGATTTGATTCGGGTGATGAGGGGCGGAGGAAGAGAGATGGCAAGGCAGAAGTGGTAAGATGGAAAGGGATGTTGAGAGACGGCGTGGCAGGAGCGAAGGTCTTGTTGAGACGCGGGGTAGCTGGAGGGTGGAAGGGGAGATATGCTTGAGACGCTAAAATGGGAAGGACGCTTGGAGATGGAGTGGCGGGACAACGAGGTGAGTGTGGTGTTGGTGAGGGCGGTGCGATGGTGAGGGAAGAGTGGAAGAAAGGGCAGAGTTGTGATATGAAGACACATAGAGAGGTAGGGTGGTGTGAGAGATATGTATGATGCTGGCTTAAAGCGATGAATGGCCGGAGGGGGGCGAGATGTGGAAGAGGTGGTGAGATAGAACGGTCGATGGGAGATGCGATAGCGGGGATAACGTGTTTGTGGGGAGGGATAGTTGGAGTGGCGAGGGGCTGAGAGAAATATATGGCAGAGGTCGCGATGTGGAACGGAAAGTTGAGAGGTGGAGTGGTGGGAACGAAACGTTTGCTGCGGGCGTTTCGGACGATGAGGGGTGGAGGGGGAAAAGATGGAAGGGGGTCGATGAAATGGAAGTGAGACATGGGGTAGGAAAGGGGGAGACGGTGGAAAACGGCGACTGGAGATTCCGGGATGGATGTGGTTAGTGAAAGTAATGCGGTTACGGTAGTGGGTAAGAGGTTGATGTCGAATGTGATGGGAGTGAGTAGGATGTCGAAATGATAGGTACAAGAGGCGGTCAACGACAGAAATGGTGAGCGGCGGGGCGACGTCCGAGGGGGTGTAACAGAGGCTGTGAAGGGAAGCAGTGGAAGTCAGTCTAGTAGGTGGAAAAAGCAATGGGGCAACCTGGATGCAAGAGCGGTGCGGTCGGCTCGAAAGACGTGAACGGGCGGGGTTGCGTCGCAGGAGCGGGACGGCAAAAACAAACTACCTGTGGGAGGGCCAAAACGAGACGGCGGGGTTGAGGGCGCGGCGGGAGTAGAGAAGAAATCCGGGGTGACGTGTGAGGAAGGGACGGCGCGAGTTGCGAAGACGGCAGAGGCTGCGTAGGCAATGGGGGGGCGGTCATCGCAGTGCGGTCGGGACAGGCAATGTAGTCAGTTGGGGGCGGTGAATGCAAAGGTGAGCACGACAGGGGCGGGTAGATACGAGGGAGGCGACGCGACGCGGGCCACGTAGGCGAGGTACAGGCGCACTCTGTGGGGGGGGAAGAAGGCAGCAGGGGCGGCGTAATCGTAGGATGCGATGGTTTTTTATTGATTGATTCGTGATTCCAAACGCGTCGACTACAGAGGTCATTAGGCCGGTATGCGTAGTGCCTGCTTTCCTCGGTAGGTGGCGCTGATCTTTTCCCCACTGGATAGCGAGATCGGGCGCCGACCTACCGTAAGACTAGTGGGGTTCCCTCAACCAGGTATCTCCCACCAGGTACCTCTCCGTTAGAGGGACTGCAGTGACCACTTGATACACTGAACCATCTCTCCCGGCTGATGTGATGGGGATCGGGTGAATCGGGGCAGAGGGGGAAAGATGCCAGGGGCCGATGAAATGGAAGTGGCGTTCAGACATGCGGCGGCAAAGGTGGTAAAGTCAGTGGGAACGTGAATGCAGCGGGGCGGGGAAGGTGGCGCAGTCAATGGGGGCGGTGATCGCAGATGTAATGGCAAGGACGGGGAGGCGGCGGGAGCCGCATGGGTGGAGTGGCGGCGTAGGCAATGGAGGCGGTGGACACAGCGGGGCTGGCAGGTGCAGTGGATGCAGCGGGGGACGCGCAGGGGAGGAGTCGGCGAAGTTAGTGGGGATGGGTAGATGCGAGGGTTGTGGCGGGGGCCGCAAGCGCAGTCAATGGAGGAGAAGAATGCAGCGGTGGGCGGCGGGATGGGGGATGCGGTTGAGACCGCGTGGGCGGCGAACGCGGCTGAGTCAGTGGTGGCGGTGATCTCAACTGGGACGGGGAGAGGCATAGGCAATGGAGGCAGTGAACGCCGCGGGGCGGAGCATACGCGAGGGGTGCGGTAGGAACCGATTGGACGGAGGGGGCCGAAGATTGCAGGGGGGCTGAGGATGTGGGGTGCGGTGAGCGTGGGTGGAGAAGGTGGCAGAGGGAGAGCGTGATCACAGTGGGGGTGGAGAAAGCGGCGCAGTGGTTACAAATTTGGCGGCAGGGACGGGGAGGCGGGGGCCGAATGGGTGGGGAGGCGGCGTATCCAATGGAGGTGGGGCAGCAGTGACGGTGGATGCAGCGGAGGCCGGGCGTTGGGGAGGCGGCCAACTCAGTAGGGACGGTGAACGCAGCGGGGCCTGCAGGTGCGTGGGGAGGGATGGGGACCGCGCGGGGGGGGAGGGTAGATATGCGGCGCCAGGGGCGTTGCGAGCGCGCGAGGCGCGGCCACGTCGTCAAAGGGCGCCTCTAACGCGGGGGATGTTTTGTGTCAATTGCACGTTCGTTATTAAGAGGATTTAGCATGTCAACGTACACTGTGGTAAACGATGGCTTTCACGGTCAGAAGCCTCCGCGTTCTGGAGTTCAGCGGTGATATTCAACTCCTTTAGGGCAGAAATTCATCGTAAATGTTCGTGTAGGGTTTTTGTAATACCTGGAAATACTTTCGTGATAAATTGTTTCTTCCTGAAATGAAAAAGACATCGTTTTATTTTATTGTTATTAAAGAAAATAATATGAACTTCTAGAATATGAAATTAAGCCAATTGTATGAGCATTCTCATAACAAATTTTCATTTCTCTTTCATGTTTCTTTGCTCTGATTTGTGGGATTAATTTGTTGATAACACTATAAAAATACATGTGTGCACTGTTTATCACCGTCCTTTTTTCTTTGAAGTGTACAAACTTCCATATTTAATGAGGTATATGATAAAGAGAAATTTAATTTTGTGTGACATAGTCATGAGCATGTGACGCAAAAACAATTAAATATAAAAAATGACATTTTTACCGTCACTTATGAATGTTTGAAATATCTATAATTTTCAACGAGGAACACTTCTGTACTATATAACTAGAGAGGGAGTGAGAAGAGTAAATTCGTGTTGCATGCTATTTGTGCACAATTGGTTAAATCTTGCGTTTTTATGCATTTCAACTATTGCGTTTTGATTCAGTCTAGTACTGCTAGCATGGAATGAACACAGCATAAGATATTTTGTCAGGCAGAGATTTTCCTTTCTGCCAATAATATGTGCAAATTCTTGTTATAATAACACCAATAGGTAAGCACCAACAAGAGAAGTTGAATGAATTTGAAGAATGAAGTTGAAGTTGAATATGAAGTTGAATTGTCTTGTGAATCGAATCATTTTAAATATGCAGGCATCAATTAATTTTACTAGAATGCAATTTGAGGGGATCCAAAATGAAGAGGAAGCGAAGAGATACATAATTCTGTCCACATATCTAGCTCAAAGGTCAGTGCTGCAGAACAGTAAAGCGCGTTTGGGGGCGTGGTCGGCAGAGACTCGCTCCGCGCGAAACCGCAGCACCGGCTGCACAGCGGTCACATGTCCGGGCCACCCCTCCCGCCACACTGCTACTGGCACATTTCACCTTCACCCTCCCCGACCCCAGCCTGCGTCTCCCTTTTCCATCGCCGCCTCTCTTTGCTCTCTGATTTTCTCTATGCATCGCCCCGCCTCACCCTTTCTCTCTCTTCGCCATCCGTTACCAATTCTTCCTAAACTGTCTCCTCTTCATCCCACACTTTTATGCTTTATCCCTATCTTTTTCGTCACTCTTAATGCTTGTCCATTTCTAGCCCTTCTCCCATGCCTCTCCCTGCTGTTTCTCGCCTCCCCTCAACCTTGTCTTACGTATCCCCTCTCATTACACCATTCCCCATACTTTTCACCGTTCTCTTCTTCCCTCATCGCTCTCTCACCCACTCTGCATTTCCAACATATTCTCACACTTTTCCGCCTACATTCAACTTTTCCACTCTCCTCAGCCTTTCTTACCACTCTCCAAATAATTTCTGTATTTTCCACACTTCCCTACATATACTTACCATTTGCCTTCTGTTCTCGAATATTGCTTGCTTCTCTCAATCGTTCCAATGTCTCCCTGCTTGTCCCCCATCTCTGCTTTTGCCATGATCCCACTAATTTTCGCCACTCCCCTTTCTTTCTCGCCGTTACCTTACTTTCTCCTCTCTCCCTACTTTTCTCGCTTGTCCCCGAATCTCGGCGTTTCTCCCCAGACTTTCCTGTCACAGACCCTCTCTCTTCTCTCCCAACCTCTCTCTCTGTCTGCCTGGCATCTCCCATTTCTTCCTCTTTCAGCAATCTTCTGCCAGTCCCTTACATCTCCGCTTCTCGCAACTCTTTTTCTCACGCCCTTCTTCCTTCACTCCTCCCTTCCGCGCATCTCCTCGCTTGTGCCTCTATCTTGTAACGTTTCCCATTATTCTCAGTTCCACCTGCTTCACCTCATCCTATTCCACTATTTTACATTTTAGTGCCTTCCGTTTGTCTTCAAATTGCCCCGCCCCTCTCCCTCCCTGCTTCTTCCTGCTTTTCCGATTTCATCCTGTTCCCACATCGTTCCGTTTAGTCAATTCTTTCCCTACTTTTCTCATCTCGACGTGCCTCACTTAGCCAACTTCACTTCTCACCTCTTCACTACGTTTCTCCCTGTCTTGGCCTGTCCCACCTCACATTGTCTCTCCATCGTGCCCGTCATGCTTTCACGCCCACCTTCCCTCACCCACCTCATCTTTTTTCGTTGGTTGATTGATTGTTAGTGATTCCAGGCACGTCAACGGTTAAGATCATTAGTTCCGTAAGAGTAGTGAACGTGTTTTCCTCATGAGGTAGCGATGACTTTACCCGCTGGATGGCGAGCTTCGGCGCCACCCTACCGTGTGCTAGCGAGATTTTTCACAACCACGTATGTCCCACCAGCGGGGCACTGTCTCTGCCGGGACAAGCTCTAAGCTCCTGACTGGATTCCCAGCATGTGTGACAGTATAGTACTTGTACGTGTACGTGTGTAAGTAAGGGGTGAGTATAGAAGAAAGAAAAACGAATGATAACGCGCAATCCGTTGGCTCATTTGTTAGGGCACTACTCCGGCATTCGTCTTGTGTTGATCGGAGAAACCACGGAAAACTGCCGATCAGAACAGCAGGCAGCTAGAATTCTCCTCCATACAGCGACTGAATTTGACCTAGTGTCGAAATTGAATGTGTCGAGACTGAATTGAAGCTAGTGCCGAAAATTGTGCCACCGTCGGGACTCGAACCTCGGACCTTCCGGTCAAAGGCATTGCAGTGACATCAGTTGATACCCTGAGCCACCTCTTCATATTTTTCGTCAATTTCCTCCCACCTCCCTTTACATCCTCCCCACCCTCCCACTGGTCAGCCTCTGTATGAAACTCTCTTTCCGCACTATATTTCGCACCATTCCTCCCCCCTCCCCCACACCTCTCATACCGCGCGCGGCAACCGCGTCGACAGAACCACCCAACTCGGTCGCCCCCACTCCAGCTCCCCACCCCTCCCCCGCCGCGACTGAATGCGGAACCCTTCCCGCAAATTAACGCGTGTTGGTCGCTCTGAGAGTTCAAAATTGCCCGCTTGCTGGACCAGATCACACAATATTTATGCATATGTACATTAGTTTTTTTACACTTTTATGATTTCATTATTTTTGGAAATACTGCGTTACCCGTGTAGTACATTCACGCGAGGAAATGAACTGATATTCGAAACTGAATGCCTCCCGTAGCAAAGTGTGGTTGTTTGCATTTGTGGCTCTTTGAGGAATAATCTCCTGCGGTTACTTTATTTTGTATTTTCGGTTTCTATGGAGAAATGCAGAACGTTTTCGTCATCTCAAGTGATACTAACCTGATTGCTTATCGATTGCCCAAAAATCATCTGCATGGGGTGGAATAAATTTTGAAGATCATCTTGATATGACGTGACTCGCTTGAGAGTCGTTTTGCTTTAACATGTTACATGCAAATAGAGCATCTCTTCACACTTAACTGTTGAGGAAAACTATTCCAAAGATCGTGAAGATAGTGTTGATCTAGAGCGCATTTTCTAATAATTATTGCAGTAAATTCCCAGCTAACAAATGTCCAATTATGGTTTAATAAATTTTTATGAAGGAATGATTCTTAACTATTTTTGTATTGATATGGATATAGTATCAATCGTTGTCAATAAGAAAATCTATACTAATTTGAGATGTCTACTCAACCAAATTTCGTAATGTTTGCTTTAAATGACAAGTAACGGACCCGAGATGTGTTATTACATGTTCAAATTAACTAAATTTATAGGAAAAACAATAAATTTTAATATTGTAAAAATTGGGAGAATAAACGCTTTTCTGTTGCCATTCATTCATTACATTTTTTCAACACCAACAACAAAACAATTGTAATGGGTCTTGATTTTACAGTAATAGTAATAATATTGGATCAAACGAAAGCAGTGAACGTTTATTCATTTGCGCAAGCAAGCGTATGCGTAGTAAGATTATAGTTGATTAGGATATCCTTGCATTACAGGGTTATAGTTGGTGAAATAAAGATGGCTATTTTTTTAAGTCCGAAGAATGACTACTTTCAAATGCAAAGATTAACTGTTGTAGAGAAACTTTCAAATTTGAAAACGGGGCTCGCCGACTTATGCTTGGGTCTTTTATAACCTGGCACTTGACGTACGAGTAAATCAGTTGTTTCGGTGTGATCCAACCGAGAGCTTGAACGTTATCACTGTGGTGACGTTTAAGCTCCCGATCGGACTGAAATTGTCAACAGCTGATTTACGTTAAGTGCCAGGTTATAAAGACTGAAGTATAGGGAAGGCAGCACCGATATGGGAGCTGTGTGGCGAGCTGAAGTCGCCACCGGTGTAATAGAAGGCTGCGAGCGCTATTTACGCCCTCAACGGGAACTGTCAGTGAGAGCTGTTGGTAATCAGTAGGTAGATAAGTGGGAGTTACTGTCGGAGTGTTAGAGCCTGTGCAGTCAATGAAGTGACTTAAGTCTACGTGATAGTGTCCGTATTGTTAGAGTCTATTGGAAAGTAGCTAGCCTCTAGTTACTGAGTAGGAAACTTGTAAGACTGTGGGAATAGGTACTATTTCTCTCGTGTGTAAATGTTGAACTGTTGTGATGGTACAATGAATAAGTTCGTTATTGTAAAGCAATACTAAAATAAACTATTGTTGTTTGGATTTTCTGTTATTTCTGAACAAAACAGAATGTATTAACGCAAAGGAATCGCCTGACATATGTATTCCTTAACAAAAGTAGTGGTTCAATACCAGCATATTTCGCATTCGCATTTGTAAGAGCTACGCAATACTATACTACACTATAAACAGGAAAAATGTTTTTCTCCACGCCAAGATTCGAACTCAGGTCCGTGGAGTTAACTCGTCATGCTCTTTACCCAGTAGCTCGGCCGTATTTACTTTCGTCGACGCTTAAAAAAAACCTTACGGTCTCTCCGAATATTTCTAATTTGCGCAAATTTCAAAAATTTTCATAAAGAATGCAAAAAATATGAAACTTGCACAATTTTTAAGCGTTCTTTGCTTTATCCTTTAAAAAAATTAAAGATGACAATGGAAGCCTTTTTTCAAAAAATATCATTTTAACAAAAAACTACTTTATTCTTAAAAAGTAGGACATCACCTGATTTAAAAATCTAATATTTTAGAACAGATTTAAATTAAGACAAAAATTTCTATTTTAAATATTGTACGTTTGCAACGCTAATTTTTTGCAATTTAAAAAATACAGAGTTCGCCGAAAATTTGATCAGTACTAATGTTTTTACTGTCCTTTGATAATTAAAGGAAAACTTTAAACAAAAAAATGAAGCCATTCTTGTAAAAGTAATTATTTAAAAATTGTCTACGTTTCTTTTAAAATTGTATCTGCTTAAGCTTATTTCAAGATGTCTTTGAAAAACAGATATAATTCAAGAAAAAATCTCCGTTTAAAGTTCGCAGGGCCTTGAGTTAATCCAGATGGGTCGAGGAATATCCATTTTGGAAATATTGTGTGAACGGTTTAGAGGCTAGCGTTGAAACACAGGATCTGCAAGGATCTGCGGATCATGAATTGTAACTACACACACCGTGTTATAGGAAATAAGTTTTTATACGTGGGAATAGTATATTCTTCAACGAGAGGAGCATGATAGCTATTATTCCGGAGTTGATGTTTACGACACGAGCGACAAAGGAGCGAGTGTCCTAATTTCCACGAGTGAATAATAGCCATTCTACGGGAGTATAAGACTATATTTTCTCTAAGAGTTTGAAATTGGTGCTTTAAAAATACTAAATGAAAACATTTGAAAAGTTTTAATTTTTTGAAATAATGGTAAATTCATTGTACTTTTTACTTCATTACTTGAATATTTTTATAACTAACTAGAAACACGTAAACAAAACAAGTATGACAAACAAATAGTTTAGATTTACTTTTGGAAAAATTAATTGCGAAATTAGAGCAATTGGTAATATTTATCATCGATGTAATTCACTATTGATTTGAGCCGATGTCTTTTAAAATATGTAGAATGACTAGTAGAACACGATGTTTCTTGTATACGTGTGTTTTGAATGATACTCATAAAATGTTCTAATGATTGCAGTACAGTGTTTACGGTGGACATTTTGTTTGACATAGAATCATCCACACAACCTTCCGCTTCCATATAATTTTCCCAAGGTCACCAACAATCACTAACTCGCATACTGATTCGTGCGACCTGCCGCGGCAGAGCGCGCAGAGCTGTTGTCCTCTGTAGGCGACTACAAGAACATTCTGTCGTGTATAATGAACTAAGACGAATATGATTGGTCGCCACCTTGCGAGAATAATATTCTCGCACGGCTTGTGGAATAGTCATCATTACTGTATCCGATAACGTGCAGCAATGCATACATTATGCAGTAGTGGTAGAGAAAAATATTTATTGAATTTTTTGTTATCGGTGATCAACACTAAGAGTTTTTCTGTGGAAAAATCGGCAATTTTCGCGTCACCATTACAATATTTTCTCTTTACAACTTACGTAGTAAAGCTTAATACTTACGTAGTAAAGAGGGAAAGTAAAAAATAATTATCCGTGATTCATTGCATTTTTAATGATGGTGTGGGTTCTTGGGTTGAAGTCAATAAAATGTGATGATAAATTGTAACTGCCAACGTTTTGTCTCTAAAGAGGGCCGAAATATTAGATAGAATATATATATTGCGATGTGTCGTTTGACCATCGCACGTCGCCACCCCAGTGTCACGCCACATTAACAGAAGCTCGGAAGGACGGGCGGCCTCTCGCCTCGCCTGATCAGTTCCGCACAGCTGCGTAGGCCTCTCCACACCCTGAACAATAAATCCACCCCCTTTGTGCCTCTAACAAAATGAGTGACTCCCGGAACAACCGCGTTATAGACTTGGCGCTAGCACGCAGCAAGATAATCCCCTAAGTCCAATAAACCCATCATATGTCAGCAGAAGAACCACGTGCGCACTTCTCTGTGCTAAACAAAGACATCCAATGGCCGCGAAAGGAAGCGATCATCTTAGCCAACCAGATTACAAATGACATAGAAAATTCTGGAACTCAACAAACCGACCTATGAAAACGCTGGGCAGGAAGCACGTGATAACCCTTGCATGGTGCGAAAGAAAGAAGGGGGGAGAAACACAGCGATAGGCTCGAATTTCAGACGGGCGAAAAACACGAGAGAGGGTGGTCGAGCAGAGATAGCATAGGACAGTCGAAATTTTCAACAACTTAAAGTTACAGTTAGAGTGCGGCCGAATATCGGCTTTTAGAGATATCACTAGTGAGAGCAACGGTAAAAGACGACAATAGCGGTTGGTGAGAGGCAAGCATTGAGCCGACCACCACGAGACCTGCCCGGCCTTCGTCCAACCGCGGAATTTATTCCAAACAGCCAGATTTTGGCTTCCAACGTCATACGCGGTCCAGGTGGCGTGTGACGGCCTGAGACGCGCGCTAGCGCTACGCAATTGCTGCGCTGACATTCACCGCCGACATCCCAAGCGCCGGCGCCTTCATCCCGGGGGACAATTGTGAGGCTGGCGTTCCAACGCTCCAGCGGCGCTCCTGAGGGTCCTGCCGCATCAGTCCATCGATCGGTGAGCAATCCCGTCGCGGTGACGTAGCCATTACGCCATCATCAACTTGTAAGTCATCATCATCACTTATTTGATAGCCAAAAACAGTAATTCCGTGTTTGCAAGAACAGTTTTTATAATAAATGTGTCCCCGCCATTTCGGACGGGTGAAAAAGTCTAAATTCTGAGTAAAGTGTTATTATTTTAAAACAAAGAAACCATTGCAATCCTTCGACCCAGGGCACTCACCCCTGAGACGCTCAACGCCGGCAGTAAAATAGCAGGTAAGTGGGCGTGCGCTTGGCGCCCCTTTAAATAAATTTAGCGCATATCCCCACCTGCTACAATGGAAATGACCGTCATACCATCAGTGTGTCGGCGCTTCCATTCTGTGGTGTGACCCCCTTCCGATTCCGTTCCAAAGAATCGGCATCCTACGTGGGCGGTTGTATCACAATATATATATATATATATATATATATATATACTGATTGTAGGTCACATCAATCTTCGATTATTAACGACCTCATTTTCATTACATTTTACAACCATTTTACAAACTAGATTTGATTACCTTTCATTATATTAACGGTATCAGTTACATTTACCTATTGAAATCAATACTTGCTTACAATTCCAATAGAATTTCTACTCTTAACTCAGTTACAGTAATACTTAATGTTTTGTAGCACAGATTAATGTCCTTCGGGAATCTAATTAATTCCCCTCTTTTAGCATTTCAGCTGGTGTGTTCAGCTTGTAATTTAGTCTGATGGTCTTATATTTAGGGCACAAGAAAATAGTTCAACAGAGTAAACCACATTGCAACTGTTGCAGGTGGCTGCAGCATTGTTGCTGATGTAATACTAATGCGTTAATTTGAAGTGACCTATTCTACTCATTACTACGACTTGATCGGTTGTGTAAAAGGAGTCAGCTAAATTGACATCGTGAATTTCTCTAAATTTTCCATTTTTTTAAAAATTCTTAATTCATTCCATTCATGGCTATCCAGTGCTGCTACGTTGTTTTTGACCCTGTTGAGGTATTTTACTACAGCATAACTTTGAACTGCCTCATTCGCTTTTCTGTTTGTCATTTATTTTTCTTCCATGCCAACAAGCAATGGTAGAATGGTAAGCACATTTATTTGCTTTTATTCAAATGGTTAATGTTTTAATCCTTCGACCGTGTTTCTCCATTACTTACGAGGATTTTGTTTATGGTGAGTTTTGACCTCAAACGTTTTACGCAATATTTTACTAGTATTGTGGACAGGGATGTTATAGGAATTATTACTTAAGAAAATAATGAATTTTTGGTTTTATTTGCAATAACAGAGTAAATAACAAATATAATAATATCAACTAGTGGTGATACAGAATGGCACAGACATTCCCGTATTAGTTTTCTGTTTCCTTTGGTCTCGGTTAGCTATTCAGTCTTGCCACATTCATTTGCCATCTGACATCCATTGCCACCCAAAGTATATTTTTTGACATTTTCTTAATTTTTCAGTTTCCTAATAGTAGTACGGAAATGTTATCTTAAGAATATTAAAGAACAGTACAACTTTGTTGTAAATGACAGTTTTCTTTGCAAAATTTGGAGCCGTTTTTAAGAAAATGGTGGTTAAGCTCAACAGTAATTGCGAAATTTGTAGCCCTTTTTCATAGACTATTTCTGAGTTTTTCGAAAAACTTCATTTAAAGTCATTTGAAGCACGTACACTCACAAATTCAATAGTGTTTACAAATGTTGGGAATGTGCGTAATAACGGTGTGAGAGATCATTAAAAAATTACATTTGTGTAATTTTTGAAAAAACAAACAAATTCTTGAAAATAAACTTTACGTCACATTAATGAGTGCAATTAATACTATCTGTTTGAGAAGTTTGAAGAAAAAATTTGCAACCATTGTTAAGAAAATGGCGTTTGAGCGTTTCTGAAAATGCGGAATTTTGAGCTAGTTTTTACAGAAAATTGTTGAGTTCTCGAGAAACTTTATAGGACATTATTTAAAGCACATGTACGCAAAAATATAACAATGTGAACAAATCGCGGCTAATATGAACGACGTGAGAGACAAGTAAAAAAAACTACATTTTTGTAATTTTTGAAACAACAAAAGAATAGATCGATATGACGTTTATGTCATCTCATAGAGTACGTTAGACATTATCCCTACCAAAAGTTTAAAGAAAAAATGTGGAGTCGTTTTTGGAAAAGCTTCTTTTTGTAATTTTTTAAAATTGCACATATTGCATGCAATATTAGGCGAAGACTACGAACATTTTCAAAAAAAATTAACATGACCTTAATGAAAGAAGTTACTATGAAGAAGAAGTTTCATTCGAAAGAAAAATCTCTATCTTCAATTTTGTAGTTGTAGGAAGAGGCCGAAAGAAATTCAAACTTTTGCAATTTTCCAATATTCAGAGTTAACCGTGAAAATAGGGCGTATGCAACTTTTTAAAGTGTATTTTACTAATTATTACAAGAAATTTAAAGAAGAAATTTGGAGAAATTTTTGAGAAAATTTTAAAAATATCCGGGGGTCTTCATGTAAAGTACCTCCAAATTTTAAGAAAGTTTTTCAAAATTTCAAAGGTTTGACTTGAGCCATTTCGACGAGGGTTTCTTCAATTTGGAGAAATGCCTACGACTTAGGCGTTTGCCTCACGACTGGTTTTAGTGTTCACAGACGGACGGACAGACAGAGAGAAGTTTTGCTTTCAATTGGTTTTTCGGTATCAAGGACACCACAAAACAGAGATTCAGGCTAACCTACGTGTTAGGTGATTTTTTTCTTAATTTAGTAAATGGATTTATCCACTTTTGTGTTATCACGACCCGGCAACGAATTTTTTTCTGCCGAAATTCGCCATTTTTCGCGTGGCATTACGTAACTTCATAAACTACGTGCACTATTCTGTATATACATACGTATACGGGAAAGTAAAAAATTATGACTTATTATTTGCGAGAACAGAAAGTGTATGTGAATAAAATGTTACAGAGGTCTGTCAAATGAATACACTTTGTAAAATAGCAATACTTCAACACGCATTTTCGACAGAAGTAACTCCTCAACATCCTCGTTTCGACGTTGAGGCGCCATTGTTCGCTTTAACATCCTCAAGGTAACAAACATGAATATGAAAGAAATAGAGCATAGGCAACCGTGGCGCCGGAGTAAGTAGCTCCGGAGGGCACTGCCTGGCCTCCGGAGACGCTGCGTCCTAGGCACACGCTTCGGTCGCCAATCTAAGACCTTCCTCAGGGCGAAACGTTGGGCCCTGGGCCCAGGACGCGGCGTGGCCAGGACAGTCGAGCAGCTAATTGAAAGAATGACAACGAAAGAATGGCAATTATTCTTGAAATGAATGATGGCAAAGTAAATCAGGAATGCACTTATTATTCCAGTCACAACAATAAAAACAAAACCCTTGTTTTGTTATTTAGGTGTGAGACGACGATTGCCTCCAAAATAAGCCCCACATCCTATACCTATCAAAATTGATGAGAACATCCCTGCATTCCGTGTGGAATGAGCTTCGCGGACCACGACCCAAATATAAATTTTCTGAAACTGGTAGATTAATTAAAAATTAATGACAGAGTTGAAAATTGGTTTCGTTGACGCAAGTGTAGGCTAAAACTTTTAGTATCGAATAATTAAATTAAAGGTAGGAAATTTGTAAGATTCAATACAGTATAGCCGAAAAGTGGGCTGACATTATTAAATTTATTTTTTATTTTTAAATTTAAGAAAGATTATTTGGTTTACAGTGTCGTTCATGCTTGGGAAGAAACAAGAATGATTAATTTATTAAAATTAAATTAATAAGCCGAATTAATCCATAGCTTCCACACGTGAGGCATATATATATATATATATATATATATATATATATATATATATATATATATATATATAAATTAAATAAAGGCAGGAAGAATTAATTCACACAAGAAGGAATGCCGTATATGTAAATTGCGTTGTTAATCACGCGAAATAGGCTCCGCAATTTGTTAAAAGAACGCGAAGAGGAGGAAATGTCAAATTCAGGAAATTAACTTACTTTCCATTTTGTTTCCTTAATTGGATTCATTATCCAATATTAAAACTGTCTTTATCGGGAAAACATGAACAAAGTTAAATTTAAAATAAAGTTTTCAGACAACAGTGACAAAAATTGTGAAATCAGAAAATGATAAGCAATATATTCTACACCAATCACCAATGTGAAATGGAAAGCAAATTATTTAGAATTTAGTTTTTATTAGATTACTTTTAAACAAGTTATTTAAAAAATGGACAGATAATCACTATTTTTCCTAAAGAATGTTTTTGAGTATCCGTTAGAGCATAGCTTCTGGCTTTTTTGTCTCCCTCGGCGAAATTAGCAGTTCCCGCAAACCGACTTTCAGCGTATTTCCTTCATTCCGTGCGCGCACGGACGTGAATATGACCCTGAGAGACGTGAAATGACCCCTGGCAGTTGGAATTGCGTTTGAAAATCACTTCTGTCTACTTAGAATTGAAGACCGTGCGTATAGAATCTTTTCTTATGAATTAAGAAAAAGACTTAAGACATCAACCCAGAGCCAAACCCACTGAAAATAGAAACGTAAGATTTGGAATTTAGTGTTATGTTACAATGTATGTAACCACTATGAAATTATTTTTTTTGAAACTCATACCTCGAAGGGGAGAAACATGAGTTAAAGGACACGGGGAAGGAATGCAACCCGCAATGCATCGAAGCATTACAGATTGCGGAACACGAGACAACGGGCGCAGCGGGCGGAGGTGAAACGGGTTGGCCATATAAATGGAGATACAATGGAGGGGAGACGGTGCAGGATATGGAGGAGATGACAGGGATGCGTTCTGATATAGGAGAAGCAAAGTGTGAGGAGGGGTGCGTCGGAGCGTGAGGATGTAAATAAATATTCCATTTCACCTGTTCATATAATTGATTCCTTTTCCACACTAAGAATCGGTTGGGGTAAATGAAATAATACCCACTCAACGCCGGCATCCTTCAGCTACTTTACTACATGAGTGAATGGTCGTAAGAATAACGCATTAGTTTGATTATTCATTCATTTACTCCTTCATTCATACAACTCTCTGTTCTTCTTCTGCCTATTCCCCCGTTAGTACGGGGTCGGCGCTAATGGGTGCGGGCTCAATTTTTATTAATTTTTCCGCCCCCCATTTTTATACAGATTTAGCGAATGTTTTACGGCAGGATGCCCTTATTGACGCCAACTACAAGGGACACACAAGCACATTATACAAAGACAACTCTCATTCAACTGTGCCCGAGGCGGGACTCGAATCCCACGACCTTTTGGTCCAAGACAGCCACGGCACTTCTGCTTTAGCGATCTCGGCCACCCGAAATCGGAATTCATACAACTCTCTGTTCATTACCATATTTTCAAACATTTGTATAGCTGTATGGTAAAACCGGAAACAATCTTTCAAACATTATATTGTAAGCTAGCCTATTTTAGAACTAAATTTGTCTTAACTACAACCACTTCAAACTATCACGAATTGCTGCTGATGAATGTACTTCTTTTGAAGTCTTCAATACCATTTGTGTTCATATGCGCAAAATATAATATAAGTTATTAACCTTACCCAATGAATTCTCGTAAATAGTACATACATATTTACTTTTATAAAAGAGGATGCAACTAATTTTCACATCTAAGCCTTCAATTCACTTTCGAAAGGTACTCTCTGCGAGGCGCACCCGTGGAGATAGTGCCAACACGCGCGCCGCTATATTTCGTTGCACAATCCCATAAATCTCCATTATCTGCAGGGCCGGGGGCGCGGGGATGGCCGGGTTGCGGTGGCAGACGAGTGAGAAGGGAGTGCGGGAGAGGGGAGAGGGTGAGGGTGAGGAGGGCGGGAATGGGTCGCGGGGGCAGGGCAGAGGAGGTCTACCCACAAACCTTTTCCTTTCGCGGTGGCGGAAACCCAATTGCAAGGACCCGACCAGAATCTATGGACGTCAAAGGTGGATAATATACGAGTGCTCTATATAGCCGAGAGAGCAGAAAGAGGTCGATGAATTCCTGTTTCTTTCGTTACGGAAACAAATTAGGGTCTTGTTTTTGTAATTAAGTGAAAGTAAATACATCTTCAGGATCATGGCGGAAACCATTTCCCATTTGTACACAATGCACAACGCAAGTAATACTAGTGTTGAGCATTAAAAGTCTTTGAGGTGGAAATGCTTTATTAAACACGTTAATGGAAAGTGTGAACAATTTAATTTCTTTATTTTTCACTAAACGGTTATAATAGAAATTATATTTTTGTTCTAAAAATAGTTTATTTTGTTTGTATGTAGTTATTTTGAAGTGGTTTACCAATATTTATTGCAAGTAAAGTTAGTGTTTCTTCAGAAAGAAATATTAACCCTTAAGTGGAGTTGTGGGGTCATTTTCGATATCAGTCAAACTGTACACCACTGGCGTTTCTTTGAAAACCTTTTCTTCTTTAATCCCTTCTGTATAGCTTTCAATTTAGTCGTCGTTGACTTACAGACTACGTCACGAACTGGAAGTAATTTTTTTGCCATAAATTTGTTCGCCAGGCACGTCGATGAATTATGTACAAAGAATATAGGGACTAGAAACTTCTAAATTAAATTAATTCTAATAACCAGATGATCAAATTGTTAACAGATATATAATTATTCTCATGTGATGTATGAGTTTGATCAGTATTATTAAGTGTTATCAGTGACTATTGTTCATTCCATTATTAAATAACTCAATATATTATTCTCAGCAGTAATTTTTCTTTTAATTATTTTTGAATTTTTATTAAATATTTTCCTAGAATTTCTGGCCCAGTTCTTCATTATTATCCATATTATTCGTTATTCATATAATTTCATAACATATACAACTAATTAAGTGTTTAGTTTCATCGATATTAGGTGGTGTCATTTTCAACCCCACAACTCCATTTATGTCTTAGAATTTTCACCACGCCTGCTGAGGGTTAATATAAGTCATAAGAAAATATTTTAGAGTATCCTTGTCTCAAAAAAATCAATTACCCTACGTGTTAATTATTATTATTATTTGTTGACGTTTGGAGCAAAACGAAATGTACATATTATTATCATCATCAGATCGGGTAAAATTAATGGTCATCGCAACATTTGTCGTTAAATACAAGCCAAAGACGAAAGTCTCCTTTATGGCAAATAACCTAATGTTATTACACAGAAATGTAAAGAGTGTTCCCGCACTGTAAGTTCAATTAGAATGCTTTGTTAAGTTATTGTGATATCTGTACCCATTATACAGGTGTCCGGGCAGGAAACGTCGAAAATTCGAAAATAAGCTCTTAAGATAATTTAAAGCACATTTTGTCTAATAAACTTCTTGGATATTCCGAATGGCTGAGCCGTAATAAGCACTAACATGTTGATTTCAAAAAATATTTTTAGGCAAACATTTGCATTGTAGAAGCATAGAAACACTCCAGAAACAAGTAAGTTGTTTATTGTTTACAAAAGAAATGAATGTATTTGTTCAGAAAGAAAAATTAACCCAGAAATAAACTAGTGCCGCAAAAACAGCACGTACTTTCTCGCAATATTGCTAATAGCTGTGTAATAATATGACAATTTCTCTCATACACTTCAATTACCATTTAAAAATTCTTAAATAAATGAAACTTTAAAAAAACATACATTTTTTAAATTCAATCGTTTAAATGAAAAGAGCTTGATGACATTCAAATCAGTGTATACACGTTCTACATAAATGTACCAACGATGATTATTTTAGCCGTAAATAAAATTATTAGTTTATATTAACGCAAACTAACTTCAGCCGTCATCGCCTTGTTATCAACGAGGCGTTACAATAATGTGTTGCAATATGCAACGACAGCTCATTTGTGTGGGACATATCATTTTACAAATTAGCATTGTACAAAAATATAATAACTAAATATAATATTGTTATCCATCGAAACTACTCGGTTTTTAAGCAACGCACATTATTCTTCATTCTTATTATGCAAAGCGAAATCTTCCTTTCAATATCCCATTTAAGTCAATTAAAGGACGCAATTTAATTTAAAATAGGTTTTAAATAAATTTAACAAAATAATAAGATTAATTTGTAAACGTATAACAAAAGCTCGAAGGTAAGAAACGAACAAATAAATACGAAATAATATACAAATTCTTACTTATGAACGATTCTGCTGCAATTACCTCTATCACAGCTCTCGTATTACGTTGACGAAGCGCTGTCAATTGGGAGTGGGATATTAAGTTTGTCAAGAAATTATAGAAAAACGACTCATATTTTCGAACTAGTAGTGATAGAGAATGACATATACTTTTCCCGTATTAGTTTTCTATTTTCTTTGGTCCCGGCTAGATATATGGACTCACCACATTCTCTTGCCTGCTGCCATCTATCGCCGCCCAAAGTACTTTTTTGGACTTTTTTTAATTTTTCGGTTTCCAAATAGATGAACGAAAATATTATTTTTAGAACAGTAAAACCTAGTTTTAATGTGAATTCTGTTTGAAAAATTTGAAGCGGTTTTTTAAGAAAATGGCGTTTAAGTGCTATTGTAAATTCGAAATTTGAAGCTCCTTTTCACAGAAAGGTTTTGAGTTTTCGAAGAGCATCAATAGAAGTCGTTTAAAGTACATTAACTCACAAATGCTATATTGTTACAAATTGCTGGAAATGTAATATTAAAAGTGTGATAGGTGATTGAAAAAAATTACATTTGTGTAATTTTTGAAAAATGCAATAAAATACCCCAAAATAAACTCTAGATCATTTTAAAGAGTGTAATTAGCGCTGCCCGTTTGAAAAGTTTGAAGAAAAATTTGGAGCGATTTACGAGAAAATGGATTTCGAGTGTTTCTGAAAATGTGGAATTTTGAGCTAGTTTTAAACAAAATACGATTGAGTTTTCTAGAAACTTTGTATGACATTATTTAAAGCACATGTACTCATAAATATAATGTGAGCAAATTGCCGGTTTTAAAAACGCCATTTTCTTAAAAACGGTTCTAATTTTTAAAAGAAATCTGCCATTTAGAACGAGGTTTCACTGTTCTCTAATATTCTTAAAATAAAATTTGTGTTCTATTCTTGTTTTCTATAAGAAACCAAAAAATTTAGAAAATTGAACAATGTCGCGAATAATCTCACGAGGAAATTCGCTACGAGGGCGCAGCCCCTACTTGCCTTTCACCCACGCGGCCATTCTCACGGCTGCGCCGACTCCGCCGAAGCACGTTCATACTAAAATAATAAAGTAATTCACTAGGCTTTCAAACAAATTTTAGTTGAGCCCTCTCTGCCGCGAGCGCCTGTCCGCCAACCCCCATTGTACCATAACCGGAGAAGCGACGAACGGGTCAGTAACACGGGCTGGGCCTCCACCGGCGCGCAGTCGATAGCTCACGCCCCCATAACCCTCTACCTGCCAGCCTTCCGTCAGATGTTTAAGAACATAGAAATTGCTACGTGTCTCCTTCACCAATATTGGCGTTAAGCTTTTCTCCCACTGTAGACACATCTGCTAGCGCCCGCGCGCGCGTGGTCGCCCTCGCCCCCGTCTTCTCTCAATCGGCACACCACGGTTCCCGTGGGAAACCTACCCAAACATTGCTGAGATGCAGACATCGCGGACATCTCAAGTGTCGCGCCAAAGTCAAGTGACACACTCCAGACAATAACAGCAATTAGCGAGCAGCCATCGCAAAACCCTGCGATTCACCGCATGCCATACGCTAGCTGCTAATGTCACGTGGCTCTCCCCTCTCTGCACTCGGAAACATACGCTAAATAAATACGGCAACTTCGTTCCCACTCGCCACTATCAGTTATTTCTATGCTACTGAAACTTCAACTTCTACTTTTATGCTATCTGAAAAAATTCCAGATAATAGCTAATTTTTAGAGCAACATTTGAGAATTTTCTCGTGCTCCCGGCGGAATGATAACTTTCTTAAAAAAATTCCAAATTTTCAAATCCATTTAAAAGCTTGAATTTCGCGGCAAATAAATTTTTAACAATTATTTTTGAAACATTAAGTAAATTTCACATAAATAACCATTATTTTCCATGAAAATTTATGCGGCCGAGTCAGTGAACAAAATAAAATTAAAAAACACGTTTTTCCACGTCCATGAAAAAATGTTCTTCGTGGTCACAATCCTTTGGAAAGGTTCACTTTTCGATTCCAGGCGGGGGCACATTTTACCACCTTATCCGGTTAGAGCATTTAAATATTCAATGCATAATCCCAGTTTCTCATAGCCTCTCTTTCATTTTGAGCAACAGCTGGTAGCTACTTTTGTGACGACACACTTATAAGGCTTAGATTCATCCATATTAAATTTACGCTTTCTGTGTACACCGTGGTTTGTGCAGTCTGACGAGGTTTATTTGCATAATTATTGTATCAAAATTTGTTCTCCAGCAACAACTACAACTAGAATTATTATTATAGTTGCTTGACAGCTATGAAGATTGTTTCGTATGCCTGTAGTAAAACCATTCAATGAACATTTTGCGGTGCTCTATAAGTGCTGTGTACCTAATTGTGGAGGGAGATGGGTGTACAGTAAAGAATGAAGACTGTGTTTGTTGTTTTACCTGTATCTGTATTTTCGTTATCAGCAGTGATTCGATGAAATTTTCATGTCAGCGGGTTCAAACATGTAGCTTTTTCAAAAGTTAAAACACATATTTTTTGTGACCATCACGAAAAGCGAAGAGTTAATTGTCAAAGAATATTGAATAATTACTTCAAATGTCTTTAAGGAAGTGTTGAGAATTGTTACAAGAAAACTCTTCATGATACTGAATAAATCTTTATTGAAAATTTCTTTTAAACATGAATTGCATTGTTTTTACTTTCTCGCCTTACGAATACTTCGTAAGAAGAGAAAGTTATGTAATCGTGCGGCGGAAAACGGGGAATTTTCGCCAGAAAATCTCTTATAGCAGGGGTCTGGTGACAAAGAAGTGGCATAAAACCTAGTTGCTAAATTTAGAAAAAAAAATCATCTGTCTCGTGGTGTAGTCAAAATCCATGATTTGTTGTTTCTTCATACTTCAAAATCGATTGACGGCAAAACGTCCGTCAAAATTGATATTCCCTCATGGTTTTGACTCGTCTCAAGGCCTCTTTAATTTGAAATCGATATCTTATTATTTAAGGGTACTTTACATGAAGCCCATTTTGAGATCTTCTAAATTAAAAGAAACTGGCTCCAAATTTTTTGATTATATTTTGTTGTTGAATAGTGCGAAGATCTTTGAAAGGAACGACATAGGTATCATTTTCGTTGATAGGCCCAATTTTTCGAAAACTGCAAAAAACTGTTTAAAACTGCAAAATTGAAGATAGAGATTTTCACCTCAGACAAAGTCGGTTGTACAAAATTAGCACTTCAAATAAGGTCATGTATCATTTTTTGGAAAAAACGAGTAGTTTTTGCGTATATTGCGATTTAAATATACAAAAAAAATTTCTCAAAAACCGCTCCAATTTTTTTCTTTAAATTTTCTGCACGTGTGTAATAAGGGACGGTAAATATATAAATAAACTAGTGGTGCTATAGAATGGCACATACTTTCTCGCAGTAGTTATTTTCCAAATGCCGATCATCGGAGTAATTATGTGGAGTAAGCCTTTCACCGCTGCCTTTCTTGGTCATGTTTTTTGAAAGACATGTTTTTCGCATGACATGACAATTACCGGCTTCCTAATGATAGAACTGATACAAGTACGTTTTGACTAATATACGAATAATAAACAGTATCGTATAAACAGTTCTTTCGCAAGTTGGTCCCGTAGCGCGGTTGGTTAATGCACCTTTGGGTTGAGAGCTTGAATAAGGAAGGTGCCGAGTTCGATACCCCGAGGGGATTTTAATTTGATGAATGTGATGTTGCAGGAAAAAAAACATTGAGGAATGTAGATACTTTATTGAACATATTTTGAAGTACTTCTACTCACGAATAGAATCAATACAGATAAATAGACAGGACTTGTCTGTGTTATTCGATTTCTGAAGCGTATGACATGTCAAATCAACCGTTGTCTAGTATATATCTGTATGAACCAATTTAAGTAAAATTATGAGCATTTTAACATTAAATTGTAATACAAAATAACCAGAAGTCATGCGATAAACTTACAATCCCTAACGGTTCCGAAATTATTATTACTTTCTACCCTTACGAATACTTCGTAATGCGGTTTATCGCTTCCTTTCTTGGTCATGTTTGAAAGACATATTTTTCTAATGTCGAAAATTACCTGCTCCTAAAGATAAAATGAATAAAATTACGTTTTGACTAAAATATAAGTAATTGCGATAAATGTCCTGGAAATGTCTGTATATATTTGTTTAAATTTTTAACTTTTTACAATTTTTTACTCCTCTTCTTGTATTTGTAAAACGTATTACCATCGTATCAATTGTTTGTTAATCATGCATTTACTATTTTATAGGTCGGTTCTATTCTGACATGGCTTTGTTCGACAGAGGCGCTGTTGGTGTTGCGTAGTGGTATAAGTGCCGATTCGTTGAATTTGAGTTTCGGTTGTCGGGTCTCGGTACCGAAAAGGTTTGCTGGTATAATACACTTTTGCTTGTTTATGAAGTAGTGGAATAGCAATAAGACCGTATAGAAGCAGGGCGAGAAAGTATGTGCGTTGGAAGCACCACTAGTTTATTATTATTTGATATTGTATTAGTACATTGCAAGTTACCTTTAAAAAGGTTTAACAAATAAACACATTTCGTTAACACATTTCCCTCTTAGAATGGAAATAGAACGATAGGCATAAGTGTGGGGTTTAACATGCGAGAGTTCTCGCACGGGTACATAGTAGTGGAGGTAGTAGGGGAAAACTTGTGCTATGGCACAACACAAATTTTTTGCATTATCAGAAGTTAAACAGCTTAAAATAAATAAAAAACAAAAAATTAAAACGCGCTGGCCTACAATACTACGTGAATTAATTTATAAAAGCAACTAAATTGATAATTATAGAAAGAATATCGCAAGTCACTCGAGAACTGCTAACAATCGCAGTCCAAACGCACAATTTAAATAGTGGCGAGAAAGATAATGTATGTGACGTAATAAGTCTGTGTTGTGTAATAGAATTTTGTTATTGTTTGACTTCTTGTAAAATTCTATTATATAACACAGACTCAATATGTCACATACATTTAACTTTGAACAACCCAAGATACTTTGCGTTGAAAATAACTTTTACAATAGATTAATCAGAGAAACTCTGAATATGAACTCACAATGTTCTTAACACCATGTTGGAATCCAATAAGTTACAAATACACATGATACGATACTGTCTCAGTTCACACTATAAATTTTACGGTCAAAAACTCCCTCTGCAAAGTAAAGTTTCAAAACACCATCTTTCCATCCCTTAACGGTTTTTCATTTCTCCATGAACCAACTGTACTCCCTGTCTGGCACTGGCTAGCATCACACCAAGCTGAGCTCGATATCATCTGAGGGGAATAGATAGATAGATTTATTTAAACTGCAAATGGGTGTAACCCGGTGGCAGCTAATTACAAAAATATAAAAATACACAGTCTCTCAGTAACATAGAACACTAATACCAATAATAATAATATTAATAATAATAATAATAATAATAATAATAATAATAATAATAATAATAATAAGCAATATCTGCAATAGGTAGTTTGGCGGTACCTGTAGCCGAATACAGTTTTTGGACTAGTGGACTGGACTGAGCAAGAAATTCCCGCACATGGATCGAAAAACCAGAAAACTGCTAACAATGCATCATGTTCCCACCCTCGAGCTGATATACATAGGCTTTATGTATCACGTAAGGAAGGAGGTAGAGACCTCAGACAAGTTGAGGCCTCCTAGCACAACGCAATAGTCGGGTTGGGGAAGTATGTAGTCAGCCATCAAGATGACCCTCTAATGAGGCAGGCCATGAAATCTGACCGAAGAATGGGAAACAGAGGCATTGTTAGTGTAGCAAGAAGAATTGCGAAGAAAACTTGGCAAGACAAATCGAATAACACAGACACTAAACTTCTGATGATATTTAACATGTAATGTGAGACACAAAAAATGTTAAAGAAATCGTGGAGAGACAAACCACTCCACGGACAATACCTAAAAGAATGGACAAGGTGCAGATAAATAAAGATCAATCATTTATGTGGCTTAAAAGGGGAAGAATGAAGCCAGAATCGGAAGCACTTGTAATAGCTGCCCAAGATCATGCGTTGAAAACACGACATTATGATACAGCGGTTCTCAAAATATCCCAAGATAAATGCCGCATTTGCCTGGAGCAAGTAGAAACCATTGATCATATTGTAGCTTGTCCAATCCTAGCAAAGACCGAATACCTGAAAAGACATGACAGAGTGTGTAGCTACCTCCACAGGCAGATCTGTACCGCTCTCGAAGTTCCAAACACATGCCCCAAGTGGTACGAACACTCACCGAAACCGGTGACGTCTGTTGGGTTGTGTATGATATTGTACGACCAACAAATTCAGACTGATCGCACGATAGCGGCAAACAAACCGGATATAGTTATCCGGGATTTGGAGAACAAATCGTGTTTACTTATCGATGTTGCTGTACCTTGCGATCAAAACGTCGTTACCAAGGAGGCAGAGAAACGTCTTAAATACAAGAGTTTGGAAATCGAGATCAGCCGAATGTGGGGCGTAAAAGCACAGGTCGTCCCGATTGTTATCGGAGCTCTAGGATTTGTTCCGCAAAATTTGAGTAAGAACTTGTCTAAACTCCCTGGTAATTCAGAAGACTGGGAAGTGCAAGAAATTGCTTTATTTGGAACAGTCCACATTTTGCGTAAAGTATTGTAGAGGCACTGATAGTCACCGGATCTGCTCCTTAGGTAGCTGGTTGCACCTGGAGTAGATTTTATATTCAGCCGACTCATAACATCTTTAGTCGTGATGTAATGGAAAAATAATAATAATAATAATAATAATAAGGTAATATAACTATCAAATTATATACTAATTATATTAATAATATAATGGTAAAATAATGATATAATATAAAAACTGACTTCATTAAACATTAAATTACATTCAGAGAGAAAAAAAAGAAAAAGAAAGAAAAAAAACTTCTATACTCTAACTCCGCACTGAATGTTTATACAATTAGGATCACACTGCACTTGCGATGTGTCGTTGACCATCGCACTCGCCACCCGAGCGTCACGCCACATCAACAAGAAGCTCGCAAGGACAACGCGGCCCTCGCGCTGCTTGAATCAGTTCCGAACAGCTGCGCAGGCCTCCCGAAACCCTCCACCATAAATTCAACCCCCTTTGTCCATACTACAGAATGATTGACTTCTGGAACAACTACGTTAGGGTCTTGGCGCTAGCACGCAGCAAGATAATCCCTTAAGTCTATAAACATATCAAATGCCGCGACAGAAGAACCATGTGCGCACTTCTCTGTGCTAAACAAAAGATATCCAATGGCCGCGAAAGGAAGAGATCATTTATCCAATCAGCTCACAAAATAACAGAAAATTCTGGAACTCTACAAACCGACCTATGAGAGCGCTAGGGCAGGAAGCACGTGATAACCCTTGCATGGTGCGAGAGAAAGAAGGGGGGAGAAACACAGCGAGAAGCTCAAATTTCAGACGGGCGAAAAACACGAGAGAGAGTGGTCGAACCGGAATAGCATAGGACAGTCGATATCTTCAACAACTTAAAAGTTACAGTTAGAGAGCGGACGAACATCGGTTTTTTAGAGATCATTAGTGAGAGCAACGGTAAAAAAAGACGACAATAGCGGTTGGTGAGAGGCAAACATTGAGCCGACCACCACGAGACCTGCCCGGCCTTCGTCCAACCGCGGAATTTATTCCAAACAGCCAGATTTTGGCTTCCAACATCATACGCGGTCCAGTGATCGTGTGACGGCCTGAGACGCGCGCCAGCGCTACGTAATTGCTGCGCTGACATTCACCGCTGACATCCCGAGCGCCGGCGCCTTCATCACGAGGGACAGTTGTGAGGCTGGCGTTACAACGCTCCAGCGGCGCTCCTGTGGGTCCTGCCGCATCAGTCCATCGATCGGTGAGCAATCCCGTCGCGGTGACGTAGCCATTACGCCATCATCAACTTGTAAGTCATCTTCATCATCATCATCACTTATTTGATAGCCAAAAACAGTAATTCCGTGTTTGCAAGAACAGTTTTCATAATAAATGTGTCCCCGCCATTTTGGACGGGTGAAAAAGACTAAATTCTGAGTCAAGTGTTTATTATTTCAACACAAAGAAACCATTGCAATCCCTCGACCCAGGGCACTCACCCCTGAGACGCTCAACGCCGGCAGCAAAATCGCAGGTAAGTGGGTGTGCGCTTGGCGCCCCTTTTAAATAAATTTAGCGCATGTCCCCACCTGCTACAACGGAAATGACCGTCATACCATCAGTGTGTCGGCACTTCCATTCTGTGATGTGACCCCCTTCCGTTCCGTTCCAAAGAATCTGCATCAGACGTGGGCGGTTGCATCACACACTTCACTAAGACCTGAAAAACATTTCCTTTTTTATTTCTCTGTTATACACTGCACGACACTTCATTTCACAATAGAACACTTATGCATCGCTATATAACCCAGTATTCTCCCTCATTTACTTAATAATAATACCCTAATTAATTTCCTAAACTGTTGAACGCTTTGAGGAAAGGGTTTCAAAGGTTTTTACAGGTAATCTATTCCATTCCGTAATCGTTCGATTTGTAAAAGAAAATTTCCCGACATCCGTCTCTGCTGTCTTAAATTTATTTTGTGCCTGTGATCACTCTACTGATGCATGTAGGAATACATAGCCGCTGATTAATTTCTTTTGCAAGCTGGTTGACCATTATAAGATTTTATCAAGCGCAGAGTCTTGCTACTGATCGACTGTTTTGAGTGAATCCCACCCTGCCATTTTCTTGTCCCTGAAAGTAAATTTTAGCTGCCCTAATGCTGAATCCTTCGAAGTGTTTAGACTGCAAATTTTGTACGGATCCCAAGAAATTGTTCCATATTCCATTATCGGACGAACAAGAGATAAATAAGGCAATTTCCCTCGCGTTTGCGTACCCTTTTTTTAGGATGCGCATTTACAAAGTGAAGAGATCTCCAGGCTTTCCCTACAACAAAATCTACGTGTTTTTTCCAACTTAATTTACTATCGAAATAGGTACTTTGCACGAGGAAACTCGCGGAAATAATGTATTATTTTAAACGGTAATTTGTTTCATTGTAATTATGAGACCTCTGCCAAAGTGATGGATTTACTTTTAGAGCTATTTATGGACATTCCATTATTTCCGCCCAGTAATATAACGCATCAGATCCCGTTTGCAGATTTTCTTCATCTCTTTTCGAATTAATACTCTATATATTATGCAATCGTCTGCAAATACCGAACATTGAGGTTATTGCGCACGCAGGTCATTGAACGAAATGCTAGAAATAGAATGGTCCAATGACACTCCCCTGCGGTATTCCTGACGTAAACGCTTGCCCCGGAAGATTAACTCTTGCCCAATTTGGACCTTCTTGTTTTCTATCTCCGCAGAAAACTCCGCTAATCCACGCCACC